>OZ010786.1:54077976-54410476 GCA_963932465.1 Maratus speciosus | reverse complement strand
ATAGTTTGACTGCTACAATAGATGTATCAAAAATTTCAGAATTTATTTCATTCTTGAAATCTCTATCTCTCACATCTATAAACATAATCCGAAATTTATCAATAAAAATTTTCAAAACATTTCTTACTATTTGATTCCTATTTCTAATTCTTTACAACTAAAATTCATATCATAATAATAATTTGTTGAAAAAAAATATTTATAATAAAAAAAAAAATCACAAATATAATGTTGCTAATACACAACGTCAGTGTTTTATGGGTTAAGAAACAAATTATCTGTATATTGCTCGAAATAAAAATATATTTTTGGAATACAGACGCTGATAGAAAAAATATTGATCGCTCTAGTTAGTCGCTTTATTTACGTCAGATGAAAGTATTACTTTTTTTTTTTTTTTTTTTTTTTTTTTTTAAACACCGGGAAATTAATGGGCTTGAAGATGCAAATTACACGTCGATTTTTTTTTATTCCTCATTTTTATAAATTTTACTTACATTTTAATATATTTTGGAGTTTTGGGACAAATATATTATCAGTTTAGATGCTCTGTTGTCATATAAGATTTTGATTTATATTGTACTCGTAGTAGACATTAAAGAAACTTTTTATTATGTGTGAAACGTTTTAAAAGTATCAAAATGGCGAAATACATAATTGCTTTCCTTCTTTCCAATAACAAACAAATTATTTCTTACTTGATTCAAATAAAAATAGATTGTGAATAAAGATGGTGATCTAAAATTTATTGATTTTTCTGACAATTGTTCCATCATGTCAGACAGAATTGCATTAACCCTTCATCTACCAAAAAAAAAAAAAAAAAAAAAAAGCAAATGAACTCAAACTACAAATTTAAAATAGATTTCATCCTCCATTAATTATTTTTTTCACTTATATCTGAATCCTTAATTAGATTCAAATGATAGTAAATTCTAAAGTTTTCAGACAAACGTCTCGCCAGTAATTTTGTTTATTGTTTATGTCATCTTTAATTTCATTCAGAATTACATTTCTGGAATTCGATAAAAATATTCGACACTCGCATTACAGACTACTTTGTAATCCCAACCACTTTTATTACATAATATTGTATGTGTGCAAACAATATTTATTTTATGTCCCTAAACCCGTATATATTTTTAATTTATTTATCAAATAAACAAATATTTTAGAATATATTTATTTTCATGAATACAATATAATTTGCATTTTATTTGTATTACTTGCATTTGCAATGAGCACAGTTATTGCTGTATTTTGAAGCACATATTTCAAATTTTATTCATTATTTTTTAATTCAAAGTATTCATTTTAGTACAATTTACAATATTTGAATTTTTAACACATCCCTTTATCCTGTATGTTATTTTTATGAAAACATCCACTGCGCTTCAAAATTTAAATAAACAAAGCAATAAAAAAATCCCATTTCGTCACAACTAAAACTTACTAAGTTATAGTTAAGCAAGTAAAAAAAAAATCCCTTAATTAAGGTTTACCTTATATACGTAATGGCACTTTGGAGAAGAGGATAGTATGATAATATGTTACACAGCGTTAAAAAAATGCATATATGCCTTTTTTTTATGTGAATCTTTTAATATGAGATATATTTTCTGAATATTTTTTTTTTTACCCTTTTAAATATCTTTTTCTAAAAAAATGCTTAATTTATTAAAACGCAAAATTCTTATTCTTACAGACAATCTTATTAATAAGTGCACAACTATAAATTTTAGAATTTTTCTAAAAGAGTAAATATATATATATATATATTGTAGCTTTGAAAATATATATATATTGCCGTCAGTAATCATAACGCATTGTTGAAAAAATCATGAAAAAACTGAATGGAAAAAAATGCGAAATAAAAACTAATAAAAGTCTCAGAATTAATAATAACAAATATTTCGGGTAATGTAAGTTTTCTATCCCACATAAAAAAATTGTATAATATGTATATTAAAAAAAAAGGGGGGTGGGGGGGGGTGGGGGGGCTTTTGTATTATTACTATATTTTTGATACGTAATTTATATGGATTTTGATTTGATATTTTATATGTAATTGGAGAATTTCATTAATTTTATAATTAGCTTAATTATTGATTAATCTTATTTACAATCACTTGTTATTGAATTTTAATTTACTAAGGACAATATCATATTAATTACTAATAGTATGTCATTTTTATAGTGATTAATATACATATAAGTATGTTTAATATAAATATAGTTATACTGTTTGTATTAAAATTGGGTAATTATTTTTATTATTATTCCTCTATTCTTTTTAATATTTATCTACTTTCAATTTATTATCGGTTTAATGTTTTTGAATGTCCCACATTCATACTTTTTGGATTTTTATGGATGTATGAAAATAATCCACACTCTATATTTGTGCTTTTTAAGTAATGGGAATTTAAGTATCATTTAACCTTCTATATACTTCCATATGTTTTTTATTTCCTGTTCATTTTATAATTATCTTATATATAATTGATTTAAAAAATAATTTTTATATTATTTTTAATAATTAATTATATTAATTATTACTGAATTTATTTTGTTTTATAGCATATAGCTATAAGCTATATATTATCAATGTTCTAGAATTATTTAAATTCTTAGTTTAGTTTAAATAAGTTAGCTAATAGAATATTTTGTATGCTTTTAAATTTTATTCACAATAGTTTTTAAATACATTGCGTGGTTTATATTAGGTTTATAATTATCTATATATAAGGATATGTTTGGTTTTGCTGTTAAAAAAATTATTTACATTCAAATGCTTACAAATATTTATCTTGTGACAGTTGAATAATAAAAGTAATACTAGATGGCAGCACCAAAATTTGTCTTTTGAAGATAGCTCTAAATTTTAATTTTTCTAGCTCCATTTCAGTTATAATTTACTACACCAGGGGGTATTTTTAGCTAAATTTTGACGATAATGTTAAACAGTTATTAATTAATTTAATAGTGCATTTTAAATAATGTAATTACTATCTATTTATTTTATATTATATTAAATGTATTTAACAATGTATTTCAAAATTTATTTCAAAATGTATTAACTGCATCCTTTGGTATCAATTACTATGATTTCTTAACTGTTTTATTCACCTTAATCTTTATGATATTCTGGTAGCCATGTGCGTGGATATTTGTAAAATACTGAAATATTAATCGGTATGGTGTTTATTATTTATATTTTATATCCTATAAATATTTAAATAGGTTTTATTGACTCTTCCATTTCATATTATTTGTTTCTATTCTGTTTTCATTTTTAATCAATTCACTTGATTTTAATGGTTGTTTGGGCACAGGGGAAAATAATTTTTAGCTTTAGCTTATTTTTCTCACAGAAAACAACCATTTTGCTTATATCATTGAATTCTGTGCCCTTGACAACGTAATTCAATGTATAAGCTTTTCCATTTTTTGTCGGTGTCCACTTTTTTCTTTTTCTTCCATAATAATTCTTATAACAATTTTTTTTTTTAATACTTACAGCTTTAATTCATAATATTTGATGGTGGTAGGTTATGTTTTATTAATGGTTATATATATATATATATATATATATATATATATATATATATTGTCTCTGAAATTCGTTGATGTAATTTTATCATTTCATGGTGAAATTTTGAAATAACATTAAAAGACAATTCTTTTTTTATGGAATTTATTTCGTAACTTATTTGGTAATTTCAAATATTTAAGTACTTTATAGGAAAAACCAAATATTATTCAATAAATTCATAAAATATAAATTTATACACGAATAATTAAAGTATAAATAGGTAATAATACGTATGTAATGAATATGTAAATACGTATTTTACATTTATTTTAATGTACAGTCATTTTCTGGAGTTATGTTGCTTGCGATTAATGAATATAAATTTATATTTTGGAAAAACTTTTGCTACTTACAAAATTTTTGAGAACGAAAAAAAAATTTTTTTTTTCCTTTTAAGACCCGAAACATTTTTACATTTAACCCATTTGTGCCTGGCGTCCTAATTTTGGGATGCTTAAAAAAAAAAAAAAAAAAAAAAAAAAAAAAAAAAAAAAAAAAAAATCCCATTACAAATTTAATTATGATATCCTTTCAAAACTTAGTAAAATATATCCTTAGTATATGTTTTCAATATTTATCCATAAATGGCAGTGCATTTTTAAGAATAAAAAGGTGAAATAAATGTTTGTTGTAGCTCAAAGTTGGATTTTCTTAAATTAAAAGGGCGCGTAAGAAAAGGTAAGATATTTCTTTTATTTTTTTATCAAACATTTTATAAGTTGTATTATTTATAAGACGAAACATTATTTTAGAATACGTATTTTTTGCATTTTTTTAGATTTCTATTTTTTTGTTTGAATTTGAACCGTTATATATCGTTCCAATTTTGGGACGCTAGGCACGAATGGGTAGGGGTTTTCTCCGATATTGTCTATGCATTAAATGTATGTTTTATGACATTTATTTTGTTACAAAATGGTTACATACCATTCGAATTATTATTTGGTTATAAAATTATTATTCGGATTATTATTCGGCTATTCTTTGTTATTACTAAAGGGGAACAGGGGCTGGGCTCAGTTCAAGAACAAGACACTCACCCCTTCCCACCCTTAGCTATTGGCTTACTAAAAACTTATATCATACCGTTATGTTTTGTACTAGTTTAGTATTTGACATCCTGAGGTTACTAAAATATATACAGCAGAACCTCGATTATCCGACGTAATTGAGACCGAACCGACAGCGGATAATCAAATTTCCGGATAATCGAGAATTTATCAATAATCATCTAGTTTAATATGCAACATCGTCATCGCACTGCTATTAGAACTACTTAAACTGCTTGATAAATATCTAAATTTAAATTCTACATGGAAATGATTTTTATTTGTTTAGAACAAGGACGTGTACACAGGGGCACAGGGGTGGGGGGGGGGGGGAGAGAGTATAATTATCCCGGGATCGGATCTTGTGGGAGCTCAAGCTAATTTCAATGGAATTCGAAGAAAGGGGAGTGCTTTGGAAAGGAAAATTTGCATACACAAGGAATGTGAAAGTAAAAAAAAAAAAAAAGTTGGAAAAAATTCAGGATACCGGCATCGGTTTACAGAGAGTTCCGATTACAGGAGGATCGGATAATCGAAGTTATACTGTACCATATATACTCGTGTGTAAAACGAAGGATTTTTGACAATTTTCTGCAAGTAAATTGGGGGGGGGTAGACTTATACTTGAGTCAATTACAAAAGCCCCCCCCCCCCAAAAAAAAAAGAATCAAAAAAACCTTCGAATACTGCAAAAGTCTGATTTTTTATGTGTATAAATAATAAAATAATGTATAAAATATACAAAGAATAATAATTTATTATTAAAAAAATTTCAATGATTTGTTTTTGTTTACTTACTAATTTTTCGCATTAGTGAGTGTAATCTGTGGTTTGATTTATTGCGAAATTGAAGTAAAAAATTAGGGGGTCGACATACGCGAGTTTTTTATTTTTTACAGAATTTGCATTCAAAAGTTAATGGGTTGGCGTATATGCGAGTATGTACGGTATATATGTAGGAATGTAAATATTCTCAACAATGCAACTCGTCTAACTCCAGGGTTTTTTGAATGGATACGCAATCTTACATGGAATAAAAAGTACAACACGAGGAGCGTGGAAAAAAGCAAAAAGTGTGTGGCAACGGTTTGATAAAAAGTAAGAAAATTCAAGAGATGTTTTTTTTTTTTAGAAGTTCGATAGTGTTTATCTCAACATGAATGTTGAAGATTAGTAAAATAAAAAATAAAAGATTTGAGTAAGAATTCTAGGTGAATTCCGGTATTTATGTAAACAAATGTATTATTTTATTGATGTGGATGAACTGTTGTGATCTTCCAAGCATAATGTTTGTTCGAGTGAATAATAAATGACGTATTAAATTGATGAACTAATAGATGCATTTATTTATAGTTATAAGCTAAGTGAACCTTTTAGTAATTTTCAGATAAAATCCTACATAATTTGGGGGTTCGGTGCCGGGATTTGAATAAAAAAATTGAAACGATTACGGAAAAGCACATCATTATGTCGATTTTGAATAAAGCGCGACGAAGCGATTTGATTGAACTATGCGAGGAATGCGGAATAAACACGCCAGAGAAAGCAACCATTCTGTCATTAATTGAAGCAATAAAAACTTGGGAAAGTTTTGATGAAGACTTTATAAAAGACCGTTTGAAGTAATATCATCGGCTAGCGAAGAGAAAAGAAACATAGAACTTGAAGCGCAAGCAGAGAAGGAGAAAGAGCAAAGAAAAATAGAAGCAGAGAAGGAGAAAGAGCAAAGAAAAATAGAAGCGGAGAAGGAGAAAGAGCAGAGAAAAATAGAAGCAGAGAAGGAGAAAGAGGAGAAGAGAATAGCGTTGGAAGAAAGAAAATTAGAACTTGAAGCAGAAGAGAGAAGACGACAGGCAGAACTTGAAGTAGAAGGGAGAAGACGACAGGCAGAACTCGAAGCAGAAGGGAGAAGACGGCAGACAGAGATAGAGGAGAAGAAATTAATGTTAGAATTAGAGGATAGAGAAAAAATGAGGGAATTTGAGATAAAGAAATTGACAATGCAAGCCGAGATAGACTCTCAGAAGGATGCAGAAATACTAGCTCCAAGAACGGGAACAGGTAAAAATTTTGATTTATTGAAGTTACTTAATCGTTTTGACAGTGAAAATGGTGATATTTGC
This sequence comes from Maratus speciosus, assembly GCA_963932465.1. NCBI lineage: Eukaryota > Metazoa > Arthropoda > Arachnida > Araneae > Salticidae > Maratus > Maratus speciosus. The sequence continues at coordinate 54,403,709 of OZ010786.1, read as the reverse complement.
ATGTTTTTAACATTATACGAAAGACAAGTATCTCAAATGAAAATAGACAAGGATGAATGGGTTTCATATCTATTAAGTTTATTACCGTTAGAAATAGCTAGCATAATTACAAGAGAAAAGGAACCGGATGTAAATAATTACGAATATATAAAAAAATTATTGTTGAGAAGATTCAAAATGTCGCCGGAAGAATTTAGACAGAGGTTCATGACTCATAAAAAGGAGCCAACAGATAATTGGCGCGATTTTGGTTTTCAGTTAAAAACGTACTTTAATGAATGGGTACGTGGAATGAACGTAACAACGTTTGAGGGATTAACGGAGTAACTGATCAAATTAAGCGAAAAATACCGCCAGAAACCAGAGAACGTTTTATTGAGGAATTTCCAAAGATAAAAGAAGTAGATGTATTAGTGGAAAAACTAGATGATTTTGATACGGCGTGTAGAGGATTTAAAACCGCCAAATTGTATAAGGCGCAAAATAGCATGAATAGGGAGGAAATAGATCGCCAGTGGAATCAAAATTCTCATCAAAATAATATAGGACGAGGCGAAAGAGCTATTAATTCGAGAATTATCAGCCATCTTTGTGGTTTGCTTGGTCATATCGCCGCCAAATGTACAAATAGGGATCAAATGAGCACACAAGAATATTATGGTAACCCGATTAGAAAAGCAAACGATAATGGCGCACAAAAAAGAAACATAATGAGCTTATCAAAAGCGGAAAATAACGCCAAATCGACAAAAAAGATACGTTTAGTTCCAATAAATGAGAAACTCACGAAAATTATCATCGACACAGCAAGCGATGTGAGTTTAATAAATGAAGAATATTACACCGAAATAGGCGCACCTGAATTATGCCAAGAAAATTTGCATATATTGACTGGATTTGGCGGAGAAGAAACACAGCCAATAGGATACTTTGAGCATGAAATACAAGTAGACGGCGTGAAACTGACACATAATTTTCATGTAATATCAGGTCTAGAATGTGACATATTGTTAGGTGTAAGTGCAATATCAGGATGCATTTTAATAGTCACAGAAGAAGGTGTCAAAATAAAAAATCGCGCAAAGGAAGAAAACGCCAAAGACAAGACAATTATGTATTGTAGATATATTAGGGCGGTAAGGAATACCGATGAAAATTTTGAAATATGTGGCCAATGAAATAAGTAGAAAAGCTATAATGAGAAAAACGGAAAGATCTCGTGAGAAAAAATTAAATTCAAGCAGCAAAAATTTGAATGAAAGAAATGAGGTATCACGAATAGTACGAATGAGCGACCTAAAAGAAAAACGCAATTTATATGCACGCGCGAATGAAAATAAAAATGAAATGAAGATTCTTGAAAAATATTATAAACGAAAGAACACGAAAGAAGAAAATAATACTGGAGGAGTAAATGTAAATAAAAAGAGATTTAGCGGAAATTACAAGCGTGATCGCAATGACAAAAATGAAGATAGGAAATATTATCCGAGAGACAATTTTGTAAATAGGCGACCCAGATATTGTAAACAACATACATTTCTTGACGATAGAAGATATTTATACGGAGATCAGAAAGAAAGAATACGGGACAATTTTGAAAGGGAAGAGATTGAACTGTGTAAAAGAGATGTATACTTCTGGAATAATAGTAATCGTAGGCAGTATGAACAGTCATTAAACCATACTGATAATTCTGTTTATGGTGGATATGAAGCTAAATTTAAAAGAATATATGATTTGAAAACACGTTCCGTTGGGTCACCGGACTGTCAGGATGACCGAATGTGGGAATGTAAATATTCTCAACAATGCAACTCGTCTAACTCAAGGGTTTTTTGAATGGATACGCAATCTTATATGAAATAAAAAGTACAACACGAGGAGCGTGGAAAAAAGCAAAAAGTGTGTGGCAACGGTTTGATAAAAAGTAAGAAAATTCAAGAGATGTTTTTTTTTTTAGAAGTTCGATAGTGTTTATCTCAACATGAATGTTGAAGATTAGTAAAATAAAAAATAAAAGATTTGAGTAAGAATTCTAGGTGAATTCCAGTATTTATGTAAACAAATGTATTATTTTATTGATGTGGATGAACTGTTGTGATCTTCCAAGCATAATATTTGTTCGAGTGAATAATAAATGCCGTATTAAATTGATGAACTAATAGATGCATTTATTTATAGTTATAAGCTAAGTGAACCTTTTAGTAATTTTCAGATAAAATCCTACATATATACACTATTAGTAATTATTTGTTATTATAAATTTTTACTAAGCCAATAGCTAATGGTGAGGAGAAGGGGTCTTGTTCTTGAGCCGACCCCAGCCCCTCCCCCCCTATAGTAATAATAAAGAAAATTTTTATAGTCAAATAATAACCCGAATGATACCTTTTTGAAACATATGAAATGGCATAAAACATAGATATAATGCTTAGACAGTAACGGAGAAAACCCCTACCCTTTCGTGCCTATGGTTCGAAAATTGGGACGTTTAGATTTTTATATGTTAAATAAATATTTTTTCAAAGATAATTTTTATTATTATTTTTTACGTTCATTTTGCACTATTTACTATAATTAAGCACAATATTGAGTTTAAAAAAAAATTCAGTCACTAATGGGTTAAATATTACATTCTTCTGGTTATTAACCCTATACTGACCCTAATGATACTTTAAAAAATAATTAAAAAATTTTTCGTCACCCCCTGGAGCGTGTAGAGTACCCGCACGAACGTGCTGGTTAGGCTTTTTCTGTAAAAGCCACACCCGCACGATAGTGATGGTTGGGCCTTTCCTGTGAAATCATTACTTATAAGATGATTTGGAAAGTATTGGCTGAAATACTGCAATGGAATCCTTACTGGCTCTAAAGCCTAAAAAAGAAGAAGAAAAAATTACTATTGGATATGTACTTATCGACTTAATTTAAAAATGTATGCATATTTTTAAAGCTTTTTTATGATATCGATTTTATTTTTTCTATAAGTCTATAACTTTTTAAAATTAAAATTTAAAAGATGAAAGACATAACTGTAATTGCGTGAAATCTAAAGGTCCAGGATGAGGTACAGAAATGAACTTCTTAACATCCTACATGTATCGATTTTTTTTTTCATTTTTCATTCTCTTAGCCTTTGCTGAAACTGTCTTGGAGGTAAAACTTTGGGGAACGAGTTCAGGAGACTTTGATGAGGAAGAATGATCAATTGCCATTTCTTTAAAAATATTTGTAAATTTTTCTTCATCGAACTCATCTGAACTTGACTGTCCTTCTAATAAATCTGCTTCAAATGTTTTGTCCCGTTATCTCATCATTATCCGAGAAATCACTGAATTCAAAGTCTGATTTATTCATCAATTGCAATATTTCTTCTTGTGTGAGAATTCTTTTCCGTTTAGACGTCAGAAAATGTATTTTATTTTGTTAAAAGATAACAACGTATTCCATAAAAAATAACAAAATGTTTTAGAAAATTTTATTAACTGAAAAGAAAACAAAAGTAAAAATTAATTTAAAAGAAATGAAAAAATAATTCATTTACGACATCATCCAAGAAAATAATATGGCATTAATTATATAACAACATACCTCGTTTTTATTCCCGCTGTCGTCGAAGTTATTGAAACAGAAAACAAACTGAATATTGAAAAAGCTCTTACCTTTACAGTAGCACTGACTAACGTAAAGCCCAAGTCGTACGATCGTGCGGTTAACGAAGTCTTGAGTCCAAAGAGCAACATAAATAGTGTATAATTAATGTTTTTTATTATATTACACTTATTTAGACATTAAAGCACAAATATTTATCTAAGGAATTAGAAACATACTGATGATTACCTTTTTACGATAGATAAAATGATGAGCTGAATCAGTTGCACTTGTAAACAAAGCTAGTCCTGCCGGCTAAAAGTAAAACATGTACTACAACCGTCATCTGTTGATACAAAATGATACTTTACTCCTTTTGCAAACCAGAACAATCGTTTGATTCGGTTTTTTATTTCATAGAACTGTTTCAGAAGCAAAAATTTATATGAATGCCTAACCCGCACGATCGTGTGGGTTGGGTCTTATAAAGGGATATAGGAATTTGTAAAAAAAGCAATAGAAAGTTAAAGAATGAAATAAGGTCCATACCAGTAGTTAAAATTTGAATAATATTTCCTGCCTGTATTTGGTATACCGTTCTCAGTTGTATTGACTGCAAATACAGCTAGTATTCTGCATCTGAATTAACTGTTTCATTACACCAAAGTGCTGCAAAAATGTCTGTTTTTAATATATTCTTTTAAAACTTAATCGATTGAATTGTAGGAGTATTGGACACCTATACTTTGCAGTAATGGACAAGTATGAGTTTTTAAAAAAAGTCGAATAAAAGTTGAAACGACTGGAAATATACAGGCAAGATCCCTACACATTCAGCTTAAATAACAGTATTTGTATGTAGAAAGCTCGACTTATATATATATTCGCATGATTACAAAAGGCGAGTTTTCCTCTAAGAAAACACTGGTATATATATATGACCTTTGTCAGGAATATTACATGATCTGTAGGAACCCTGACAGAGTTCTCCCTTAAGATACTGACCGCCACCATAAACCTCTGAGCAGCGACAGCTATAGTCATAAACTCGGTAACTAGATATAGTAAAGTTCTTATCCAATATCTGTGCATGAGAGTGCGTTTGTGTTGCTTTCTGAAGAGACTGCTGCGCGCAGAGGTACGCCATTTAACAGAAAATTACCTGCATGCCGAAAGTTATTCACCTCAAATGTAGGTTTTTCTATTTTTGATTAGGTTTCTTTTATTCCCGAGGCGATTGCTTTACATTAATAGAGGAATTCGGCTTCAATCTGTTAGCCCATTACTGTAAATGTTTTTCTCTTTTCAATTAAATCTATTCGTTATCTGTACAGCAATTTTTTTGATTTTTTGCAAAATTGTTAAAAAATTGTTCACTTCCAACAAAAACGACGACTTTGCTTTTTCTTAAAAGATATACCGATATCTATTTATAAACTTACTCATCAAATCTCATATTTTATATTCAACTAAAAAGGAAGCATTCAGGAAAAAAGAAATTCGAAAATATGATATAATATTTAAAAACTCTTTTTAAGGAAAGCACTTTGATATGTTTCTTTTTCTGGAGGATAATGCTGAAAATATAAATTTAATCATCGGTTGCCGCTTTTGTGATATGGCATTTTACGTTTTTTTTTTTTTTTTTTTTAAGATAAAAAAATAATGCTTTGTGCACGATGCCGAAAGTTTTGAAACCTCCAATTCTGAGTTCGTTTGGAAAGGATTTCGTCAAACCTTTTCGAGACCGAGCAGGGTATCCTGTCCAAATGTCTTCTGTCATAAGCAATAGGGCCCCAGGTACACCGTTTTTTTGGGAACATTGACCAGCAAATGGTAGTTAATAATAAATTAGATAAAAGTTTCTTTATTACACAACAATTTTAATAGAATAATAAAATTCCAAAGGTTTTACGAGAAATATGATAGATTATTTTAATGCATTCGTTTTCATGTTAATGTGTTATGCATATTTTAAAACCGTCACTTATTTTATTTTATCACTTATTTTAGTTCAAAACCTCTTTTAAAGGATATAATTCAATAATCCATCGCTGAAATGTGACATACAAGATAAAAATAATGAAATACCTATTAGTCATATTTTGTTTTATTACCGCTGTTAAAAGAATGAGACCGGGAAATTTCTTTCGAGTTATAAATTGAAATTTTTTTTAATAAATTTCAATCTTAAGATAAGTAAATCATTTTAATAAAGGTCTTGACAAATTTATTGACCAGCAACCTCATAAATTTTAATTAATGACAAGGTAAAAGTGAATTTTGACCATTTTAAAAATACATGAGGCATGCGATATTATTATTTTTAATTATAAACAATGAAGAATGTTTGAGGGTTAATTAAATGTGTGATGCTATTGCCTTTTGAAACAAAAAATATTATTTTCACTGAAACAATAAATCACTTTTGATAAATTAATATTATTACATGCTGTTTTAAAGCAACGCTTAGGATTTTCTTTAATAAATCTATTAAAACTTATATATTAAACTTGTTCAATGATTTTTTACCCTACATAGTTTTTCTTTAAATGTATATCAGAATTAAACACTCAGAGATAAATTGCTTCCTTATATGAATTGAAATTTTCCAAATGAGCGAAAAAATGCCTAAGACGGAAATGGAAGTCAGATCCTTGGCTTACATTACCAAGGATCTGAGTTCGATGCCCTTCTCGGGCAGTCTTTCTATATGTATACTGCACATAAACTCAAATATTTTTTCAACAGGCAAAACTTTGCAATTTAATCTATTGTACAAAGGTAATACAGTCAGCAAGCTTTTTTATTAAATAACTTTTATCCAATATTTACATTCATTTTATATGAAATAAATTTTTAGCAGTTTTATTAGTATTTTTTTTAAAGTTTTCATTTAAAAAGATATAATATGAAGAGTTATACAACTAATCGACGCTATTATTTTGGACTTGTTAATTAAAGAGTGAAAACTATATGCCATAAATAAATTTTAGTTCATATTTACTTATGTTGAGCTAGTAAAAATTTCGAAATTTGACTGATATCCGGGAAAATCATCTCATAACGATTAACTATCGAATTTCAGTTCTTTATTGAAATGATATATAATTTCTTTGATGAATGATACGTAATATCTGAGAACATTTCTTTAAAGCATTCAGTATGCCCTGTCAGCCACTTTAAAAACAATAAGGAATTAAGAAAGTACATACATTGAAAATTCCGACAATCTAACATTCGCTATTTTCTATTATTTTACATTGTCTATTATTTTAAGCCCACAACTTAATTTAGAGGTTATATCAGCAATATATTTACATTTTGATACATTATACGGCAGGTTACTGTGGAATAATAATAAAAAAATCGCAAGACTTTGAAAACAGGAAAACAACACCATTTTCTTTTATTTGTTTCAAATTATTTTTGCATAATTTATTTTTGTAATATTATTTGATTTTGTAAATTTAAGTATTTTCAGAAGCATTCTGTAAATATGCTAACATTACTTTAAAGTTAGCTGCTGGGTGATTCCATACAAAACGAGCAAATCAGATGTAGCTGACACGTCACGGATTTTAATAAAAATCAACATATAAGTAGGCTATATTTATTTATGAGTAAATGCAAAATAATAGATTTCATGTTTGTTTATGTGAGTATCCAAACTTACATTAAAAGTTGACATAAAATCGAGGTTTTGTCTATATGCTTGAAATTTCAATTTTGTCTATTAGCATTAGGAATGGAAAGACTGTATCAAAAGTAATTTATAATTAACATTGAATAATATATAACCTTTTGGCGTAATTTAGTAATTGTCCTTATTTTACTTAATGAGAAAAGTAATAATTTATGAAAAATTTTGAAACGACAATGGAATATTTCAATTATTTGTTTGAACATGAAGGAAAGCTCTTAAAATTAAAAAAATACTTGAAGCTATAGATAAAAGTATATATTTTAAATTCAGAAATTTTCATTCCTACCTTTTTATTCCTTAATTTAAAAAAATAAACAATGAAAAATTTTGAGGCGAAAATACAATATGTTTACTTGCTTGAACATAAAGGAAAACTTAATTTTTTTTGTCATTATAGATAAAAGTGTATATTTTAAATACACAAACTTTCATCCTTGCCTTCCGTATGTTTTTTCCTACTCTACATTAAAATATTCTTGAACAAGAACATTTTAAAGTAGAGTAGAAATAAAACTAGTATCTTGTGGCCACCACAAAACTTTCTTCTATATAAATCACGTCAATTAAATAATTTAAATAATACAAGAAAATACATCAAATTAGCATCAATTGATATCAAATTATATCTTAATTTGAAGTTTGATGAAAATTCGTGCATTAGTTCTTGAGATAGAGCTATGGCGGAAATTGTAAAAAATGTAGCATAGCAGCGCCACCTATGGAGCGATTTGCATAAAAAAATAAACAGCACTAATTGATATCAAGGCATATCTGAATCTGAAGTTTGATGAAAATTCTGACAGGCAGGTATGCGAGTTTTTCGAAAGTTAAGTGTGTTTAACTTATTTTTAATCCTCCTGCCAATACCTTGTCCCGAGCTACGAGCAAAAATCGTTTGCATCCACACATTACCGGTTTTCCAGCTCTTTTATTCAGTCACCTCGCATTCTGCGAAGTCTTCGTGTACGGCTGAATGCGGGGAGTTTTTCTTCTGTTACTGTTTATTTACAGCATCTTGCTTTATGCAAATTTTTCGGCAAATGTGTGGTATGACGTAACGGTTTAACTGAATGTATATATTGTGTGGTCGTGCTGTATGGGGTGGCTCTGTTTTTCCTTTTAAAATGGATTATGTAAGTTTAAGCCGTTTAAGAGCATGTTTTTAAATATTTAATGTCTTAAGTTTTTCGACATCGAAGTAATGATGTTTGTTTTTGTGATTTTAAATAAAATTATAAAAAGTTCGACGTGTCTTCAGTATATAATCAGATGGTAATCGCTGTCTACACTGTGTTTACTCTGCTCTGGCTTGAATTGAAGTTGTTTAAGCTCGATGAATTCTCACTGTTTATGGGCCAGAGCAGTTATTATACCAGCTGTAATATGGAATAAGTTTTATATTCCCACTGAGTGCTGTGGCTCCTGTTCCTGTTTTATATGAGTGGTTCCTGCTGCTGACGACTTCATGATAGTGAACGCCTTTATGGACTATTTCTGGATAACAACTCCGTGTGCTTCCAATTGGTGACAGAAAGGAATTTTTCACCTACTTATGAACTGGATTAGAACAAGAGTTTCACTTCTACAGATTGTATGTAGGACTTTTAAGGACTGGACTTTTGAACTTTAAGTGCATAAGACTTTCCATATGAGAGTGAACATAATAAGTAAGAATTTTTGTTACTTTTTACTTTCTTGAATGTTTTCTTAATATATTGTATATATATATATATTTCTCTCAGTAATTAATCTTGTTTATATGTATATATTATAATGAATGAGATTGAATATTTGACTCCAGACAACTACGCAACATGGTCCGCGGACATGAAAGTCCTCCTTATGGACCGTGGTTGCTGGGGGTTTATTGAAAGGTATTACAGAAAAACCACCTGATGATAGTGTAAAATATAAGGAAAAACGTGACTATAATTTACGCCGTGATAGGGCATTTAGTTCTATATATTTAAATGTATCTCCTGATCTCAGACCACTACTTGCAGAAACGACTGATGCTAAGAAAGCATGGGATATCCTCCAGGATAACTATCGCCCTAAAACTAGAGCTGCAGTAATCTCCCTCCTGGATAAATTTTTCGCTGCCAGGTATGAAGAGGGGGAAGGGATTGGTTTGTTTGCAGCTAGATTACGTACAATTATTAAACAATTGCCGGAACAAGGTCATCCATTAGAGGATCTTTATCAAGCTTTCCAGCTTATTCGTTTTTTACCTGACCAATTTTCTAGTATAGTTCTTAATATTTATCGTTATACTGACACTGATTTTAAATTTGATCCCATATTGAAAGAACTACTTTTAGAGGAAAGCCGCTTGCAACAATGCAATCTAGATAAATCAAATGTTGCATTTAAATCTAAATTAGAAAAACCTAAAGGCAAAAATATAAAATAGTATAGTAGAAGTAGCAGTAAGGATAGATCTACTCTCTTGAAACGCGATGCTATATGTAGCAAGTGCAAAATGAGGGGTCACATTGCACAAAATTGTACTTTAAAAATACCCAGTAAAGTACCCAGTAAAGAGATAAAGAGAAGGGGGGGAGGGGCATTTGCCTAAATAGTAGTTTTGCTACAGATATGCTTGAAGCTAATCAAAGCTCTGTCAAAGGACAGGAGTGGCTTTTTGATACTGCTGCATCCACACATTTTTGTAAAGATCGAGGGCTTTTCTCCACATACAAAACAGTTAGGGGGACTGACATGTCTGTTGCTATAGGGGACATTAAATGTCCAGTTTTAGGCATCGGAACAGTAGAGATGTGTTTTTATGATAAGGGGAAGTGCCAAAATTTGGAACTTAAAAATGTTATGTACACGCCTAAACTTAAACGTAATTTAATGTCAGGTTCAGCCCTTGACAGCATGGGAATGTCTTTTTCATGTAAAAATGCTCGTTTGACTTTATTATTGAAAAACGGAAGAAAAATATTTACGGCTATTAAAACGAACGGTTTTTTCATTTGCAAACCAACATATCCCAACGTAAAAGACAAGAGGGCTTATTCCGCACAGACTCAAAAGTGTGGTGGTGACATAAACAAATGGCATCGAATATACTGTCATATTAATACAAAGTACATTTTAAACACAAGTAAGAATGATGCAGTTCATGGTTTGCCAAATTTCAAGGAAAAAGACATGCCAACTTGTGAAGATTGTAAGATCGCTAAGTCCCGAAGGGTCTCGTTCAAGCCAATAGGCAAAATACGCTCTAGAGCTCCCCTCAAATTGATTCATTCTGATGTATGTGGGCCCCTTCCGGTCAAATCAAAGGAAGGAGCTTTATATTTTGTGAGCTTTATTGACGACTATTCTAAAAAAGTAGTTGTGTACCCACTTAAACAAAAAGGTGAAGTTTTTGAATGCTTCAAACGGTTCCAAAAAAGGGCGGAAAGATTTCTAAATCGCAAGATCATAAATCTTAGGTCTGACCATGGCGATGAATATGAAAATACGGCTTTCAGTAAATACCTTGAAGATCAAGGAATACATCATGAATTCAGTAACGAGTACACTCCCGAGCAAAATGGAACTGCGGAAAATTTCAATTGTGTGGCCTTAAACGCTATAAAAGCCCTCTTACACGAGAGCAAGTTAAGAGAAAGTTTTTGGGCAGAAGCATTACTAACTTTCGTTTATACGTGGAACCGGGTCTGCCACGGTAATCAGACAAAAACTCCAGACAAAAACTCCATTCGAATTGTATGGAGGGAGAAAACCATCGGTAAAACATCTGAAACCCTTCGGCAGTACTTTTTATGTGGGAAAACCTAAGCAGCTGAGAAATAAATTATCAATGAGAGCCCAGAAAGGTATAATGGTCGGATACGCACTTTTCACTAAAGGTTACCGCATATGGTTACCCCAGGAACGTAAAACGATAGAAACTATAAACGTTACTTTTCCGAAAGAAGAGCGCAGATGAATCATACTGGGTCCAAAGCGAAATACCTACAGCTCATCTGATGAATCTGAATCGGACTCTGGTGAAGAAACGAATGACGAGGGTAAACCCGAAAAAGATCCAAAGGAAGAAACGGAGCCAGAAGTTATGAGCAGCGTTCCAGCTCAAAGCTCGTTTCCTAATCAAGAAAATGTCCAAAACGGTTCTATACCTGATACGTCTAAAAAAGTTCTTTTTACGCCTGGATCTTCTAAACCCCAATGGGAACGACTAGCTGTAAAATGAAAAGAAGAACCAAGACATGACATTTACTATCGTATAGTTGGAACTAAAACTAGGATAAAATCATGGACAGAAGCCAAAGCTTATTGTGAGAAACACAATATACCTTTTAAAAGAACAGATTTTGATTTTCGTATTTCTAATACTTATTCAGGTCGAGTTAAAATACCCAGTGACGAAGAGTCTGACAATGAAACAATCGAAGCTAATTTTGTAGATATTAAAATACCTTCAAATTATAATGAAGCTTATAATTCCCCTCAGAAAAGAGAGTGGTTTAAAGCTATGGACGACGAGATACAAACAAAGAAAGAAAGAAAAGTCTGGACTTTAGCCCCTAAACCTGACAAAACTACAATTGTTAATAACCGATGGGTTTATACTGTAAAATGTAACGAGGATGATAAAATCGTCAGATACAAGGCACGATTAGTTGCTCAAGGTTTTCGTCAGAAAAAAGGGATAAATTACGATGAAGTGTTTAGCCCAGTTATAAATTTTTCAATCATTAGACTTTTCTTTACCGTTTTAGTTTGTTTATGCGGCTGGTCACATTGTCAGCTTGACATTAAAGCAGCATATTTATATGCTAAACTAAATAATGAAATTTACATGTATCAACCTCAAGGATTTATTGATAAAGACTATCCTAATCATGTATGCAAATTAAGTAAAGCTATTTAGGGTTTAAAGCAATCTGGAAGGGAATGGTTCTTTGAAATAAATTCAGTTTTGATAGAATTAAGATTTAAACGCTTAACCTGGTGTAACTGTGTATATGTCTTTAATGAAAATTTGGTTCTTCTGCTTTATGTAGATGATATTGTTCTGTTTGGAAAAACCCCTCAAGATATAAAACAGGCAATAGACAAGCTACGAAATAAATTTGATCTTAAAATCCTTGGGAAAACTAAGACTTTTAGGAGTGACATTTGAGGAGGAAAATAAAACTTTATGTATACATCAATCTAACTATATTTCAGAAGTATATGAAAGGTTTAGCAAGTTTAATATTCCAATAACATCACTACCAATCGCAAAAGGAATTGTTTTATCCAAAACGGATTCGCCAACTACCGAAACCGAAATTCAAGAAATGTGTAAAATCCCGTACCGTAGTTTAATCGGATGTCTTGCGTGCATAGCAAGTCGCACACGTCCTGATATTAACTTTGCAGTTAATATATTTTCTCAGTTTCAGGAAAACCCTGGCATGGTTCACTGGAATTACTTATTAAAGTTATTGGGTTATGTTAAATCTACGCAACACTATAAACTTAACCTTTCAAGTATAAAAAGTTTAAAACTTTCATGTTACAGTGATGCAGATTTCGCATCAAATCGAGATGACCGTGTTTCGATGGGGGGGATTATTCTATTTTTAGATGATGCTCCTATTATCTGGCGCACGTTTAAACAAAAATGCGTAGCACTTCCTACAATGGAGTCGGAATACATAACGTTAACGGAAGCTGCTAAAGATTTACTGTGGGTAATACGTATTATTCAGGAATGTATAAATTTAAGCATATTTCCAAACGAAGTCAATTTTTCAGCTCAGCTCTTGTGCGATAACCAAGCTGCTATAGATTTTTCACATTCACCCATCGAAAATAACAGGACAAAACACATTAGTGTTAGATATCATTTTCTAAGAAATTTAATTTATGAGAATATATTCACCCTCAAATATGTAAAATCAAAGGAAATCTTTGCTGATATCCTAACTAAACCTCTCCCCAAAGAAGGGTTAAAGACTTTTGTAAGGAAATGTTTTTCAGTTTAAATAAGTACAAAAACGTTATGAATTCTTATTTTCATATATAAAAAGTTTATAATACATGGTATATATGTATTTGCTAAAGTGAACTGTTTTTTAATGCACTTTTTTGTATAGCAAAGTTAATCTAATATTTTAAAACTTGGTTATTGTATAAATGTAGTTAATGTGTTGTATAAAGGTATTTTCGTTGTGATCACAATATTTTATTTATTTTTTTATTTTTTATTTTTCCGATAAGTGCACTTATCAACCTCCCCCCCCCCCCTTTATTTTTTTGGTTAAAAAATATTTTACATGTTGTATTGTAATGCATCCAAAGCATGATGGTTTAAATGGTTAATTGATCATTTTTTTTAATATTTGAAATGTATTAAAGTTATGTGTACATATATTAATGTTCGGAATTGTGTTTATATTTGAATGTTTTTGAAAAGTACAGGTAGCGCAATGTTTTAAAACCTTTTCCTTCTATTAGTGTACATGAAAATGTTGATATGCTGAAATATATTTTTGTTTTAAACTGAAAAATTAGATTTTCAGCTTTGTCAAATATGTATTAAGTGAAAGGTTACCTTGTTGACGAAAGTGTATGTAGAAGTTAGATATTTTTTATTGTTGCAATTGTAATTATGTATAATGCATCTGATTCTTTAAACTCTTTTGTATGTATGAAAGTTAAATTTTATACAGGAGTATGAAGTTACATCTCCTTTGAAAATCTAAAGGTTTGGAGATTAAAGGTTAGTTTAATGTGATTCTAAACTATGTATGCTCGTAACTACGGGAGGGGGGGGGGCAATGACAGGCATGTATGTGAGTTTTTCGCAAGTTAAGTGTGTTTAACTTATTTTTAATCCTCCTGCCAATACCTTGTCCCGAGCTACGAGCAAAAATCGTTTGCATCCACACATTGCCGGTTTTCCAGCTCTTTTAGTCAGTTACCTCGCATTCTGCGAAGTCTTTGTGTACGGCTGAATGCGGGGAGTTTTTCTTCTGTTACTGTTTATTTACAGCATCTTGATTTATGCAAAATTTTCGGCAAATGTGTGGTATGACGTAACAGTTTAACTGAATGTATATATTGTGTGGTCGTGCTGTATGGGGTGGCTCTGTTTTTCCTTTTAAAATGGATTATGTAAGTTTAATCCGTTTAAGAGCATGTTTTTAAATATTTAATGTCTTAAGTTTTTCGACATCGAAGTAATGATGGTTTTTTTGTGATTTTAAATAAAATTATAAAAAGTTCGACGTGTCTTCAGTATATAATCAGATGGTAATCGCTGTCTACACTGTGTTTACTCTGCTCTGGCTTGAATTTAAGTTGTTTAAGCTCGATGAATTCTCAAATTCGTGCATTATTTATTGTGAAAGAGCTATAGTGGAAATTCTGAAAGATGCTTCATAGCAGCGCCACCTGTTGAGCGATTTCAAATCGCTCAACAGGTGGCATACAAACATAAACATACAAACATAAACCGAAAATATAAACAGCAGTAACTCATATCAAGGTATACATGAATCTCAAGTTTGTTGAAATTCCAACCATTAGTTCTTGAGATCGAGCTATTGCGGAAATTGCAAAGAATGCAGCATAACAGCGCCACCTGTTGAGCGATTTACACCAGAATGTATAAAACATCAGTTCCTGTCAAGGACTAACTGAATCTGAAGTTTGGTGAAAATCCGTGCATTAGTTCTGGAGATTCAGCTATTGTGGAAATCGTGAAAAATGCAGCATAGCAGCGCTACCTGTTGAGCGATTTACACCAAAAACTAATCACCACCAATTTACATCAGGGACTAACTCAATATTAATTTTTATTAAATTCCGTTCATTAGTTCTTCTGATAGAGCTCCCACAAAATTTGTGTCACACACAGACAGACTCACAGACAATCTCACAGAACCACAGACTCACAGATTCACAGACAGACATTTTGTAAAAACATGTTTTTCGGGTTCTCTGACCCCTAAAACGTGTAAATCCGTCGAAAACCGGAATTCGAAAATTTTCATGAATCCAATACTTTCTTCTTGTAAAGATAGAAGAATGTAAAAATAACTATATTGTAATTCTAAATTGGATACAGATGGCAGCACTAATTTTGTTTTCTGAAATCAAGGCGAAAATTGTCAAAAACGCGTAAATTTTGAATCGCGATGGATCATAGAGTGTAACAAATGTTACCTATTTTAAACTAATTTTGTTATGTTAAGAATCAAAAGGCAAACTTGAACTTATTTGAGCATATCATGGGCGTATTGATCTTTATTCCTGTTGCAATATTATACATGTTGGGTGTTTCCTTCAGTTGATTTTTGTATCTACAAAAGAGTAAAAATTGGGATTTTGAATATTTTTTATTATTATCTAAGTTATTTTGAAGATAAAGAAAATAAATGGCAACTTCCAAACTTTAGCAATGTGATTTCCACGTGTAACACTACATCAGGCATTAATTTCAAGGGTGTTTTATAATTCCTTTAATTTTTATAACGTTTTTAATTTTCTCAAAATGAACAAATTTTCAATTTTTACAACCAATTTAAGATTAAATATAGTATTACCAAATTCCTATTATTGAATAAATTTTAAGATAATTTTTCAGAGGTTAGAATATTGTATATATATATATATATATTTACTTATGTTAAATAGTTTTCAAGATACGGAAGTTCAAACATGTAACTTTTTGTAAGATTGCACACATGCTGTTCTATATCATAAGTTTTTTAAATGTCCAGAACTGCTAAAATATTTTATTTTTCGTAAGGTACTTTCATAGCTTTATTTAAATTTAATCTGAGATTGTGTATAAAATTCTATTAAAATCAGTTACGACTTTTTTAAAATTATCGCTCATTTTGTATGGAATGACTCTATCATACATTTGCTACTACCATATTGTTGACAACATCACTATTCTTTGATGGTACGGCGATACACACGCTTATTGAAATTTAGCTAAAATAGATATAATGAAATAATAAATGGTTCTCCAAAACAAAAAAAATGTTCAGTCCTATTTTAAATCCTACTTTTTTTTTTGCTAAGGTTGTTCTTTAATTTCTTTAATCCCAGTTCTCGAAAAATGTAGGACAAAATTAGCACTAGTTAAAAAAAAAAAAAAAGTTTTATCCAAACATACACATTTTTACCGAATTCACATTTGATTGCTGCCAAATATTAACTTGGGCTCTGACTGTGAAAGAAGAATCATTTTCTTTTTCTTAAAAAATGGAGAATAGCACCCAGATTACATCTGTCATCATCACATTCATATCAAAACGTTTATCTTTGTAAATGAGAATACAAATTTCCAGCTATACAAATTTTTGTATTTATTTACTCATTAAATTTATTTCTTTATTTTATGGAAAGAAATATCGAATTCACCAAGAACCAAAAAACATAGTACTTAATGACAGTAGAAATGTGAAACAAAAAGTGTGTTTACTTACAGCACTAAAATATGGATATATAATGATAGATAAAAAAAAAAGGCTCAGACGAAGAATTATTAGAATTTGTTGTTATTACTTTTAGAAACTATAAATCACATTTTCATGTAGAAGTAATTACACTTATATAATAAATAAATAATTACATTTTTTCAATAAAATATGAACGTAGCAAAGAGAAAAAAATCTGCGATCAATGATCAGTCTACACTGGTATTAGTATTTTTAATTTATTGAAATTCTATGCAGTCTGTGTAATAAAATCTATAAGCTACCAATAAAGAAATTCAATTTGTGCAAGAAACGTGAATACAAATCACTACCTCTCTAATCTAAAAAAAAAGTAACTACCGCTGTCACCCCCACCGGTTTTGAATTTTTTGTGACTGGAGGTCTTTCTTCATTAATATTAATAAAAATAATCCATAGAAAAATATGAAAATCGGCGGTATTATACAGAAATATTTGATAAACACGCTGATGCAGACAGTTTTCAAATTGAAGAATTATTTTAAGAGATATTTAATGCTAAAGTTAGACAAAATCGGTCCACTAAAAAAGTTTTATAGGAGCAAAAACTATTCATGGTAATTTAATAATTTTTAGATCATTTTATACTTTTGAAGTTCCGGGTGCGCAGACTGTATTTCTTTTTTTAATTTGACACATTTTTTGAGGTTTTATGTCTATTTTAAATTAAAAATTTCAGCATTTCTAGAGATATTTTTTACATTATTTTAGAAAATGGTATTAATTTAAACTGTTGCCAAATGTATAAACAGCGCAAGCAATAGTGTTTGCTTCAAATTAAAAATTTATTTACTCGTGACTATTATAAACAGAAAAAATCATTTTTAATTAGAATTAAATTATAATGTACAAAAAACAGGAACTTATTAAAAATTACGTCATAAAACTATACACTACTAACTATAAAACTATACACTACACACGTTCCAAGCATCGCACAATTTAAATTTTTACACCATCGTATAAGGAAAAAAAATGCTCTTTTAAATGCAATTTGTTCGAAAGCTGTATTTCAATTAATTTTTGAGATATTAATTTTTTTGCAGTTTTTAATACCATTTTTCTTATCGTGCCAACAAAAGTAGCTCATTTTTATTGAAAGTCATTGAAAGTAAACGGAAAATAGTTGAAAAAAGGAGATACTGTATCTTTTTGTTGCCATTTCTCATAAAATCTGCGAAAATAGTTGAATATAAAATATGGGCTATGTCAAGAATATTGTCAGTTATTCTGGGATAATGACGTCATATGCACACTTTTCTATATTGCTCCGCCGAGTTAGATAAGCAAACAAATAATTCGTGGTTTAAAATAATGTCGTGTTCCTGAAGTTTTTGTCAAAAATTCTCTCGAATAATAAAATTTTAATGCTATTCTTTAGGACATTCCACTATAATTTTATCAAAATAACATAATTTGCTTAATTTAATTTTCCCTAATTTTATATAATCTATATATTTAAAACACAAGTGTGTTTTTTAGTCATCTGTCCTGATCTTTCTGCTGAACCAGCTTTACTAATATATATTTTTTTAACCCTCCGAGCGTCTTGCAAAAGGGTAAAATTGTGATGTTGTTTTCTTTGCATTTTGTTTTAAATGCTAATAAAATATGATTCTTTCAACATTATAAAAAAAACTCAATTAAAAATATGAATGTAATCCTTAAGAGTATTAACAATTCTTCAATGTATTTAAAATTCCATAAATCTATAGAATTATGTTATCTTAAATATTGCTTGTATTGCTGTGAAACCTGGAGCTTAGTGAACGGAATAATACGCCCCAAACACTTAGAGGGTTAAACTGAAAGCTCTTCCTTTGTAGATGAGGTCGCACTATCAGTTTTTTTTTAAATATCCCCACTTTTATATTTTAATTTTAAAAGCATTTTATAAAATTTCTTCAAAATGATGAAAATTAGATAGCTTTCATTGCTGCAGACAAGAGAGAAATAATGAGGTATTTTAAACTTCATTCATGCTATTTTCTGATAAAAAAAATTCAAAATTGTTGATAAAAATTGTTGTATAGGGTTTAGTGGCGCAAAATCCCATTAGGAGCAGAATATTATATTAGGGCATAATAACGGAAAATGACATACTGCTTTTGAAAACACGCATTTTTCCTCATAGATTTTCTATAGTGATTTTCCTTCTGCATGTGTACTAATACTAAGTTTCAGACACTAGGCGAAATGCTTATTTAAGTGAAAATGAAGTCATATTTAAATGAAAACGATCATTTTCTTAGATAAAACTAAGCCTTTTAACACAAATACGTCTAAAAACCATAAATTACGGAAATTTTTACTCTCTAAAATTGAGATTAGAATCTCAAATAAAGAGTGCGTCTGTTCACATGAAAGATGTTGCTGGCAATCTTGACTTCAAGTTTCGAGTTAAAATGATTTTTAAATGATCAAACAAAATACAATTTTTTTTAAATGATGAATATGGATATGAGAAGTGCGTATACAAATTTTGAGAAGGTGAAAATTGCTGTTATCATTCCGGAAATCCAAGCATAAGAGCCTCAATTGCTAACCACATCCTAATAACTGATCTTTATTATATTTTATTGAATATGTATCTATATTATAAAGAACAAACGTATCTGTTCGTAACGCTGACGTCATTTTGCGAATGGCAATACTTCACGATCAAATTTTGGTCTTGAAATTTTCGCTACTGCATTTTTTCAATCTTCTGATCATCATACATTTTCAATTTTTGTCACATAGGGAAATAAATGTACTTTCAAATGCAATTTGTTTAAAAACTGTATTCCTTGACTGATGTATTATATTTTCTAAAATAATTTTTAAGCATGATTTTTTTTTAAAAGTTTATCTATCACGTGCCGGTTTCAATACATAAAATAATAAACATTTTGCACATAAAGCAACAAACATTTTTCAGCATTTGTTTCTGACTATGTTTGCATAATGAAATTAATACTTCCTTTATAAGCAAATAAAGGAATAATATTAAAAAACCCACCAAACTAACATATTTGTGAAAAACAAATTAACGAAATTAATACTTCCTTTATAAACAAATAAAAGAATAATATTGAAAAAACACAAATCTAACATATTTGTAATCGTACAATTTAAATTTTTAGATCGCCAAATAGGATTTTTTTTTTAAAAAATGGAATTTGTTTGCTAAGTTCATCTCAGTTTACTGATTGTCTATGGTTTTAAAAACAATTTTAAAGCATGAAATATTTTTTAATTTATCTATATCGCGCGGAGCTCGATTACGAAAGATTAATCCTTTTGCCCTTAAAGTAAAATAAAGAGTTCATCATTTTCTTACGGCTAATTACCATAAAAAAACTTCCCTATGAATAAATAAATAAAATAACATAAATAAAATACAAATTTACCAGACATGTATAAGCTCTGAAATTATCAGAATATAAAAGGATGCCATAAGTAGTAAAGTCTTGGCAAATAACTCTTAGCATGCGGCTAATAAGAAAATATCGCTTTTGATAAATTTCAAAAATGTATTTGATTGTGTAATTCTTATTTTTCATGTGAAAAATGCTTTTTTAATGTAAGTGGTCAATCTAAAAAATTTATTGCATATAAAAAAATTGTTAGTTTTCAATAAAGAAAAAATGTTTTCACCTATATTCTTTAACCCGGGAAGCCCGAGTATGATACCCTAGTATATATAAAAGCCATTCTCGGTGTGTATGTCCTTTATACATATCCAAATCTTCAATTTTTGACGGATTTGCACGAAACTTCATTTACATAGGCTTTAGAACGTGGAAAAGAGCACTGTCTACTTTAAAAAATCATCAGAATACTATTTATCCCTTTTTTCTACCATGTTCCGTAATTTAAAATGATAGAAATATATCTTTTTAATTTTATAATTAAATCGTTTCTTTTCCGTTGCCACACCCTAAAAAATGACACAATAATTTGAAAAAAGTAACGGTAACGCGTTGCTATATTTTTGCATTTTTGAAATTGACGTCATTCTAAACAGAAAATTCACATTTTTTTGTATATAAAATAAAAACTTTAACTATAAGAGCGGTAAAATAACGTAGCACCTCAATTTGAATGGTTTTTTTTTTTTTTAAATTGAAACATCTATTTTAATACAAACAGTCAAATTTCATGAAAACAATTAAAAAAAAAGAAAAAAAAGGCTAAATATGACGTCACATTCTATTAATCTTTTCATCCCGTAATCAAACTTATTGTAAACATATGGCTCCTATATTTTGCTTACTACTTGGATTGTATACTACAGCCATATCTTATAGCTATACGTTATCGTTAAGTGTTGTATTGGTTTAGATTCAGTGCTAAGATTTTCTGTTATTTACAGCAAAAAGAGAGCGGTTATTTACATTTTCACAAAAATTCTTGACAGATGTCTTGATCTAAAATTTATGGAAAATGACATAATTTCATCTAATTATTGTAGATTTAATTTCAATAAAATTTCAAATTTTCCAAATAAAATTTTAGTAACTACTACCTCATTTGGATGTATTTTTTTGCATTTTCCCCCGTATTCTGGAAGATATTGTGTACTTCTGTTACGCGCGCCAAAGAAAACGTGTATATTAATTTTAAAAGTTAAAAAAATTACCACAATGTGTCAAAAGAACATCCTTTTTCTAAATTTAAGTTTCGCGAGTTCCAAAATTAAAACTAAAAATGTGAGTTTTTTCATAAACGTCAAGTTAAGGCTGTTCATAAAATTAAGGCTGTTCTCAAATCCAAAGGAGCTATTTTCTGACATATTTTTAAATTAATTTTCGTTCGGAAACGCATGAAATTGACAGGAGTTCTTATTTAGAAGCTATGTAATCGAAGGATAGTTTCCATATTTTGGTAAAGGTATAATATGTTTCAGTTGGTGTTTTGAGCTGAATTTCGGACGCAACAGTGTAATAAAGGAGAAAACTCGGCCGTCACGCAACCACAATTGCTCATAACTCGATAAGTAATTTATTTATGAAAAAAGGGAATACTCATTTTAATTCCAAATCGCTTTAATCGTAGTCAGGCCTACAAATTGTAAGCCTTTACGTTTAATGAGTCAGAAAATGTGTCAGAAAGTTTTGCGTTGTTGAGCAGGGAACTGGAGAAGCACCTTAAGCATTATTGCAGGTTAGAATTTTGTAATCAAGTTGCATGCCAGATAGTTGCTTAAAACATAAGTCATTCTATATTGTTTTAAACAAAGGCGCATGCCATAATAGGTGTCAGGCATACTCATTAAAATAAGAATACCCTAGACCACAGCCCCATTACTGAAGATAATCCCGTCAATATACTTAGAGATAAAAACAGTTCTGCATTTTTCATTCAGCTAATAAGACTAATCCTTCATAATTGGGTTCACATGATTATATAACTTCCCCCTATAATTTTAGGACTAAGCAACGGAAAACAATATGTTACGCACTAAAATCTTCCCTAAAAAACTAATAGTGCAAATCGCATGGAAATCCGTTCTGAAGAATTCAAGTCATATGCACCCGGAATGAAATTCCCATTTTAATTTTATATACTTATCAGGTTATTTTGACCAGCTTGATTTGATATCTGTTAAATTCGTATTTTATTTTATTTTATTTTTGGCGTTTTAATTTCGTTTGCCAATTTAGTTATTGAATATTACGCGAATGCAAACAAATTCTGAATTATTTACAATGTTTTTGAACAATTGAGTTAACCTTTTGTATTTGGGTTGCAAGCATATTTAAAAAATATGCATGCTTAAAAATTATTTTAAAACCCATAAAAATTTTAAATTGAGATAAACATTACAAACAAATATTACTGAAAGTACTTTTGTTTTCTATAATACGTTGGAATAATCGAATGTACAATGTTTAGACGTTAAACTGCAGAAAAAGGGAAATTTATTGTTGTGTTCGTTTGTTGCCACCGAAAATATGATACCAGCGTTATCAAAAACTACTCTGTGTGACTGTTGATTTTGATAAGGTCATAGTCTTAATTATGAAAAAATTTAGTTTTTATAAAAATAAATAGAAAGTCTTCTTTTATATTAAGCTATTCAGTTATGAAGGGGTGCGAATCATAATCATTAGTACCTCTACTATCAATAAGTATAGAGACAGTGTTAAGTATACAGGCATTTTTTTTATGTTTATCTTGGATGTTAGTCTATGTTAAACATAATAATAGATTTTATTGGATTTCATAACAAATATTTTATTTTATTTCATGATGTATTTTTGAAATACTGTCCATGATATATTTTTATAACGAAGGCGATTATTTAATTCATTTGTATGTTTATATTATGTCCCAGTATTATGTTATAGCACAATATTTAAATGTTATAATTTATAATTCAAATAGTATTCTTTAAATAATATTATTTTGTATCCATTTCTGTAAATACACGAGTACTATAAAATAGTACATGCATTTTTCTAAACAAAGGAATTTTTCTTACTTTTATTTTTAAGATTATTTTCTATCTACAAAATATTTACTTCTATAAGGAAAAAGTGCGCCACTTTTAAGAATGATCTCTGAAATATATCTGTTTTCCGACAGTCGCCGTCTTGACTGCATTCGAACGGCACTATGTTTCTGCTTTCTCATCAAATGGAGAAGAATTATATTGCAGCTAAGTTACCGATTAAATTTAATTTCATTCACCGGAAAATTCAAGAAGCGCATCGAGTAATTCATTTTATTTTGTAGGCATAATAGTTTCGTCCCTAGTTATTGCTAGGGCTGGGTATAAAGGCCTTTTGTATATAGTATTTAATGTTATACAGGGGACACTAGGGAGGCTTGACCATACGGGAGGCTTGACCTATTTATCAATTTTCATATTCAAAAGAATTTCCGAGTTTTATCAATAGGTGTCAAATAAAGCTACTGGAACGCTCGAACAACAGTCTCTGTTTCATACTGATAACCGAAATATGTGTGGAAAAATCAATTGGGAGGCATTTTCGACCTAAAATTTGTGTTTTTTAGAAATATTTTGCAAGCTTTCTTCAGATAAAATATAGCATAGAAATTTAAGTAATTAGGTTTTAAGTAATGCAGAAATATAGAGCTTTCATTCCAGGCATACATAATTATACTGTAAGTTAGGCTTAAAAGAACAATGTGCTATCCTTTAGAAAAGGGGTATGTGGGGAGGCTTGACCCAGTCGATGTTAGGGAGGGTTGACCAGATGCTCAAGGCTTCCTTAACACATTCACGACGGGAAACGAAAATTCTCGTTTTCATTCAAAAACCATCATTGACTAAGGGCGTGCGTGGCTTCTAACTTACAGAAAATGCATTTATATGATGTCGTCCATATATTTTTAGATTGCAAGACATTTTATATTAAATTCGTGCATTGAAAGATATTTACCGATATATAAACTTAGGAAACCTATCTAGAACACCAATTTGTAAAAGACTTTCAGAATAGTGAAGAGCTTCTACTGTTTTAAAATTCAGATTTGATAAAATTTGCCCGTCGGCAATGCGTTAATGATGGAGTTTTGAAATCTTTTTACTATACTCTGTGCATAATGAAAGATTAAATCCTTCTATATATTAAAAAAAGTAACGATTTCGAAATGGACCAATGAAAATCTGCGTAGATCTTCCCGGTACTCTCCTAGATCGGCATCCATATTTTTGTGACCGGTGGTCTTTCTTCGTTAATATTAAGAAAACTGTTACATACGAAAATATGAAAATTGGTAGTATTATAGGGCATTTTTTTCTAATTTGACTCATTTTTAGGTGCGTTCGTAATTATATAAATACGTAGCACCTATAGTCGTCGTTCAGTCCGTCCGTCTGTCCGTCTGCCTGTCTGTCTGTCTGTATGTCTGTCTGTCCGCATGTAACAGAGCAAAAACTACCCAACCGAATGGTCTGAAATTTTACACATATGATTGTTGCAAAATTTTGTCGAGCCATTTCAAATTTTATGAAAATCGGATGTATAGTTTAATTACAGGGACAGTCAAAAGTTTTTCTTTACATTACGGCCAATGGGAAAAATTATTGCAAGTGCATTTTAATGATGTTACAGCCTTCCAAATGGTCTGAAACTTTAAATATATAACTGTTGCAAAATTTTGTTGAGCCATTTCAAATTTTATGAAAATCGGATGTATAGTTTAACTACAGGGACAGTCAAAAGTGTTCCGTTACATTACGGGGAATGGGAAAAATATTATAAGAAGTGCATTTTAATGATGTTACAGACTATGCACCTTATGAAGTGCAAAAAATTATGTATTCAGTACAATATGGGGTGCAAAAAATAATTATAAAACTAGTTATAGTACGAACGCACCTCATTTGCCACGTTTGACGAGCAATTTCCAACTTGTCTAAGGATTTATTTCGATTTTAAATTAAAATTTTCAGCATTTCAAGAGATATATTTTACATATTTTAGAAAAGGGTATTGATTTAAACTGTTGCCATTTTTAAAAATAGCACAAGGATAATATTTCCTCCAAATAAAAAATTTATTTACATGTGGCTATTATAAACAGAAAAAATCTTTCAAATTACAATTAAATGATTATGTGTTAAAATTTAGGAAAATATTGAAAATTACGTCATAAAAACCACAGTTACACGTGAATTTTAATAGAGAAAGAAATATATTAAATAATGAATTCATTATTATGAGTTATTTATATTAAAAGTCGTAAATGGAGGAAATTACTTGATATTTAAAAAGGTCAAATAATTTAGAGTTGGCAAAACAGTTTAAATTAAAAAATATATTTGCGCGAGAATTTTTTTTTCATATTTTGAGATAATCTTTTCAAATATTATCGTGAATTCTAAGGCTGCGCAAAAATATTTCCTTTCTAACAACAAAAGTATTTTCATGTAAATATTAAAATGAGAAAGAAATTTTGATGAAAATTAAGTCAGATTCAAAACGATGCATTTCAAATGTCTTATTTAAAAGAACTTTAGGTACTACTTAGTTATCACGTCGACCAATTCGCAAAATTATAGAAATCGCCAAATTATACAAATCGACATAATTTTTATTTTAAATAACGAAAGAACAAATATTTTAGTATAACAGTAATAAAAATACAAATAAAACGTCCAAATAAAAATCATTTCATGACATAAACACATGTAACTTGCTTAAAGCCAAGTGAATGTTACATTTACGATCAATCATTATTGACATTTAATCGTGTAGTTTGGCGATAGATTTTTGGTCGACGGAATAACCAACTAGTACCGAACTTTATTATAGAGTTGTTAAAAAATACCGAGTGACAAAGACTATTTACTTAATTCATTTTACATTAGCTTATTTTGAAATTTTTAACTTTTTTTTAAAATTAAAGACGAAAACAGCCATTGTATCTCTTAACAGCCTTTAATATGGCCTTAAAAATCTCTAATCAAACGAAAATGAATGAAAACCCCTTTACAGAGAGATCGCCACTGTTTTTTAAATTATAATTCAATCTTTTTAAAGCCGACAAAATTAGCGTACTGTTAGAATCTGAGGTGTCTGAACAAGGGTTGGCGAGCGTAGCTCGTAGGGGGCAGAGACCCCTAGTGTTACATATAAAAATGAATATAAATTTATTCTGTAAAGCTATAGTAAAATGGGGTGATGGAAAAGAAACCTTTTAAAACTGATTAAAGAAAGATGTGAAAAATTGCTATAGTATCCACTGCACGAAAAAAAATTAATGAAATATAAATGGGAAAGTTGATAGGAACTTTTTCCATTTAAATATTACTTACAATAGGTAAACAGAAACAGTGGAAAATACTAGAAAGGCCTAGAAATTACGAAAGCAGCAGTCTTAAACGCTTCAGGGGCAGTGTGATGTTTATGAAACTACTTAAGTTTAATTCACAAACGCCACAACGGCACCAAAATTTTGCCAAAATCTTTTACATTTAATATATATCTGAAATATAGCCTTTTTCATATTTCCAAATAAATTTGTTCGTATATTCCGGTACCAGACATTTATTTCAATATTTTAATACTGAGAGTACATTTGACCCTGAAAAGGGTTAAAAGATGTGAATGGTAAGTTTAGTACTCATGCGGCTGCAGAGGAGCATAGCATTGATCGAAAAACTTTAGGAAGGTAGGTAGACAAATTTCAACTTGATGAATAGAGTGAGATGAAGCCAAACTATGTGAGAACTAGAGTTGTCAGGTTGAATGTTACAAAAAGTAGGACAAGGAGACAAAAAAAAAAAAAAAAAAAAAAAAAAAAAAAAAAGCGGGGCAGTGGCTACTAAATCCGGACATTATGATGCATGTAACCCCATGTAAACAAAACCTGTATCTAGCGGAATAATGTCTTAAATGTTAAAATTTCATTTTCCCTGTTGTACAATTATACCTGCTCAGAAAAAATCTTGTTTAAAACGAAATTTTTCTCCTCTGACATGCGACTGCGCCTAAACAGGCTTGTTTAAGCATCATATTTTCAAAAATATTTTCTATAATAATTAAAGCATGTAGGATAAAGTTATTTTGCTTTTTTTAAACTGATTTCATTTTTCTTCACAAATATTTCAATATAAAACAAAGTGGGTCAAGCCTCCCATATATGGGGAGCCTTGACCCGTTATTTTCTCATGATTAAAATCAATCATTTTTTAAATGTCTTATAGATTACACTTATGTAGCAATTTTATTTTGATAACTGATTGTATAGTGAATAAAATGATATATAAAATTTTTTTCTACGTTCAACATTAAAAAAATTAAATATCATTTTGTAAAAAGTGGGTCAACCCTCCCTAGTATCTCCTAGCATTATCTTGTTTGATTTATTTTTTAATTGTAAGGATATGGTAGACTTATTTTTATATTTTATTATTTCTATATCATTAATTTAATTTAATTTGTACTTTATTAATTTTTAGCCAAAAACGGTCTTTTTATTGTTTATTTTTTGTTTTTTGCTCTTCCTACACTGTTAAAAATTTTGCAGCATTCTGGCAGGTCATTCGACCGTTTTTTGAAAAAACGGTTTCATAACCATAATTTAACTGTATTCTGACCATAAAATGGCCAATAATATGGTAAGAATAGTGTTAAATTACGGTTGTGTAACCGTTTTTGGAAAAAACGGTCAAATGACCTGCCAGAATGCTGCAAATTTTTAACAGTGTAGGCTTCCATAAGGACAGTTGCAACTCAAATTCGTGAAAAAAGGCGTTTTTGTTATTTTTTAATATGTTGACTCCTTTATCTTCCCTTTTTCGAAAGATAGATTACTTTTGTTTCTACGAGAACAAGAAGTTAAAAAAATAATTAAGTTGTTTTACATCATAGATAAATATTACATTAGTAAACTTTAAACCCAATTTTCTCAAAATGTTGCTTTTTGAATTTCGGGGTACCTTTTAATAGAAACTACTACATATTATTATTTGCAATCATGCCAGTGTATTTCATACATATCCGTGATCAACCTGAAGTGTTATAAATATTTGTAAAAATTTTTATTAAAAAGTTTTTCTTTCGTAAAATGCAAGGTTTTTGTTATTAAAAGGTGTTTTTATTCCAGATTTTAAAAAAGTAACTAAAAGCAATATGTTTTTAAAGTTGATTGCACTTTATTAGGAAATATTCATATGATGAATTAAAAAAAAACTTCAAGCGAACATATTTGGCAGTTTCTGAGAAAAGATACATGATTTTAACATGATAGGTGTAAGGACTTACAAATTCCCTTAACTATTTCCTGTGTGACTGTTGATTTGGATAAGGTTACAGTCTTACATTTGATATACTTATTGCTATTACTAGAGATACGGAGCCCAAGGTATAAGGGAAACTGTTTAATTATCTCGTTCAAATATCCAAGTATTATAGAAAAAGCATCTCCAGTACCATGGAAAGTTACATCATATTTTAATGTAAAAAATTAAAAGAAAGGAACCCCCAGAAACTAAATAAAAACTTATAAGAATTTTATTCTTATCGATAAACAATTCTATTGATCTCTTGTATATTTACAAGGGAAACTGTTTAATTATCTCGTTCAAATATCCAAGTATTGTATAAAAAGCATGCCTCTGTCTTCAAGTATATTTAATTAATCTGTTTCGAAAAGATTTTATTGAGATTATTTTCACTTAAAACATGCGATTTTTCCCCATTCCTATCTATTAGTAATTCTTAACTTACCTGTAATATACGGGGTTATCGCTCATTTCTTTTCTTTAGGCATTGGTTATTGTGGTGTGTAGTTGCGATGTAAACAGAGGACGCAGTTTCGTATTGGACCCGACTATTTATTCCTTTTAAGTTACACGTTGCTCTTTTGTAATAGGTTAGTCCCAGGTAGAGAGAATATCAGTTTTTAACTATTTCAATTGATAAAAAATTATTAAAAATATATAAATTTTTTTTTTTTTTTGAAAACGCATGAATGAATACATACAGTTTAATAGAAGGTTTTTTAAGATGCCAAATTATAGTAATAATTCGCAATTAATTAATTTAGTTGACATAAAAAATATTTGTGCAACAAACAGATACGCTATGCATTATAAAATGGCAGCCATGACTAAGTGTACTCTTCCTTATAAAATTAGAGATTATTTTCCATAATCAGGTCTAACATACTCTTAAAACTCAAAACATCATCAACTCAAAATTTTACAACCAACCATTTGTTTGTGAATCTTAAATGTGTAATAAAACAAATTACTGCAGTACCTGATATTAGAAACTGATGAAAAGTCTTTTACATCGTTACGTTCGACAGATACAATTTATTATAGAAGATAATTATATAATACACCACATTAAGAAATTTCATAAGCATAAATTTAAATGGCAAATAACTGATGATAATGTCCGCTATCTCAGACACATCATCTGTTACTTGTCATTTAAACAGAGTACTAAGTACTGAAGAAGCTCTATCCACAAATCATGAGATCTGAGAATAAAAATATGATTTACTATAAATTTAAGATGTGCTTGTTTAGAAGATTGTGTAGTTTAACAATTCCAACTTCTTTTGATAAAAGTTTTTAGAATAAATATATGACAACATTTCTAATTTTTGTTCGTTTTAAAAGTTAAATTGGTTAAGCAACTGAAAAATATAACTGCATGTGGATT
This sequence comes from Maratus speciosus, assembly GCA_963932465.1. Taxonomy (NCBI): domain Eukaryota; kingdom Metazoa; phylum Arthropoda; class Arachnida; order Araneae; family Salticidae; genus Maratus; species Maratus speciosus. The sequence goes on along the minus strand of OZ010786.1, from coordinate 54,373,791 downwards.
TAAGTTTAACTTCAACATTTATACTATTATTCATCCTCGACGAATCAGAAATAACCGAAAGCGCTATTTGATGTTCAATCAGTACATTTTTTACATAGTTAGATTAAATTAAATTTATATTAGATTTTTCAATTATTTTTCTTCAGATCTGGTTTCCTTCATTCAAAACATATGCTGATCAAGTCATTCAAACAATGAGAATATTTTGTTTTCTTATATGATACATTAATCAGGAATTCTTTATTTCGTATTCCGAATTCATAACAAAAACTCTGAATAGTAATTTTTGCTGAATTCGATGGCAAGTATTCTGTTGTTTAAAAGAGCGAAATAAATGTCTAATCCATATTCATCATTGCAGATAGTTTCCAAATTAACAAAAATAACTAGTATGTTGTGGTCATCACAAAACTTTCTTCTATATAAATCACATCAATTAAATCATTTAAATAGTACAAGAAATTACATCCATTTAGCACCCATTCATATCAAAGTATATCTGAATTTGAAGTTTGATGAAAATTCGTGCATTAGTGCTTCAGATGGAGCTACAGCGGAAATTCTGAAAAAAATATAGCATAGCAGTGCTACCTGTTGAGCGATTTACACCAAAACATAAACAGCACTAATTGATATACTCAAGATATACCTGAATCTGAAGTTCGTTGAAAATCCAAGCATTAGTACTTGAGATAGAGCTATTGTGAAAATCACAAAAAAACAGCATAGCAGCGCCACCTGGTGAAAGATTTACACCAAAATGTATAAATGTCAATTCATGTCAAGGACTAACAGATTCTGAAGTTTCATCAAAATTCGTGCATTAGTTCTTGAGATACAGCTATAGTGGAAATTCTGAAAAATGCAACATAGCAGCTCCACCTGTTGAGAGATTTGCCCCAAAATCTGTAAAATGTCAATTTATGTTAAGGACTAACTGATTCTGAAGTATGATGAAAATTCGTGCATTAGTTCTTAAGATACAGCTATAGTGGGAATTCTGAAAAATGCAGCATAGCAGCGCCACCTGTTGAGCGATTTGCACCAAAACAGAAACAGCAATAATTTACATCAAGGTATACCTGAATCTGAAGTTTTATGAAAATCCGTGCATTCGTTCTTGAGATAGAGCTATTGCGTGAATCGTAAATGATGCAGTATAGCAGTCCCACCTGTTGAGCGATTTTCACCAAAATGTATACAACTTCAATTGATGTCAAGAAATAACTGAATCTGAAGTTTGATGAAAATCCATGCATTAGTTCTGGAGATTGAGCTACTGCGGAAATAAGCAGCGCCATCTGTTGAGCGATTTACACCAAAAACTAATCAGGTCCAGTTTGTATCAAGGTCTAACTGAATCTGAAGTTTTGTGAAATTCCGTCCATTAGTTCTTGAGATAGAGCGCCCACAAAATTTTTGTCACATACAGACTCACAGAGTGACAGAGTGGCAGACAGACTCACAGACAGACATTTTCTAAAAAACATCAAATCGTGTTCAGGACATTCTAAAACGTATAAATCCGTCGATAACCGGAAGTTGAAAATTTTCACGAATCCAATACTTTCTTCTTGTAAAAAGAAAGTAAAAAAGAAACGATTTACTTGATTATTATTATGTTTTTACTTTCTTCTATCTTTACAAGAAGAAAGTATTGGATTCGTGAAAATTTTCGACTTCCTGTTTTCGATTGATTTATATGTTTTAGAATGTCCTGAACACGATTTGATGGGTTTTAGAAAATGTCTGTCTGTGAGTCTGTCACTCTGTCACTCTGTGAGTCTGTATGTGACAAAAATTTTGTGGGCGCTCTATCTCAAGAACTAATGCACAGAATTTCACATAACTTCAGATTCAGTTAAACCTTGATGAAACCTTGATCAGTTAAACCTTGTTAAACCTGGACCTGATTAGTTTTTGGTGTAAATCGCTCAACAGGTGGCGCTGCTATGCAGCATTTTTTATGATTTCCGCAATAGCTCAATCTCCCGAACTAATGCACGGATTTTCATCGAACTTCTATCTCAACAACTAATGCTTCCATTTTCAACAAACTTCAGATTCAGGTATACCTTTACATGAATTAGTGCTGTTTCTGTCTTGGTGCAAATCGCTCAACAGGTGGCACTGCTATGTTACATTATTCAGAATTTCCACTATAGCTGTATCTCAAGAACTAATACAGAAATTTTCATGAAACTTCAGAATCAGTTAGTCCTTGACATGAATTGACATTTTATAGATTTAATTGTAAATCTCTCAATAGGTGGCGCTGCTGTGCTGCATTTTTCAGAATTTCCACTATAGCTGTATCTCAAGAACTAATGTACGAATTTTCATCAAACTTCAGATTTAGTTTGTCCTTGACATGAATTGACATTTTATGCATTTTAGTGAAAATCTCTCACTAGGTGGCGCTGCTATGCTGTTTTTTGCGATTTCTGCACTAGCTCTATCTCAAGAACTAATGCTTGGATTTTCAACGAACTTCAGATTCAGGTATATATTGATATCAATTAGTGCTGTTTATGTTTTTGTGTCAATCGCTCAACAGGTAGCACTGCTATGCTATATTTTTCAGAATTTGCGCTGTAGCTCTATCTCAAGCACTAATGCATGAATTTTCATCCAAATTCAAACTCAGATATACTTTGATATGAATGGGTGCTAGTAATTTCTTGTGCTATTTAAATGATTTAATTGATGTGCTTTATATAGAAGAAAGTTTTGTGATGGCCACAACACATACTAATTTTGTGATAAGATTCTTCAGTTCTCAGATTTTTGCTTTTATGGAAGTACATTATTAAACGAGATAAAATATTATACTGCATTATTCAGAGCTTGTTTACCACTGCAGAAAACTTTCACCATTAATTTCTATATATAAAAAAATTTTCTTTATTTGCAACAGAAATGAGGCGCCAAAAAAATGTTCTGGAGTAGTTTTGTCTCTGTAATGATCGGGCTTTGATATCATTAATGTTGCATGTCTAGAAAGAAACGGGAAATTACTTTATTTTTTAAAAATATGTATATTCATACATACATGACATACATGATATATGTATATTACGTGATGCATACATGGTATACATTTGATTCAAGAAATTAGACTACAGAATAAATATTTATGGCTCAATATTACAAATACGGAAATTGCAGTCCGCACAACAAAATTTGTATTTAATGTTACATAATGCAATTTTCTTTTTCACATTCTAATAAAAAATATTCTTAGAAATATTTTCAATAGATACTATATTCATAACAACACAAAAATAAAGCATTTAAAAAAGTTAAAATTTCAGATTGTCATTTTCCTGGCATGTCACATTGTGATGTGCGCAATGTAAAAGGCTTTTTGCTATTATGTACAAACATCTTTTTCTAGTTTTCTTTAATTTCTAATTAATAATTATACATTATAACACATATATGTCGAAGATAACAAGTTCTGTATTTTACAAATAATTTTCCATATTTAAAATATCATTGTCACTGAAAATGAATACCCTGCTCATTCACTTCTTTATGAAGTATAAAGATGGCGCTGCAGAGTAATTCTTCCTGTTCTTGACATAGTTCAAGTCAGAAGTAGTAAAATTATTGATGCTAGCAAGATCTTTTCGATATTTATTTGAAAGTAATGTGTTTAAAGGCTTTGTAAAAATTGAGTAGACTTTTATTGTCATTTTCCTAGCTCGTATAAATTACAAATAAAACTGAACATTATACTGAATTTGAGGTACTATAGAGGAAACCTGTTCTTTTAAACAAAAGTAAAATGTTAGATCAAAAAATAAAAATAAAACAACAATGTGAAAAATGTTTTAGAATGAAATTGTCATTATCCTGGCATACTTATGCCAAGAAAATCACATAATAATTATAATTACATAAAAATGAACTCAAGCTCTTCAAACTTTAAGAATTTTACATATAAATTCCTTTATTCACCTGTTCAACTAACATTTTAAAAAAATCAGAAGCTTTGAAACGATTTAAATTTTCAAAATTTTTGTTTTCAAAATCTCACATTTTGTGATATTCATCCTTATACTGTTTATTCTAAATACATGCATTTATATACTTGAGGCTTAGAGATGTTACATAGGTTTATAAGTCTTCTATAATCGTTCTTCGGAACAGATGTCATAAGTTCCCCCGGCCGCCATCTTAGAATTTTCCTTTGCGTGAAAACCCCTTTTCCGCCAAGTAGTAAATGTCGCCAAGCATGTTTATACGCATGTTTGGCTAAACGAAAATAAAATGTAAATAATAAACAAAATTCGCTAAAATGGCAATGAGTAATCGTTATATGCGTGCTTCGCGCACATTAACCGAAAAAGATAATCACTGCATTGAGCACTTCTCGAGGTGTAGCATTCTCAAAATTCAGCAGTTCTTGCTTTCTAGCAATCTCAAAATGTAAAAAAACTCTTAAACCAGTAAAATATACATAAAATTATGAACATATCTTAACAGACATCTGCTTCCTTGAAAGCTCCAGCTCGAAATATCATCACCGACATTTTCCAAAATAGGCTTATGAATACGTAATCACACATTAGAAACAAACCTTCTTTTCTTGCCAAAATTTCCTCATATTTCCTAATTACTTCAGCAACAGCGTTTAAACGGACTACAGAAACCATAGTCAATCAAATACATTCAATAAATTTCACATAAAAATAAAAAGGCAGAACTATACAACACGATATCAAAATACATTCACAATATTCCACGCTAAAATGAGCTTCTCAGGGGTTGCCAGAACGACACGTCACAACACACACGTCACAAGGGATTCAACATGTCGAGGTTGCCATATCCATAAACACCTCAAATGTCAATATGCCAACACGTCAACAAAAAATCGCCCAATAAATCAAAACAACGGCTGAGAGAATATAAAGCATCTAAGCCCGTTCTTCTATCAATATTAAACAAACCAATTCTATGGTAGGGAAACTTTTATAAATGTATTCAATTCGCTATAATTAATTTCATATATAATAAGGATATTATTGTATTTTAAAAAACTCAATTTACTATCACAGAATAGCAATACAAATTAAAATAAAACATTTAAATATCATAAAAATGGAAGAAAAAAAATTGTGTTGATGCTTAGCTCCCTTTCAAAAATATCCTGTAAATTTTAAATAGAGATATACGCTATTTAAAATGAATTATATTTATTCGAAAGTTCATAAATATAACATGATGCAATTACATTTAATAAAAATATCGCGGATAGTAAAACTTTCGCAAAGAAAATGAAACCAGAAATCATAAACTTAATTTGTTAAGAAAAATTAAATTAAGTCGTATTTATTTGGTGTTAAATAAATTAATAAATGTTCTTCATATTCTCAGCTCTGTAAACTCTCCCTCTAGTAATGTATTTAGAAACATGAATCACGAAAAATTAATGTAACTTTTATTTAATCTTAGGCTTGATGTAAGAATGATAAAGAATTACATTGTTAGAAAACTATAATTAATTTTATGAAATTAATGATACCAACACAAGTTTACTTTGTTTATTTTCAAATAATATACAACAAATGTATTGAATTCCTAAATGTAATAGCGAAATTACTTCATAGAATATGTTATTGTAGAATTTAAATTTATAGAATAAATGGTATAAAAAAATATGCCATGTTTGATTTTTTTTTTTTTTTTTTTTTACTTTTGTACATACATTTAAACTTTTTGAATTATTTGTCGAGCATTTAGAAATATACTTATAACAATTGTGATAAATAAAGAGTTTTTGAAAGTTACAAAAACAGCACATTAAAAAAACTTTTAAAAAGTATTTTTTATTTTTCATCAAATATAAAATAAGAATAAGAAAATAAAACAAAATTTAAGAAGGAATTTTTTTTTATTTAGAAATGAAAAGAATATTAACTATATGCATATCAAATCTTGCAGAAAAATTAACTTATGGAAGTCATTAAGATTTAAAAATTATTTATAAACTGAAAATTCAAAGATTCGAAGAAATATTTTTAAAGACCGGATATTATGCAATTTTTAACTATTAAGGATAAAGAAAAACATTTTTTTCAATTTAGATTTAATACCTCATAGTATACATTTAAAAAATACATATTGTATTTAATAATGCGATAAGACAAGCTTTAAATTTTTAAATGTTCTTAGGGTAGGGAAAATGCCATAATACGGAATTATGAGTTTAAACTTTTATTTAGAAACTAGTATACAAAACCCCGTCAAAAATGACGGAATTTTGATTTGTGTTATATTTTCATAAGATTTCATACAAACAAACAACATGAAGATTTTATTATTGAAAAATTTGTTTTGCAGAAAAGTGCATTTTTAAAAATGACAGATGATTTGTGCAATTGCAAATGATGAGGATTTTTTATTTATTTTGTTCAATATTCAATTTCTGAACTAATTCAACGATCAATATAGGTTCCTATTATAATCTTTAGCATTAAGAAATGTAAAATCAGTGGAAATTACGTCATGTTGACACAATCATATAAGTTCTTCTTCTTTGTTTTATTAATCTAAAAATATATTTCAACCTATGCATAATGTCACCGACTCAAACTTTTCAAACATACTTCATATACGCACATTTATGCTTGACCACAGTATATTCAAATAAAAATATATTTTCAATTTAATTTTACTGAAAAAAACTAATAAAATCATAATGCATAAAGATAAAATAATCCCAATTTACAATATTCTCGTGATATCTCAATAAATATGAATCTGTATTCGTTTATAAAAATAAAGTACACGTGCATAGTTTTTTTTTTTTTTTTTTTTTTTTTTTTTTTTAACCGAAAATAATTTGCAAATAAAAAACATGTCCAAAAAGCCACGTATCTAAATATTTTTCATTATTTCTCTTTTATCTGAAGCAATCGAAGTAATCCGATTGTCACCATTTTGAAGAAATTTCATTAAAAAAACACTTAAAAATAAAATTAAAATATAAAATTAGGATTATTTTTAAAAACAGCTAGTACTAGCAGATCTTGAAATAAACAGCTTTCATTTAAAAAATAATAATTATTAGGAAAATCGGTTTAGTAGAAAGCTCAGAACTAAAACAAGTTGGACATTGCACGTCAAACGTAGCAAATGAGGGGCGTTCGTGCTATAACTAGTTTTATATGTATTTTTTGCACCACATATTGTACTGAATGTATAATTTATTGCACTTCATAAGTGCATATCAATTTCATTCTTTTCGAAAAGCATCATTAAAATGCCCTTGAAATAATTTTTGTCCATTGGCCGTAATGTAACGGAAAACTTTTGACTGTCCCTGTAATTAAACTATACATCCGATTTTCATAAAATGTGAAATGACTCGACATAATTATGCAATAATTATATATTTTAAATTTCAAACGATTTAGTTGGGTAGTTTTTGCGCTGTTCTATGCGGACAGACGGAATGAACGACGACTATAGGTGCTACGTATTTATATAATTACAAACGCACCTAAAAACAGCCTTGTATTTTAAATAAATAGATGGCATGGTTCGCCGCGGAAAGGTTACCTACACTTTCCTATACTTAGATTTCATATAAGTAGATACTCCTTTCCATATGTTTTTATTTAACAAAATTAGTTTTAGAAATTACCAACAAATGATTTAAATGTTAAAACACCAAATAAAATAAATTGAAACAGAGTTGAGCACAGTTAAAAGATAAAATTTATAAAAAATATATTTAAAAACAATTAAAAATACAATTTGTAAACGTTTCGCCAAGCGACACGCGAGGCATCATCAGTACAAAATATCTATTGTATAGCAAATGACGGAACAAATCAAGAACAGTTAAAGTTAGTTATTGTAAAAACAAACAATGTTGACTAGGGGCAGAACGAGTTTCATTCAAAGTCTGCGATCGCAATTGAGTGAACCAACCCTCAAGCTGTAATCTACCGTGATAGCTGTTGCAACCCGATTTCAAAATACTGGCGTTCGCAATTAGTGGGATGTGATTCGTTTGAAGTGAATGCTGGACAATTTTTGGATTCAAATTACCATTTTTTAAAGCACCAGTATGTTCTTTTAGGCGAATTCTCAATGATCTAACAGTTCCATCAATGTAAACACTATTACAATCTTTACAGAAAATAATATAAACGACACCGGGTAATTTAGACGTATCATATTGAAATTTATGCTTATTGAAAAAGGAACTCACTTTATTAATTGGTTTAAAAGAAACCCCAATATTGAATGGTTTTAGAATACCAAAAATTTTATCAGAAATGTTCTTATAATAAGTGATACGGATAAAAGAGGTTGGCTTTGTATGTTGCAAAGGAGGGGGAGTAGAATTCACAAAAATTAAAGTATTTTTAAAGATTTTTTTTAACAACACCAATAGGATAGCTATTATTAACCAAATCGCGATAAATTTTACATTTCTATATTTCAAAATCATTACTAGAAATTTTACATTACTAGTACTTTGAAATCGGGTTGCAACAGCTATCACGGTAGATTACTCCTTGAGGGATGGTTCACTCAATTGCGATCGCAGACTTTGAATGAAGCTCGTTCTGTCCCTAGAGAATATTGTCTGTTTTTAAAATAACTAACTTTGATTGTTCTTGATTTGTTTCGTCGTTTGCTATGCAATGGATATTTTGTACTGATGATGCCTCGCGTGTCGCCTGGCGAAACGTTTACAAATTGTATTTTTAATTGTTTTTAAATATATTTTTTATAAATTTTATTTTTTAACTGTGCTCAAGTTTGTCTTAATATATTTTATTTGGTGTTTTAATTGTTTTTAAATTCAGACGTTATATGTACACTGGTGAAAACAATTAAAGGGACAAACGTTTTTTTAAAAAAACAAAACAAAATAAGTTATCCCTATACACAAATAAGGATCAGATGATAGTTAAGCTCGTCGCGGACACACCTGCCACGCAAGTGGTATGTGGGGTCATAAGAAAGTGGCGCTGTGATCGCTTTTGTGCAGAGGTGCCTCATTTGACCGCCGAAGTTTGTAGAGGAAGGGCGTTTTGAAGCATCGTAGCATAACCCAATACTTGTTTTTTAAATTTCTTTGTTTACCCATCGTTAGTATGGCTAGTCGGCATTGTCTAGATGATGCCACAAGATGGCAGATTGTTGGAAGACTCGAGGCCGGCCAATTACAGGCTACCTGTTCTACGGACCTTGGTGTTCCGTGAAATGCGGTGTCTACTCTGTGGAAACAGTTCACATAGACCAAAACAGTGATCCCGGACCTGGTGAGGGCCTAAAAAGGGCAACAACGCCCGCTGAAGACCATTATTTGAGACTTTTAACCAAAAGGGATAGGTCCGCGACAGCGAAACAACTGTCTCGTCTCCTGTATAATGCTACAGGAACATCCATTTCACGGAAAACAGTCACCCAGAGATTTAATGCAGGTGGCCTGTATGCCAGGTGCCCTGTAGTCTGCATCCCTTTGGCTGTGAACCACAAAAAGTTCCGTCTAGTATGGTACCGAGAACACCTGTCTTGGACAGAGGATAGTTTGGGGCGGTTCTGTACAGTGATGAGTTGCGATTCAGTCTGGACAGCGACTCGAGACGTGTTCTCGTCTGGAGAGAACTCTAGAGTCGATATCGGTCCTCTAACATTGTCGAAAATGATCCCTATGCTAGAGGTAGTCTGATGGTCTGGCAGGCATCAAGATAGACGGCCGTACATACCATATTGTGTTTGATAGAGGTACTCTGACAGGTCAGCGGTACAGGGATGAGATTCTTACATTCTCTTTGAGACTTTTCCGCGGAGCATATGGACCAAATTTCGTTTTTATGGACGATAACCCCCGTCCACATAGGGATCAGTTGGTGGATGAATACCTTGAATCGTAGGATGTTCAACGAATGGAGTGACCTGCGATGTCCCCTGACCTTAATCTCATCGAACACATATGGGACGCTCTTGGATGATCAATTGCAGCTCGAAGACCAGCTCCAAGGACCATCGATGAGCTCAAGGGTGCCTTGGTGCAAAAGTGGGTGCAGTTGCCATAGAAATTAATAAGGACTCTGGTAAGCAGTATGAAACGCCGATGCGAGAGTTGTGTAGTTGTTACAGATGATTATACACTCTATTAGACATGGTTTTCATTGACTGACAGGGTGTCGGTCAGCTGCTGTACTGGACACGTGACCAGTTACCTTATTTAGGGTGCAGGTTGTGCCCATTTTTGTTTTCCCATACATTAGTCTTATATCGAATGATATTTTGGCCAAGTTTGGTTTTATTTGCTTTGTTAGTTTTTTTTATTGCAAAAAAACCATTTGTCCCTTTAATTGTTTTCACCAGTGTATATATACTACGATTTAAATTTTGAGTAGTAAACTTAATTTCAAAAGTTTTTTTTTTTTTTTTTTTTTTTTTTTTTTTTTTTTTTTTTACCGACAATGAATGTATATTGCAAAACTAAGCGATAAGTACCTTTTATTCAAAGTATTGCCCATCATTAGGTACAGCATTTTCTCATCTTTTCGGTAAAAAAAAAAAATGGTAATAAATACACGTTCAAAACAGATTTTCTACACTGTATAAAAAAGGCAAATCTTTCTTAACCCTTTCAGGGGCAAAACACTTCTATTGCTAAAACGTTGAAATGAATGACAGGCACCGGAATTTACGTGAAATGTTATTTGAAAATAAAAAAAAGCTATATATTTCACATACATAATAAACGGGAAAGCTTTCTAAAAAAATTCTGGTGCCAGTGTGGCATTTGAGAACTAAAATTAAGTGGTTTCATAAACATACCACCGCCCTTGAAAGGGTTAATCGAGGAAAATACAATATAACCACGAACGTAAATATACAATAACCTCTTCATGTTATTCGTGATTCCGAAAAGAGGTCTTTATCTTTACAAACATCAGAAATCAATATATTTTTTAGATTTAAAGGAGCATTTATGAAAACAAGGTTTGTTATGATGAATCTGATTTTTGGATATCTTTCGGAGAAGTTGTTATAGCGAACCAAACCATAATATTTGTTTTTTTTTTTTAAATGCTGTCCATTCTCAAGTAGAAAATTTCATATTCAACAAACATGTTTTACAGTAAAACATATTAAATTAACAGCATTAACATTTAAAACAAAATTTATAATATTTTTTGTAACTCTTACACTTATAAATTCAGTTACGCAGCTTAAAATGCTTAATTGAGAATCGGTAGCATAAAAAACTGAAATTCTGGGCTGAGAAAAATAATGAATTCACATTTAAAAACTATTAGAAAAAGTTTCTGAAAGTCATTGGCAGTTTAAATATATATATGCATAAAATCTTCTTTAAATATCGTAAGTATATTTGCTTATGAGGTTTCGAAAGATAAAGAACGCTTTTTCTCAACATTCGTGACTCGGACTTGGTTTTTGTACGTTGTTATATTATACTAGTAAATCTGCAGATCAGGAGCCTCAACGTCAGCTCTGCAAGTCACTGTTTTTAGACACACTTTGGTAATATTCAATTTCATGCAAACCGCAATTTAAAGTTTTCAAATTATGTAATTATTTATAAGAATAAAAAATACGAAGTTTTCAGACATTAGAAGCATTAAATTAAAAACGTTGTTATGGAAGAATATTTTGAAATAATTTTCATGAGCTACTAATTCTGATATATTTTTTAAATAATAAAACAGATTTCTTCAGGGGGGGTGGGGGCTCCGCCTCCTGAACTCCCCGTGGTTTCATTAATTTACATATGTAACTTTTTATTTATTGCACTAATGGTTATCGCAAATCTTAAATTTCTTTTTATACTTCCGAGCCTTAATTTTCAATACTGGTGGACAGAAAATGATTCACATTGACGCAATTATATTAAAAGTTTAGGTTTTATGAATGAAAATATAATTTCCTTTTAAAAATAAAATAATTTTCATTCATATTTTCTGAAATGAGACGGCATTAAGAAGTAACACTCGTCATAAAATATTTTTTTAGGTAATCTAGTTAATGCTTGGTTTTTAAGAATGAGAATATTTATTTCCCAATACAATGACGTCATTTTCGACAGCAATAATTTTGCGGTGTAAAATTTTGACATTTACTATATATTTGATTTTCAAAAGTTTTTTTTTTTTCTTCTCATTGAAATTTTCGATTAAAAATTAACATTTCTGTTAGCTGTGTGCAGACGATAAACCATGAGATATTAGTAACATTTCTTTTAATAATAAGAATTAATATAATAACACAAGCCCTTTTTATTTCAACCTCAAAGCATATTAGTTTTATTTTTGATATATGAGATCAAATTCACCTTCTTTTCGTATTTTAGTTTTATTTCCAATATGAAGACGTATTCATGTCTATTTTTTATTTCATTTTCCTCTTGCACATGAAAATGTTTCAAATCAAAATTAACTGTTTAGGATAAATTATTATTCTGGGATAGGATTTTCTTGGCAACGGTAAAAAAAAAAAAAAAATGATTGTTAAATTTATAGCAAAATGTCAATTTATTCCTTATGAAAATAATGAACTTCTTAATTTAAAAGAAAAAATATTTGAACAAAATAAGCAGAACATAGTCTTTCTTTATTTCTGGGGTAAATTTCATCTATATGTAAAGTCACAAAGGCATTAATTTGTCCCTTTTGACTTTGATTGACTTCAAACAATTACAAATACTTTCACATTTACGATATTTTTAGGTGTAGTTCCGTCGCTAGGCAACAGTTAAAAGAAAATAAAACAACGAAATATGTGCTTTGAAAAAAAGTAAATTTATAAAAAGATATATTATTGGAACACATATATAAAATACCTCCATAAGTTAAACACCGAATTTAAAAACTCTGACAAATGTATACACAAAATTTCAAACTAATATGAATAATGTATGGTTCTAATTAGAAATTACATCATCCATAATTTACTATTTAAATCCTTCAATCATATGAGCCATTTCCTTTCAACAAATAAAAATGGAAAAATCGTCTGAATTGCTATAGGAAAGCATTAAGTCGCAAAATAAAATGTTCTATATATTCCGAACGCATGAACCAAATTTAACCAAAAACTATACAGCTAAATCCGGGGATTTTACCAACATGCATACTTAATTTTAAGCTAATCGGATGCTTTTTACGGCAGTTATCGCGGAACAGACGGACAGACAGACAGACATACAAACGGAAACCAAAACATTTCGTGTCTTCACAGTAAGCCTTCACTGACGTTTCGGCAACTAGTAAATCTGCAGATCAAGAGCCTCAACGTCATCTCTGCAACTCATTGTTTTTATCAAACTTTGCGTAATATTAATCTTTCTACAAAAACAAAATTTAAACTATTTAAATTACACAAACATTTATAAAAGGAAAAAAATATTTCGATGGTTTCAGACATTAAAAGCGTTAAATTAAACACGTTGTTATGTAAGGATATTCTGAAATTCTCACGAGCTACTTATTTTAGTAATTTTTATATAATAAAGCAAATTTCTTCAGGGGGGCTCTGCCCCCCTGAACCCCCCGTTGTGTAATTTATTTTGCATTTGTAATTTTCTACTGATTGAGTTAATGATTAACCTATATCTTAGATTTCTTTTTATACTGCGATTTATAAGGATAAGCAATAATTCGGTCAAGCATTTTACGTTATTCTAATATCCATACAGCAGTATTTACTTGCCTGCTAACCACAAATACCTGTATCTAATGGATAAAGAACTTTTGGAAATGTAAACTGAAACATCTAATTTAGAAATCTAATACCTTTATAAATTTTGTTTATAAAAAAAATAATTTTGATTACCATTCTGCAATATTTATATCTAAGATCTAATCTAAATATCAAAAAATGTACTCGATAGCATTAACTTACTAAAATCACCCTAAAGTAGGGGGGCTTCTAAACCTAACAGTTAATAATTCATCATCGTTAAATAGATAAACATGATTTGGCGCCTTTAAGTATTTTTTGTGATTTTCTTTTAATAGTATCTACATTTAATTTAAAATCGTGATGTTACAAATACCGTTGAAATTTGACGCAAACCTATGTTCAGGTCAAATTACGAAAGGTTAACTAACATTTCATTTCCCTTAGCCGGACTTTCTGTTTCATTTTTCCATTTTTCGTAATAAGGATTATTTTAATAATTTAATTTATTTTACACTCTACAAGCTGTTACACGGACGTTGTTCACGTAGCATTAAAATAGAGATAAATGCATTAAGTAAAACATTTCACTCCCCACCAGACATACCAAGTCTCAAGCTTTTTGCACATCACTATTATCTTAGAGAAAATGTTCTTTTAAATCGCGCAAATGTTTCAATTAAATAAAGTGACATTTTCTGTATTAAAATACTGGTATCCAGAACGCCGGAGGCTTGGCAGCTCTGCTCCTCTTAATAAAAACATATATGATTAACCAACACTTTATCACATTTTATAGGAGACAATACGGAATTTCTTATTTGTATGGCCTTACATATATTTCAGTCATAAAAATGTAAAATTTTGTGCCAATTAATGCACGCAATTGCGAAAATGAAATCGCAAAGAATGAGAAAAGGAAGGCCAAGTAAAATCGTGTAAATCGAGGAATCTTTCTTCGTAGTGCTGGGAAAATACTGCTACAAAAACTATTTTAGGTGGTATTTGGTGTGAAATGTTTATATGTATTCATTCCTGTCCTATATATCCTTTTTTTTTATTTTTTATTTGCTTATTCCATTTTTCTTTTGCACGTGAAAATCTTACAAATTAAAATTAACTCTTTGGGAGAAATTGTTATTCATTTTTTTTTTGGCAACAATAAAGTTTATAAAATTTAACAGAATAATGTCAGTTTATTCTGTATGAAAATAACGAACTTTTTCATTTATAATCAAATAGTTGAATAAATAAATGAAAATATTATTCTATATAGTATATAAATACTATTTTCATTTCTGCGTTTAAATAAATCTATATGCAAATATCTATACAAAGGCATTCATTAATTCATTCCTTTTGCTTTGATTTGACTACAAAAAACCATACATACTTTCACATTTATGATATTTTTAGATGAGATGCTGTTGCTACGCAACGGTTAAAAAAAAATGAAATATAAGTAAATTCATAAAATAAAATGTTTTATATTATTCGAACACATGTATAAAATTCTATCATAAGTTATACACCTAATTTAAAAGCTCTGACAAATGTTTTGACAAAATTGCAAACTAATAAGAATAATTTAATACTCTTATTTAAAAATTTCAGCATCCAAAATTTACCATTTAAATCTATTATTCATATGAGCGATTTCTTTCAACAAATGAAAATTTGAAAATCGTCTGACTTCCCATAGAAAAGCATTATATCACAAAATAAAATGTTCTGTATATTCCGAACGAATGAACCAAATTTAACCCAAAACTATACAGCTAAATCCGGGGAGCTCATCAACATGCCCAGGGAATTTCAAGCCGATCGGATGCTTTTTGCGGCAGTTATCGCGGAACAGACAGACAGACTAACGGAAACCAAAACTTTTCGTGTCTCCACAGTAAGCCTTCACTGACGTTTCGGCAACAAGGTAACCTAAATGATTCATCTGTTTTCTGGGCTGTTTAGTTACAAGTGTAAGCCATGTAAAGACTGATGATGCATGAAAAGATGCATACATTCACCAAGTGTCTGGTACAAACAACAAATGTTCAATGTGTGCGCCCTTAGTTACCTGGCACATATCCCAACGGTAATGTAGTTCAGTCCACACGTTCAATAGCATGCTTCGTTCAACGTCCGTCACAGCAGCTGTGATGCGTTCCTGTAATGGTTGCAGCGTTGTTGGCATTGGGGGTACACGAACTGCCTCCTTCACATAGGAAGAAATCACATGGAGTGAGATCTGGCGACTGAGGAGAGGTGGGCTGTCAACAGAGGAACATCACAATTGCCGACACCTTGTGCATTGACGCCACAAACCTGCCATCTAGCGTGCACGCGAGACATGAGGCGGGTTTTAAAGCTTGGTGAGTGTATGTATCCTGTCATGTATCACTCGTCTTTGTAGGTCGTATACCTCACAATTCACAGTATTTTGAAATCGATTAATCATTTAGATTAACTCTGCATATTCGTAGTTTAATAGACATAAGTTTTCTTTTTCAGTATACATGAAACATTTTTACACACATGAACCTTGTAAAGAAGATACTTTGAAAATTAAAAAGTAACAGATTACAATTATCAGACAACACATAGAAATGTTTATCGATGTGCACGCATCCAAAAATAAAAGAAAGGCAGAAGAACGTCCAACCACTTCCAAGCAGAAAACATGTTGCGGAATTGTTAATATACGAAGTGAAATCAACTATTTTAGTCATTTTTTTCATACCTTAAGCTGAAATGTTAAAGTTATAATAATGTTTGTTTATTCAATGAAATGAATATTGCTTAAACCTATCTGAATTCCTTAAAGTCTAATCAAGTAATCTAATAAGTCTAATCTCCTTCAGTTCAGTTTTTAATGAATGTTTGACTCTATCTGGATTTTTGGCCAAATGTTTCTACTGTCGCCATCAGGTTTTTTTTTTTTTTTTTTTTTTTTTTTTTTTTTTTTTTGCAAAAATTAAGAAAAATTACCGTCCAACTTTCAGAAAATTTTAAACGCACTTGTAAATTTACTTTCTACATGTCTTCTGCACTCTGAAATTTTCAAATTGGTATCTTAAGTAGTTTTCTTAATTTTCGCTGATTAGGGAAATTTCTTAATTTATTTCATTGAGCATGTGAAATCAGATACAGATGAATACGCGCTTTTGTCATTTTGTGAAAAACATTTCGAATTTTTTATGAGTTTATTATTAATATCTCTGCCAATTATCAAAAAAATTAAATTCTGAACCATAAGTGCATCATAACCAGCCTTACACTACTCCCCTCCCCATACATAATTTCAGACTTGTATGTGCGGTACATTTCGCTAGCCATCGCAGACAGACACACAGGCAGGCAGAGTTTATTTTCGTTTATTAATATAGATTAGCTTGGAAGAATACATTCAGAATTTTTTAAGTGTTAAAAAATTTGTCATATACTATAATAGATATCATAGAATTAAAACTTTTTTCTGTTCTTCAAAACGTATTTAAAAATGGAACTATTAAAAAGAAAATCTTATACTTTTAAGGGGTTTTTTTATCTGTATTCTTGCCAAAAGAAATAACAAAGGAAGTCATTACTCATGTGTGTAATTAGTTGCACCCGGATGTCATTATCTTAAAAGATCGTTAAATCTTTCCAAAAGTGTCCTGTTTAACTTAGAGTTATCATTAGTATAAAAATATCATCGTTGTTTAAGTCCTGAAAATTTGTCGTATTATATTTTCTAATTATCATAAAAAAATTATCAGCATTAAACTTTAGTTGTAAAATTCATTAAATTCGAAAATGAATTTATTAAGAAAATATATTTTGTGGCTTGAAGCGTGGAAAAATAATATTGATAGAGATAAGCTAAATCTAAAGGGGTCATAAGACGCTTAAAATTGAAAAAAAATTAAAAAAAGGACAAACTTCAACATTTAATGTTTTAAAATGTATATGATTTAAAAGCACAATTTTTGTTGAGATTAAAAGATATAAGTATGTTCTTTCATTTCATGCATTTAAAATATAGAAGATGAAAAATGGGTCTCCAAACTGTTAGACATTTGTCGAGTAGAAAATTGGTATAACAGCTTACGCGTAGGATTACAAAATACATTTTGGAACTAGAATGAATTTTTTTGTACATAATTATGCGTCAATTTGTAATAAGTACCCTGAACCTAAATAAATATCTATTTCAACCATTTTTATATTTTAATACAAAATTGTTTTTAGCTAATACAAAATTTTGAAAATTTCAACAGTATAATCACCTAAAAATAATCTTTTTGAACAATTAAAATGAAATTTTAAGTTCAGTTTATACAGATTAACATGAAGCTTATGTTTTGAAAATTTCATGAAAGCATATTCAGAAGTTTTTGAGAAATCCTGAGCGTTATGCCCAAAAACGTCATTTGGAGAAAAATGTCTTCAAAGTTAAGTAAAAAAAGACAAATGTTTCAGAATGTTGTTCTTATTGTTCTTAAGGTTTACAAAAATATAATATAACCTTTTTCGAGTAAACAACGATTCCGAAAAGAGTTCATTTATCATTAGAAGCTTCAGAAAAAGAGATTTTCGAGATTTTAAAAACATTTCTAAAACAAAAGTTTCGTTTGTTGCTAGTATTTTTTCGGAAATTTACGGAGTAGTTTTTAGAGTGTAGTTATCAATTTTTCTATTCGGAATATTTGTTTTGTAGATGTTATCAATTCTGAATTAAGCCTTTTCAGCTACCTAGCAGAATTCATATCTACAGCTGTAACAAAATAATATTGATTTTGAAATTAATGTTAGTGGCTATTTAATTAATGTTAATGTTAATAATGTAATATTGTCATATTTATTCGTTATGAAAATGTTTATTTGAGAATTGATAGCTTAAAAAAAAAAAAAAAAAAAAAAAAAAAAAAAAAAAAAAAAACAGATATTTTGGGTTGAGAAAACTGATTAATACACTATAAAATGTATTCGGAAACGTTTTGAAAATTACGAGCAGAAAAAACCCTTTTGTATTACTTTTTTTTTTCTCTTTGTTTTTTAGGTTGTTGATCATAATGGAATACTTTTCGTAAACATTGGTATCTAGGAAGTGGTTGTATTATATTTTCGTATTCGTTCGGAAAGATAAGAGTTAGATTTGAAACATTTGTCTTTCTTTTTAGAATATGCTATCTTCCGGGAATTTTTTTTTTTTTTTTTTTTTTTTTTTTTTTAACCTCCAATACTTTTAGGTCAAAACATTAAAGGAACAGTTTTGCGTAAAATCGTCTTCTTAAAACCTTTACTTTAAGTTACTTTAAGGAAGATTTTACAATGCATTTATAGTTAATGGAATATTTGCTCCAGAAGATGATTCCTTAAGTTCTTTACCTTAAATAACTGGTATTTTAATTTTTGAAAGCGTATTTTTGATTGTAACACATTTTTCATTTCACAAAATGTTAGTATTCTGTGTAGGCATTACCTAAATAACTTCATTTAGAGAGGTGTCATTCCATGTCAATTCAACCAAAATTTTTAAGGTTTGTAACCCGACCCCCAGGGATTTGGATGAAACTCGGTGTATATACTAATTCTATCATGATATGAATACATCAGAAATTTTTCCTTCCTAGACCTCATAGTTTGTGAGATATGGGGGGGGGGGGTGTCCAATTTTTGGATTTTTCTCAAATCACACATTTCTGAATCTGTATTTTTAGACTGCAGTTCCATTTTTAAAAAATTGTTCCTCTGGAAAAAATTAATTTTAAATATTTAGGGTCAAAAACTTAAACCAAAGTTGAAAGTTATGTTTATTTTTCCAAATTTTTGTGACTTTACGAAAAAGGCTCTACACAAAAAGGCAAATAAAATTTCCAATTTCTCTTTGTTTTAAATAAAAGTTAACTCTTTGGACTTTCTATTTATGAAATAAAATGATATCTTTCGCATGGCTTATGCAAAAATTTTGACTTATTTTGGGATGCTGTATCTATAAAGAGACAGAAAACTTTAACTTTGCTTACGATACGTAAATAATTGCTGCACATTTTAAATTTAAATTTATTAATCAATTTGATTTATTTTCTAAAATGAAACCTTAAAATCAGACTGATTTATTTATTTTTATAACAGTAGAAAATTTGTATAGTATTGGTACTTATCACACGTTATCTGAAATTGTGTTGTTCTCAAACTTATCGCATATGTTTGTCACATAAATGTACATCTATCATTGGATTCAGCGATATAGTATTTCTATATATACTTTCACAATGGTAGTATGTAAAGAATATGTACAATATTTAATGAAGGGGGGGTGGGGATGGATATTGAAATCATTGATTTTTTTCTCATTTTACTCAGAAAAAACAAAAGCAAAAACTTTACTTTGTAAATAAAATAAAAGAAGCACTTATATTAAATAAATTCAACAAGTCATAAGAACCACAGAAATTATTTAGGTACCACAGTTTAAATTAGACATAATAGAGATATTTTTTTTTTCTTGAATGGTGCAGTTTCCTAAAAGAGGGCAAAATTTTACATAAGCTAGGAGAAAGACTTCATTTTTATTAAAATTGAAATAATCATTAATTAAATCTAATACATTAATTAAAATTGCTTATAAATATGTTAAAAATTTAGATTGTTGTAAATTTCCAATTTCTTTTCATTTTAAATAACAATTTACACTTTGGGCTTTTTAGTTATGAAATAAAAATGATGTCTTTCTCATGACTTATGCAAATTTTGCCCTGTTTTGAGAAACTGCACCAATAAAGAAAAAAAAATCTGCCTAATTTTAGCTGTGGTTCCTAAATAACTGCTGTGATTGCCGTGACTTGTTGAATATATTATTCAATGTTTCTTTCTTCCTTTATTTTGCAAAGTAAAGTTTTTGCTTAGCTTTTTTTCTTCTGAGTAAAAAAGGGAGAAAAGTCTGTGACTGGAGTCTATCCTCCCTCCATTAAATTTTGTGCATAATCCTAATGTTTTAATTATTTATTCATTCATATATTTTCTTTTATTACAAGTATTTTTTTTTAAATTTAAACAATCCTTAATTTTTTTTTACTATATAACTGTAAACAAAAAATCTTTTGTGGTATAGAATAAGAAAATGCAATAATGACTTTTTACCAATCATATTTTCAATACGTTTTTTTCTGTGTGTGTATGTGTGTTTGAATTAAAATACTTTATTTGTATTTAACTTCTTTTTTTTTAACTTTCTATCTTAAT
This sequence comes from Maratus speciosus, assembly GCA_963932465.1. Taxonomy (NCBI): domain Eukaryota; kingdom Metazoa; phylum Arthropoda; class Arachnida; order Araneae; family Salticidae; genus Maratus; species Maratus speciosus. The sequence continues at coordinate 54,352,881 of OZ010786.1, read as the reverse complement.
ATCTTGGATAATTTTAATTATTTTAAATATGTTTTTTATAGTTTAAATACCTTATATTTAACAAAGCCTAGTTCATTTCTACAGGATGAAACATATTTCTACATCTGCCTTGTATAAACAAATTCTGACAAAGGCAGGATAATTTTTTTAGTAAAGGCAGGTGTTTTCGAATCTCTTAATCAAATTATTATTAGTCTGATGTTTCTCATAATAGAAGGGGGATCTATTTTTCCTTGTGCTGCAAAAGAAAATAATAGATGAATTTGAAGTAACTAATTATGCTGCAAGACCGTCATGACAACTTCTGAGAAACGATTGAACTAATTGAAAAGTTTTATAATTGTAATGAATATTGAAGAATCATGACTGTTAAGAAAATGTAGTTAGCATTGCTAAGAATGTATTATGCACAAAAGCGATTGATATTATGTATATCTACATCAGTTGTATTCCCTTTTTAAACAGGAATTTCCAAAAAATTTGAGAATTATAATTCTAGGTATTCAATCCAGTATTAGCAGCACTGTTCCTTTAAATAAATTTGTGACGAGCTAAGTAAAATATTTGGAAAATGTTATTCCACTCTTTTATAACGAAATTTAATATCTTAAAAGATACTAAACCAAACTTTGGCCCTCAAAAAGCTATAGTTTTGTTGGATTTCAGCAAAAATTTTACTTTTTTTATTCAAGGTAAGGTTTAAAGTTACCATTGGACCAAAGAAGCCGCACTCTTGATCCAACTGTTATGTACAATCAATCTCTCAATATTAGATTATCAGCAAGCAATATACACATTTTATCTTATGATATGCAACATGATATCACTCTTGTATGTTTAACACAGAAGGAAGTGATAGCAATTGTAAAATAGATATTCCCTGATGTAAAGAAAGCCTTTGACTTTAGTGATGGGTGCTCTGGCAATATAAAAATAACAAATTTTCATAAACCTTTGCCAAAATGAAGAGAATATCCCCTTAAGATATTTAACATTTTTTTTCTGGAGGAGGAGGAAGGAGGGAGGATAGCCAGATTAAATTTAATTAATGATTATTTCAATTTTAATAAAAATGAAGTCTTTCTCCTAGCTTATGTAAAATTTTGCCCTGTTTTAGGAAATTGCACCATTCAAGAAAAAAAATCTCTAATATGTCTAATTTAAACTGTGGTACCTAAATAATTACTGTGGTTCTTATGACTTGATGAATTTATTCAATATAAGTGCTTCTTTTATTTTATTTACAAAGTAAAGTTTTTGCTTTTGCTTTTTCTGAGTAAAATGAGAAAAAAATCAATGATTTCAATATCCACCCCCCCCCCCCTTCATTAAATATTGTGCATATTCTTTAGATACTACCATTGTGAAAGTATATATAGAAATACTATACCACTGAATCCAATGATAGATGTACATTTATGTGACAAACATATGCGATAAGATTGAGAACAACACAATTTCAGATAATGTGTGATAAGTACCAATACTATACAAATTTTCTACTGTTATAAAAATAAATAAATCAGTCTGATTTTAAGGTTTCATTTTAGAAAATAAATCAAATTGATTAATAAATTTAAATTTAAAATGTGCAGCAATTATTTAGGTACCGTAAGCAAAGATAAAGATTTCTGTCTCTTGATAGGTACAGCATCCCAAAATAAGTCAAAATTTTTGCATAAGCCATGCGAAAGACATCATTTTTATTTCATAAATAGAAAGCCCAAAGGGTTAACTTTTATTTAAAATAAAAAGAAATTGAAAATTTTATTTGCCTTTTTGTGTAGAGCCTTTTTCGTAAAGTCACAAAAATTTGAAAAAATAAACATAACTTTCAATTTTGGTTTAAATTTTTTACCCTAAATATTTAAATTAATTTTTTAAATATTTTTTAATTAAAATCGGCATCTTTTTATGTACTTACTGTGGTATTTTTAAGATGGTTCGCATTTTAGATCCAGAGAAACAATTTTTTGAAAATGGAACTGCAGTCTAAAAATACAGACTCAGAAATGTGCGATGTGAGAAAAATCCAAAAATTGGACCCCCCATAGGCTAATTGAAAAATGACCACTTATTATCCGATCAGGGTTATATGTTTAGCTCACAGGCTACTAAAGCCTGAGAGCTTATGTGCCCGCCGATTCTGTATGCACGTGTGTACGTACGTACGTACGTATGTACGTAACGCGATAACTCTTGATAGAAATATCCGATTTTCTTCAATTTTTTTTTCTAGGTTCATTCTGATGAGGTGCTTCCCTGATTAGTTTTTGGGGTTCATTGGTTAATGATAAAGGGGGAAAAGAGGGGCTAGTCCCCCCCCCCTTAATTTATATAAATGGGTTTTTCATGCAGAAATATTCGATTTTGCTCAAAATGTGGTATACCGGTTTATTGTGTTAAGGAGCTTCCCTGATTAGACATGGAAGCTTATCATTTAAGTATAAAGGGGGGGAAAGGGGGCTATCCCCCTTAATTTAGATAAATCGGTTTTTCATGATGAATTATTCGATTTGCTCCAAATTTGGTATACCGGTTTATTAAGTTAAGGAGCTGCCTTGACTAGATTTGGAGGTTCATTAGTTACATATAAAGGGAGGAAAAGGGTGGCCTATTCCCCCCCACCCCGTAATTTAGATAAATGGGTTTTTCATGCAGAAATATGCGATTTGCAATAAATTTGGTATACCGGTTAATTATGTTAAGCAGTTTCCCTGATTACATTTGGAAGATCATTATTATGTATAAAGGGGGGAAAGGGGGCAATTGCCTCTCCCCTTAATTTAGATAAATGCGTTTTTCATGTAGAATTATTCGATTAGCTCAAATTTGGTATACTGATTTTTTATGTTAAGGAGATGGCTTGATTAGATTTGGAGGTTTATTAGTTAAGTATAAAAGGAGGAAAGGAGGGCTAGACCCCCCACCCCTTAATTTAGATAAATGGGTTTTTCATGCAGAGTTATTCGATTTGCTCCAAATTTCGTATACCGGTTTATTATGTTAAGGAGCTTCCCTGATTAGATTTGGAGGTTCATTAGTTAAGTATAAAGGTAGGAAAGGGGTGTTAGCCCAACCCCCCTTAATTCAGATAAATGGGTTTTTCATGCAGAGTTATTCGATTTGCTCCAAATTTAGTATACCGGTTTATTATGTTAAGGAGCTGCCTTGATTAGATTTGGAGATTTATTGGTTAAGTAAAAAGGAGGAACAGGTGCTAGTGTCCCCTTAATTTAGATAAATGGGTTTTTCATGCAGAATTATTCGATTTGCTTCAAATTTGATATACCAGTTTATTACGATATGGCTTTCTTCATTTGATTTGGAAGTTCATTGGTTAAGTATAAAAGGGGGGAAAGGGGGCAATTGCCCCTCCCCTTAATTTAGATAAATGGGTTTTCATGCAGAATTATCTAATTTAGTTTAATTTTTTTTCAACCGGATCCGAACTTGAAGGTTCCATTTGAAGTCAACCCGAAAACCGGCCACAACCAGGCTTCGGATTGAGTTCAATTAGCACTTTCAGTTTTGGATCGGGTTGCCGGTGGACGGAGATTATTTTGTCTGGCTTGCATCGGGTTATAGTTCTTTGGAATATTTTTGTTGGTTAAGATTTAGTTTGGGACGGGTTTCAGGTTGACTTCGAATGGAATTTTTAGGTTCTGGTAGCGTTGCGTGTCCTCGGAAACTAATTTGTCTTGTTCGGATCCTGTTATGGATTTTTGGAATATTTTTGTCGGTTATCAGATTTGGTTCGGGATTTCGGGTTTTTTCAAATCGAACTCTCAGGTTCGGGTCGGGTTGCATGTAGACTGAAATTATTTTGTCTTGCTCGGATCGGGGTACGGTCTGTTGTAATTTATTTTTCAAGTTTGGGTAGGGTTATGCGTTAATAAACCTAATAAAAAGAAAATTGCCCAGTTAAAACTGATGGCATTGAGCTCAAAGGCTATTCACACTAATTGTATATTATACTCTTATTTCAAAGAATAATGCCTCTCGAAAAATAAATGAAGGGATTAGTCCCCGTTGCCCCCCTTTCTACTTAACCAAAGAATCTCCAAATCTAATCAGGGAAGCTATTTAACATAATAAACTGGCATACCAAATTTGAAGCAAATCAGATAATTCTGCATTTAAAAACCATTTCACTAAATTAAGGGGGGAAGGGGTATTAGCTCCCCCATTTCTCCCTTTATGCTGAACCAATGAACTTTCAAATCTTATCAGAAAAGCGACTTATTAGAATGAACCTAGAAAAAAAACTAAACTAAATTAGATAATTCTGCATGAAAACCCATTTATCTAAATTAAGGGGAGGGGCAATTGCCCCCCTTTCCCCCCTTTTATACTTAATCAATGAACCTCCAAATCAAATGAAGGAAGCCATATCGTAATAAACTGGTATATCAAATTTGAAGCAAATTGAATAATTCTGTCTGAAAAACCCATTTATCTAAATTAAGGGGACACTAGCCCCTGTCCCTCTTTTATACTTAACCAATAAATCTCCAAATCTAATCAAGGCAGCTCCTTAACCTAATAAACCGGTATAAGAAATTTGGAGCAAATCGAATAACTCTGCATGAAAAACCCATTTATCTAAATTAAGGGGGGGTGTCTAGCCCCCCTTTCCTCCCTTTATACTTAACTAATAAACCTCCAAATCTAATCAGGGAAGCTTCTTAACATAATAAACCGGTATACGAAATTTGGAGCAAAACAAATAACTCTGCAGGAAAAACTCATTTATCTAAATTAAGGCGGGGGGGGGGTCTATCCCCCTTTTCCTCCCTTTATACTTAACTAATGAACCTCCAAATGTAATCAGGGAAGCTCCTTAACATAATAAACCCGTATACCAAATTTGGAGCAAATCGAATAATTTTGCATTAAAAACTTACTTACCTAAATTAAGGGGGGGGGGTGCTAGCCCCCCTTTCCTCCCTTTATACTTAACTAATGAACCTCCAAATCTAATCAAGCCATCTCCTTAACATAATAAATCAGTATACCAAATTTGAGCTAATCGAATAATTCTACATGAAAAACGCATTTATCTAAATTAAGGGGAGAGGCAATTGCCCCCCTTTCCCCCCTTTATACATAATAATGATCTTCGAAATGTAATCAGGGAAGCTGCTTAACATAATTAACCGGTATACCAAATTTATTACTAATCGCATATTTCTGCATGAAAAACACATTTATCTAAATTACGGGGGGGATAGCCCCCCCCTTTCCTCCCTTTATATGAAACTAATGAACCTCCAAATCTAATCAAGGCAGCTCCTTAACTTAATAAACCGGTATACCAAATTTGGAGCAAATCAAATAATTCATCATGAAAAACCGATTTATCTAAATTAAGGGGGTAACCCCCCCTTTCCCCCCTTTATACTTAAATAGTGAGTTTCCAAATCTAATCAGGGAAGCTCCTTAACACAATAAACCAGTATACGAAATTTGGGGCAAATCGAATATTTCTGCATTAAAAACCCATTTATATAAATTAAGGGGGGGGGGACTAGCCCCCCCTTTTCCCCCTTTATCCTTAACCAATGAACCCCTAAAACTAATCACGGAAGCACCTTATCAGAATGAACCTAGAAAGAAAAAATTGAAGCAAATCGGATACTTCTATCAAGAGTTATCGCGTTACGTACATACGTACGTACGTACGTACACACGTACATACAGAACCGGCGGTCAGATAAGCTCTCAGGCTTTGATAGCCTGTGAGCTAAAAATATCACCCTGATCGGATAATTAGTGGTCATTTTTCAATTAGCCTAACGCTTTCTAGTCTCTTTGCAATAAGCCTGAAAAATATCAGGCTAATTGGAAAAAGGGAGATGGATTTCTCAATTAGCCTACGGCATATACACCGAGTTTCATCCATATCCCTGGGGGTCGGGTTACAAGGCCTGGTTGAATTGACATGGAATGACTCAGAGGCGAGTGAAAAAGAATGTAGATACTTTGTCGTTTGCCCGAAGTACGTTTTCGGTTATCACGCAATTTCCAAATAAATTAATTTTAACATACTAAGTGGCGTATATAAATAACTATAAATCATATAAAAGGTTATGAAAAAGCAATTCAAATATCTTACTACTCATAAGCGGCCATTGCTGAAAGCACTTTTTTAACTGCGTTATACATTTCCAATATCCCTTACTTAGATGCCACTTTCTAACGCACGAAATGATTAAGTTCAGTAATAATATTATGGTAGCGTTAGAGACTATTCCAAAATCTAAATTAATGCAATACACTTTATTACATTTATGCTTTGTTTACATATTACGTTTTATATACATTTTCGTGTTTTTTTTTTTTTTTTTTTTTTTTTTTTTTTTTTTTTTTTTTTTTGTTATTTAAACAATACTGTAATTTAAATTATACTGTGCTATATTGTGTGTATTTTTTTATTATTTTTTTTAATGTTATCAATTTATAATTTACAGAAATGATTTATCTTTTCAGAAAATGCTATATAAGCGTGAAAAAATATATAACAAATGTTATACGTATTCCTTATAGTGTAGAAATTAAAGATAGATATAGCGTTTGTTTAGGCAAATATAGAGTTCAATTCTCTCTTGTATCCCGATCATGCCTCCTCGACCGTATTATATGTGCGTATCGAACGCTTCAGTTTTTGTAAATAATCAATATATTTTTATAAGCTATTTGTTTCGAGAATTGCTTTTGTACTTTAAAAGTAAACTGCACCACGGAGGTAGAGCTAAAAATGTATATTTTCATAAAAATACTTAACAGATTGTTTTTGTTCCATTCTCTTTTATATTAAATATTATTTGTTAGTGAGAAACGAAGAATGAAATTCAACCTGAAACTAATTGATCTAAATATGTCTAAATTAATAAAACACAAAAAATATCACTTCATGAAGAAAATATAGAACATTAAAAAATATATATAAGTTGTCAAATTTGGCACTTTACGAAAAAAGAGCAAAAATTTGGAAATACACTATCGTAAATATTAACTTATCAAAAGTTCCTATATCTTACCTTTAAAAAGTTAAAAGTTTTGAAAATATTCGAATTACACATTTAAGGATAAGGAAAACAAGCTTATTTTCAATATTTCTTTTACAAATATTATTCATATTAATTATGAACAAAAAAGCACAAGATCATGTAATAGGATTGTAAAACTACTTTTATAGTATGATCACCGACAGTGAAAAATACATTACTGGCTGACAAGTAAGAAACAAGCAATGAAGTTTGTTTGAAATGTAAAAATCTCAAATAATTCGTGGAAAGGAAAGTCACTTGCTAACAGGGTATCAAAAAGGTCTTTGACTGCCAGCAAACCTTTGTGTGAAGCACATGCAGATGCATTTTCAGTGTGCGGTAACTGAACATTAATATAATTCATATGGTCAAGAACTGCATTACAGATACGTTTATCCAAATTCGACTTACACATTTAAGGATTAGTTATCAACAAAAACAAGCTTATTTTCTATATTTTTTTTACAAATATTACTTATATGAATTATGAAATAAATCACAAGATCATGTAATATGATTGTAAAACTACTTTTATAGTATGATCACCGACAATGAAAAGTATATTACTGACTGACAAGTAAGAACTACGCAATGAAGCTTGTTTGAAATGTAAAAAACTCATAAAATTCGTGGTAAGGAAAGCACTTGCTTACAGACAATAAAAAAGGTCTTTCACTGCCTGCAACCTTTGTGTGAAGCACATGCAGATGCATTTTCAGTGTGCGGTAACTGAACATTAATATAATTCATATTGTCAAGAACTGCATTACAGATGCAGAACTGCATTACGTTTATATAAATTCTAATTACACTTTTTAGGATAAGTTTTCAACGAAAACAAGCTTATTTTCAATTTTTTTTTTTTTTTTTTTTTTTTTACAAATATTATTTATATTAAATATGAAAAAAAAAAACCCCACAAGATCATGTAATGTGATTGTAAAACTATTCTTATAGCATGATCACTTTACAGTGAAAAATATATTACTGGCTGACAAGTAAGAATCATGCAATGAAGTTTGTTTGAAATGTAAAAAGCTGTATTAAACTAATCTTGAAAAACGGATTTATTGTAGAATATGATTTAATTTCAATGTAAAGCTAATTTTATAACATGACGTCCAACATTGAAAAATGCATTCCTGACTTTCGATTAAGCACCATGTGATGGATATAGTTTAAAGTGTAATAAGGAACTGCATTTGTGATTTTGTTTTAAAATCCAAAAATGGGTATTTAACAGTACTCATAATGGATACACATTGGTAAGCAAAACAGGCATATAATCCCAAATTGGGTAATAGGGTGGTGCGAAAAAAGTGAAGTTGATATTTCCGAGTCGCTATAGTGCGGAAAAGTTGCGATTGGTAAATACGAGAAAAACCGAAAAAAAATTCTTCAAATTGGACTTTGTCTTCCGATCCCGCAAACCGCCTAAAAATTCAAAAAAATTGAAAAATTTCGATTTTTTCAGAATTTTTTTTTTTTTTTTTTTTTTACGTTTATATATTTTTTTATCGCTATAGTGAAAAATATCTGCAGATTGTACTGTTTAATAATAATAATTAAAAAAGTTGTGGTTAGAGAATATCTTCCGATCGCGCAAGCTCAATAAAAATTGGCAAAAATTCCATTTTGAGGGATTTTCATGCTTTAAGAATATAATCAACTGATGTCAGTTTGCGGTCTGGGGTTAAGATTTAAATGTTAATTGATACTATTGAGCATATTAGGTCATTTTTGAACAACATTGAGAAGAAGATGAAGAGTTCGTTCCAGGTCTGAAAAGTTTAGTAGTTCACCCAACTGCCGCTAGCCACGTTGCAAAACAGCGCTGAAGTCGGGTACGCGCTCCCGCCTAATCTCACCTAACTCCATAAAATTTACAGCAAAAGTCATCTGGATTCAAATGAACTTACATGGTATATATTTTGACAGAAGAAAGGACGATACCCTAGTTATAGAAAGGATTGTAACAAAACAGGTTCGTCGAACTATTAAAGAGGAACACTATTCTGCCATAAAAGAACGTGGCTCAGTTTATTTAGGCCATGTGTCTCTAAACTCCGGATCTGCTAAAAGCATTGTAGCTTTCATAGTATCATGTCTTACTGAACAAGGGATTTCATGAGAATACTTAGATTTGGTAGGCTGTGATGCTACAAATACCAATATTGGATGGAAAGGTGGTGCTATCAAGCAGCTTCAAGTGCATCTCGGACGACCACTTCAGTAAGTTGTTTGTTTATTTCATTTTGTTGAATTACCTTTCCGTCATCTTTTTCAACATTTGGATTGTGAAACAACTGGTCCAAGATCTTTTAGTAGACCAATTGGGTAGAATCTCATTGTTGTGAAAAGCTCTCAGGGATAAATTTTGAATTGACTGATTGTGAAATTCCAGAAGTGGACAGACAATTATTGAGCAAAGGAAAACGATATCTTTTTGACGTAACTAAGGCAATTAAAATTGGCAACTTTCCAAATGACTTATTAAAGTGTGACCCCGTCCCAATTTCACATGCCAGATGGCTCATTTGTGCAAATAGTCCTTCGACTTTACGCGAGCGCGTGAAACCCAACGGATGCCTTAAAAGCCATTTTGACATTTATTTTTAAATCTTGCATGCCAGTTTGGTAATTTATTTGGGAAAAGAAGTATTGGTAGACCCAGGAAGAGTTGGATAAAAGAGATAGAGAAAGATCTTGCAGAAAACCAAATTATAAATTATAAAGTAAAGGCCAGAGATCGGAAGGTCTGGAGAAGTATATTGAGGGAGGTCAAAATCCTACATGGATTGTAGCACCATTGTGTAAGTGTAAGTAAGTAGTACATGCCAGTTTGGTTTTTAAAAAAATGCATTAAGTACATTACAGACGGGCCTATTTATCTGTACAGAGCAATAGAAACATCTGGATACTTGCGTGACAACCTGAAAAATGTCTAGTCCCTGTAATTGAACGAAATTCGTTCTTTTCTCACCCGGAAAACCTACTGATGGTAATGATGTTTGATAAGGAGGCACATAAAAGGGCTAGGGCTAAGAAAAGTGTTAAAAGCCAGGCATACTGTTCCAAAAAGCAAAAGCACCAGAATCTTTATCACTCATACTTTAAACTTCGATGCGGCTGACTATACAGAATTAATTGATTGGAATGTAGCAAAATTATCATCTCCTCCTCTTTTTGGAGAATAACCAATGAAGAAATACATTTTTTCGTTCAATCATCGTTCAATCATGTGATATCTCATGCTGGGATGATAAAAAGTTTCCCTGACATACGCAAGCTGTCCGTCAAATTGGTAACAGAAGCATCGTTTAAGGTATGTGGGCCCCACTCAAGAGATGGATTCATCAGGGACACATTGAAATCAATGTCCATGATACTAGACATTACCACCAAATCGCAGTACAAAGTTGCATCTAAAAGCCAGACTTAAACAGAGGAAATAACAAATTTATATCTTATACTATTACGACACTAGATTTTTAATACAGTGTTTTGACTGTATTATAACAAATAATGTATTTAAGTAGTGTAAATAGCAAACACCCTCATTGGTTGGATGAAAGGAAGGGTGTGAGTTGAACTCAAAGTGTAACTACTTTCCCGTGGTCAGTTCTGGGTTGTTTAAATATTATCAAATATCTAAACAAGCAAAGAGCTGTACAATTTATATGCAAATGGTAACATTGGACCGCAAACTGACCTGAGGTGATTATTTTCTTTATTCATCAAAATCACTGAAAATAGAATTTTTCCCGATTTTTATTGAGCTCGAGCGATCGGAAGATATTCTTTAACCGCAATTGTTTATTATTATTATTATTAAACATTACAATCTGCAAATATTTTTCACTATAGTGATAAAAAATATATAGACGTAATTTTTTTTTTTAATTCTGAAAAAAAATCGGAATTTTTCAATTTTTTTTAATTTTTAGGCGGTTTGCGGGATCGGAAGATAAAGACCGATTTAAAGAAAATTTTTTTGGTTTTTCTTGTATTGACCAATCGCAACTTTTCCGCACTATAGCGACTTGGAAATATCAACTTGACTTTTTTCGCACCACCCTATTGGGTAACCTCATACGTAAGAATATTTTTACCCAATTCCGGTATTTTCTATCAGTTTGACGTCTTATTTTTTTCTGTGCAGTAAAAACACCCAAAGTCATTAGATTAACCTTCGTAAAATTTGTAAGGCTTATATGATTATTCCTCAAATTGTTTTAACGTTTAAACGTATTTTATGTTCATAAAATTAGCAAAATTTGTTTGTTGCAATTTTTGTCTTTTAAAAGAGAAAGCAATATTTGTAATAGTAATGGCTACAATGAAACAGAGATAATAATCTTTTAAGAATATATTGTTAAAGCCTTAATTTACGCATAAAATGACGCTCTGAATATAGAGTATTAATGACTTTTAAATGTAATAAATTAATAATAGCTGGGCAGTGAAAGATGACAAGACTGATTCATATGAAAAAATCCTCCTACAAAGTTGGTGAGCTTCCTATTAACCGCAAAATCGAAACTTTTTAATGTGGAAAACAGTTAAAAAAACGCACCAACGTACATAATGATTTACGTAATATCATTTAAAAGACTATTTATATTCTTTGACGTATGCCAGTTAATCACTTTTGGCATTCATTAAAAAAAGATTTATGTTTCAATACAGCCTAATGTATCGACATAAATTTAAAAACTAAACGAGATATTTCCTTGAAAAATGATAAATGAACACCGAAAAATCGATTTTCAGTTTTAAAAACGTGTTGAAAAAGGAAACGTTCTATTATTTGAATTTCATTTTTAAATAAAGAAAATTATACGTAAATATGTACGTTAATTATATTTTACATGCATTTTGCGGGCAATAATTTATTTTACAAATAAGTGTTAAATATATGAGGACGTGAGTTTCAAAACTCACCTTATCCAAAATTTTAATAATCGAGTTTTCTCTAAGAATCTATTGTATTGGTGAATCTTCATCGAAAAAAAAAAACGCTACAATCCCGAAAAAAAACACTAGTTTTATCGTGTATTTTTGTCATTGTAAAATTTGGTTTACAATGAAAACCAATGGACGCAGTGAGATATTTTTCGTAATTTACCATAATTTGATTTTCAGTATAAGCGAGTTTTGAAACTCACGTCATCATATGTATATTGGAATAAAAAATCATATTATGCGATTTGTAAAATAAATTTATAATATTAGTAATAATATTTTATTGTGAATTACAGAGAAATGCATGGAGGTCGTTTAAAGAAGTTTAATATACTCTCAAATGCAACTTGCAAAGTTATTTTCACAAACAAAATTGTATATATTTCTGCCTAATTTGCATATTCTATAGATTAAAGATTAATAAACGAAAGCGTATATTAGCATGAAATGTTGAAACATTGGAAATGGTCTTAAACACGTTCCATCAAGATTATTGCCAGTGGGTTTAAATACAAGGCACCATTCCTTTACATCTTTTAATAAAATACCGTTTTGTATGGCTATGAAGGAAATATTCCTCCATTGATATTTGAAATCAAAATTCATATTTCAATAAAAACTATTTAACCTTCATCCTTAAGTTTATCATTGATGCCAGTAGGAAGCAATTATCCTTCTTGTAATAAAGCACCTTGTCGTTTTTGGGTGGTTGTGAAAAAATCATGTCATAAAACTCTAGCCATCTCATACAAGATTTATTGGGCTAAGGTCTTGGAAATTTGATATGGACTCCATTAATGTCAATTTCCCTCCACCATCAGGTAATCATTTGCGATCCGTTCAACATGTAATTGTTGTATTTTAAAACAAGTCGGAACCTTTTAAACCAACATAAGGATTGCATAACAATATCATTGGTCAATCGCATTACGCTTTAAAATAAAGTAAAAGTTCCCTATGGCAGCAAAATGAAACCCACTACCGCACATAAATTATGTACTAGCAAACATTTGACACCATATACCAGACACTTTCCATACAATAATCCGTCGACTGAACTTTGAATTAGGACTTTTTCTTAAACCTTGGTAACACATGTTCATGTCCCAGTTGGAAATTATCTTCTCTCTGCCGGCTCTCGACAGTAAAAATTTAAGAATACATATGTTAAATCTTAAAAATCTCGCAGTAACTGATGACGGACTTTCAGTAGTAACAAGAAGGCTAGAACCTAAACAGATGCTGCTGATTTAATATTGTATCTGGTGATTAATTATGCAGTGCTTGGCGGTCATCGGAACTATATCTCGAGGATAACTTGCTCAGCTGACTAGGAATTATGCATTTACTTGGAGTGAATTGTGCCCATAGATTTGTCCAGAGGAATCGTGAAGGGGGGGGGGGGGGTTATGGGAGGGAGCCTCGCCCTCCATTATGTTTGAACTTGGGAAATTTGAGCTTAGAGCTGGAAATTCTAGATTTTTGAAAGCCTTTTTCTTGTTTAAAATAGAAGTAAAAAATATAAATTTTTTATTGTTTTGCTGCCTACATTTCTGAGTTCTGTAACAGTAAATAAGTCAAATTATCAAGATAAATACAAAAAGAAGCCAGACTCAATTTGTCATTTTATTTCTCTGTGAAACAAAAATATCATACCAGATCTGAATTTCCCTACTTTTATCCATCCACAGTTTATCTAATCCATTTCCTCTATTTCCTCCAAAACTTTGTTCCTTTCTCAAAAGTCTCAAAATAGCATGACACTATCTTTATATGAAGTACGAATATGAGTTGTACAAACAACAAGTGGTAAGTGTGATCACAGATCGCACAGAGGGTTTCGTTTAATATTCCTTTCAAAATACTTTATCCTTTTGAAAAATCTGTTAGTTCTAAATTTTGCAAACAGGGGCGCACTCTATCTATCCGGACGAAACTCCGTTTTACACTGTAAAAAAAAAGACATTTTTACAGTACAAAGTACTGTTCATCTCGCGCACAAACTCGATCACAATGAATGTGCTGTATCTTTCTTTGGTTTCCTGATTATATTAACATGGAAAGCACAGTAGTTGCGTAAAATTAACAGCACAATGTGCTGGCAATTTGGACGCCAGCAGTTTGTGCTATAAAAAATGCGTCCAAATTGCCAGCACTTTGTGCTGTTAATTTTACGCAACTACTGTGCTTTCCATGTTAATATAGTCAGGAAATTAAAGAAAGTTACAGCACATTCGCTGTGATCGAGTTTGTTCTGGAAAATCTACAGTGGTTTTTTTACAGTGTACATACTATCCGTATTTATATTAGTCGAAGGGATTGGGTCCATAGCACCCGAGATAAGTAGGCACCCCTGGCGGAAAAAATGGAACTAAAATATGTAAGGCTATGGTGCATAATATGAAAGAATGGTCAAATGGGTGTCGGCAAAAGTTGGAAAAGTGCTCCCCAGGTGAAAAGGGCGGAGGTTCAAAAAATTGCTTAAAATATACAAGTTAGAGCATGGAGGAGTAAATAATATAAGACTTTTTGAAAATTTTATGATTTGTCGTGTGGTCTGAGGTATTCAGCTATACGTATGCAAAATTCATGTCTCCAACTTAATTAGGGGCTCTCTTAGAAAGAATTGCTTAAAATACATATGTGGTAGCTCAAAGGGTTAAACGTAAGACTTTTTCAACATTTTATGATTTGTAGCCTGGCCTCAGGTGTTCTGCTATAATTATGCAAAATTTCAAATCTCCAACCTAATTAGCGGCTCACTTAGAAAGAATTGCTAAAATACACATGTGGGAGCCCAAAGTGTTAAATGTACGAATTTTTCAAAATTTTATGGTTTGTAATTTGATGTGAGGTGTTCAGCTATATGTATGCACAATTTCACGCCTCCAACCTAATTAGGGTTCACTTAGAAAGAATTGTTTAAAATACACATGTGGGAGACCAAAGGGTTAAATGTACGACTTTTTCAAAATTTTATGATTTGTCGTTTGATGTGAGGTGTTCAGCTATAAGTATGTAAAATTTCACGCCTCAAACCTAATTAGAGGCTCACATAGAAAGAATTGTTTAAAATACACATGTGAGATCCCAAAGGGTTAAATGTACGACTTTTTAAAATATTATGATTTGTCGTTTGATGTGAGGTATTCAGCTATAAGTATGCAAAATTTCACGCCTCAAACCTAATTAGAGGCTCACATAGAAAGAATTGTTTAAAATACACACGTGGGAGCCCGAAGGGTTAAATGTACGACTTTTTCAAAATTTTATGATTTGTCGTCTGATGTGTTGTGTTCATCTATAAGTATGCAGAATTTCAAGTCTCCAACATGTATAGTTTCTGAGAACGGTCTCTGTGACGGACAGACAGACAGACAGAGGAGCGAGGCGAATAGGGTTTCGTCAGATGAACGAAACCCTAAAAAAATGGAAAACCTTAAATTAATGCTGGTTGACCAAAAACAAAATCATTTAGCATTAGATCATTGAAAAACAATTCCAAATAAAAAATATCCTATTGTCACAAACGAAAATAGAACAACAAATTATTCGCACCTCATGCAATTGGCGCCACATCAACAAGTCATTGCCAGAACGGTTATACGAGGGCGTTGGTCGTTGCCGTAAATTCCAGACATACATCTGTAAATATTACAAGTTTCCTTTTAAAACTGCATTCTAGTCTAATACTAGAAAAGGACAAAATTTCAAGGAAAAGAATTTTGTTTCTTCTACAAGACATTCATTTGGCATTTTTAAGAAAGTGAAAACTTTCGATTTCAGTGCATTTTGTTTTTCAAGAAAAATATCTTGAGCAAAATAAAAAGTTTAACTGAAATTCTGGAGACATAAAAGTTCAATGTCATTGACTGCAACACTATAATGAAAAGTAATGTTCAAACCGTACCAATGATAATTCCACTGGAATGTGTAATCTAATAAGAAGTCGAATTGTGTTCTCTGAAAAGATGAAAATAGATGCTGAAACAAACTTCCAAAAGTACCATAAGAAAAGAGTTCCTCCAAAAATAATAGATAAAAATAATAACACAGGAATGATGATATACAAATGTTTCGTAGGAAAGAATTTAAAGAAATTTTGGACAATTTAATAATAGGCTTATTTGACAATGTTTCATATATCCAACAGAATATTTCACCAAAACGTTTCATATTTAAATTACCATTCAGCAAAGTAAATTTGAGTACCACTAATTTTTAAAAAGTTATTAATATTTTTCCTCCTGGATATCAGAAATTTGACGAACATGACTTCCAGCATCAAATATAAATAATATTTGATTTAAGTTCAAACCATAATGTTAACTGACTTTTCACTCATGCCAAGAAATTAAGACTATTTGGGTCAAGCCTTCAAACATCTTAACATTCGCAACAACTAATGATGTTGCATCTAATAAAAGAACCTTTAGTCAAAAAAAAAAAAAAAAAAAAAAAAAGTATTACGATTTACGATGAGCGATGAGAGAATTCACAGTTTAAAACTTTTAAAATGTGATAAGGAAAAAAGGGATTTTATTACACTGGACGATGTTATAATTAGATGGACTTCCTTGCAGACCAGAAGAAACTTAAGTGAAATAAGGGAAAATGTAAGTTCCCTAGCATTAGTCTCACTATGTTGTATTTTGCTCTACTTTATTTGATATATTTATATAGTTTTCTTTAAATATATGCAATGTTTCTAGTTTTAAGCTTTACATTTATTGTATTGATTGAAACTGCTTCCTTAAATATTCAGTTCTATATCTTAGCCTTTGATATTTATTTTCATGCTGAATGATTCCAACATATGAAAACAGAAATTAATTTAGGTTTGATTTTAATTAGTTAAATGAAAGAGGTATATTTAAACTTTCATTAAATGAACCAATAGTTATAATTTTTATGTTTATAGTTTCAGTATTTTTCTTTGGAAAGGACATTGTTGTACATATATGTATCATTACCATACACACATTTCGTATATCATTTCAGTTGTAAAATAGAGAAATTTGTTTCAAGTTGGGAAATTTTAGAATTATAAGTTAGGAAAATTTAGAATTCCTCCCCCCCCCCCCCCCCCCGAAAGAAAAATATGTAGCTACGCCCGTGCTCTGTTGTCAGAACATTAGCAGTGTAAGTTAAAAGTCCCTGGTCCAAATCTTTGTCTGGACACCTTTTTCACACAACTGGAAAATTACATCTCATACCATAAGTTAAGTCTGCTTCGGAATCTTAAACATGCGTTTTCAATGTACTCTGAGATAATTTAAAAAAATTAGTTGGGACATATTGCACTAGATAATGAAAGCAATTAAAAGCCTATAATTAATTGTTATATGAAGTATGTTATATTACTACAATACTACGTGTAGTTAATTCTCTTACTGATAGGTTTTCTGATAGAGTTCTTTCCTTACCGTCTGTTGCACGATGTAAGTTTTTAAATGAATAAAATATTTCAGCAATAAAAAAATTCTTTAAAATTTATTTATAAACAAAAATAGAGAAGTACACAATAAGTATAAAAATGAAAATAGTTTTTTTAATAGATTTTTTTTTATAAGAATTTAATGAGTACAACGTCTAATGTTTTGATTGCCATTCACGCTTATTCCCCCAAAAATTTGCTACAATTAATTCACTTGCAGTAGGCAGCGAACTCGATTATGAAAAATTTCTTCCTTTTTTACACTCGGTAGAAAGTGAAAGCAAGTAGATTTACTAAAAAATATATAAATTTAGCTGCGTTTCTTTTTTAAGGTAGGGAAACAGGAAAGAAAAAATAAGTCATTATTTAATCTATATTTTTAGGATTTCTAAATTGATTTCTCGAGGTAAAATCGTAAATTATTTAATACTAAACTGTCAACTAATAAAAACGTATATTATTTAAACATTGAACAATTCATTTTTTATTTATAATTTATTTTCTACTTTTCATCCTTTAAAATATATCATTCTTGTAGTTTCACAACCATTTGGTATATTTTGGCGAGCGTTTATTGGTGCATAATTAAACTCTTCATTGTTTCAGCTCGTATGCAATTGTACAGTTACAGATAATATTTGTCGATTTATCACTTTTACCGAGCTAATTGTAAATTACATTAAAATTAATGTATTAATTTAAGTTCAGTTTTAAAAAGATTATAATATTTTATTGACATTGGAAACATTGACGTGAATGTAATTTTTATAATTCTAGAATATTAGGAAGTGGTTGAAAATCGATTAAAAAATCCGTCTTTGCATACAAAAACTAGGATGAGTTAAACAAAACAACAACAAGTGTAATGATGGTAATTATCCTACCTTAATATATGACAAGAAAACAGCGGCTGGTCCTTGAAAAAAATGTTATTCTAGAGATATCTCCCAAAAGAAATAAATAAAATCGATCAACGAAGAAGAAATATGGAACAGATTTCACTTAAATAAACCTGGCAGACAAATATCGATTTCTTCGTTGTGTAACATACGTCTAGGATGGTATAAGGTGTTAAGCAAAAGAAAGAAAACATCATTATTATGATAAATTGAAAAAAAAGCGAAAGGAACATATGCAAAAGAATTATCTGCATCGTTATGCATTTATTTACGCATTCTTTCTTTGTGTTCTTTTATACAATGATTTTAATTCATTAGGAAGTAGGAATGTTTTACGATGGAGTTACAAAAATCATTTTACATGAAAAAGAAAAATACAAAGAGATTTCTAAATGTCTACAGTTTTTTCAAGACATGTTTATCTAGATATTTCTGGGATACAGCCTTCGCATAATTTTTCTGTTTGAAGTATCTTTCTTTTATTACGTTTTCATAGATAAAATGTAATCACAGTGGTTATAAACTACTATTAAGTGAGGAAAAATTAAGTTATGTAAAATCATATTTGACAAATAGCAGATGTCAGAATTGTAATATTAAGAATGTAACACTGTTTGTAATATTAATGTGTCCTAATGTGTAATTACATTATGGCATATTAAAATTGCAATTTTATGAATATGTATGTTACTAAAGTATACTTTAATATAAATTTTTCAAAAAATCTAAAGACATGAAAAAATATGAAAAAATGAAAGATGACAAGTACGTGTAATATTCTTCTTGAATTTTAAAATGAAATAAAATAAACGGTCAAGTGCGAGCATTACTCGCGCACAGAGGGTTCCGTAGAATAAATATATGAATTTGTAATTGTATTATATATATATATATATATATTTAAAAAAAAAAAAAGTTGCTAAAAGAATACTAAGACTTTGTAAAAAACTATACAACGTAGGGTTGGGTATAACTGTATATATTAGAAAAGTGTAAATGGGTATACCATGAAAGTTCAAAGAGATATGGAACCTAAATAATATCAAATATAGCTATTTCTATAACTCTTTTTTTAATATTATCCTAATCTGTTTATGATGAACTTAATTCGGTACTGACAATAAAAGCAGTGCATAGTTAAACTTCATTTGGCATTTCATGAAACTAAATTCAGCGTAGTAATAACCTTTATTTCTACAGTGTAGCGAAAACAAAACCTTTGTTCAAAGTTTAAATTTGGCATTGTGCTAAGTGCGCTTCGAATTGAGGTCTCAAAGTTGCAACGCCGCTTTGGTCAGTGCCGCATTTTTCCAGATAGGTGTTTAATTAAATTTTAAAGTCACTCGAGGCGTATTCAGAGATACAATCAATGCAAACTATCGCGAATCACACAGTATTTACGCGATTCATTCTAATTAAATCTTTCGAGGGCGATGCTCTTAAAAAACGGACACCTAAATTTAATTCTAAAACAGACAAACGGCACCAAGAATATTTAATTAAAATTTCTTTTATCATGTACGTGAGAATAAGCAAGTTCGCATTTTCTAATAAATTCGTTTATAAATTCTGGTGTCATTTCATTATTTCAAAAGTTTATAATTAGAATTACTCCGTGCCGGAAAGGATTAAGTGATTGCAGGACTCTTAAAGCTTCAAAATTTAAGAAATTTAATTTTTTTAGATGTTAAACTTCTATATTTTCTGAATATTTTGATATAATTGTTTCCTTAAAATTCCCATGAGAACAGAAGTTTTGGCTTTTAGAATTATACCCGTTCAATAGCTGAAGCGGCGCTTCCGAAACTTTAATGTCATTATATTCCAATTGGCGTTTTTTGGGCATAACGCACAGGATACATCAAAAACTTCTGAATATTTTTTCATGAAATTTTCAAAACATATATTTCATGTTAGTCTGTATAAACTGAACCAAAAATTTCGTTTTTATTGTTCAAAAAAATATTTTTTAGGTGATTTTACTGTTGAAATTTTCAAAATTTCGTATTAGCTAAAAGCAACATTGCATTAAAAATATAAAAATGCTTTAAACACAAATTTATTTAAGTTCAGGGAAATTATTACAATCTGAAGTATAAGTAAGCACCAAATTTTTCATTCTAGTTGCAATATTTGTTTTGTAATCCTTCGCGTAAACTGTTATGCCAATTTTTTGTTCGACAAATGTCTAGCAGTTTCGAGCCCTCTATAGATACTAATTACCTATCTTGCAAATTTTTAAATACATGAAACGAAAGAACACACTTATATCTTTCATCCCAATTAAAATTGTGATTTAAAATCATATACATTTTAAGACATTAAATGTTGAAAATGGTCTTTTTTTCTTTTTTTCCACTTTTTAGAGTCCCGAGACCCCTTAAATTGGTATGTTTTTAACAATTTGACCTTTATTGCTTTCATACTGTTACTGGACATTACATTACACATATATATCATTAAAAGTTGTTAACTAGGTATAGAGTACGCCGCCCCTGTCCTTTTTTATGTCCAAACTGACCGTACCTTTAAGGGTTAATATCTCGGTTAATTACCGATCGTTTTCTTTGAAAATCATTATCAACAATACTTTTATTCTTCTGCAACGATAGGTATATTCAGCGATGCTCAACAATTTTTCTGAATGCCCGTAAATCGAAATTTGTGTATAACAGAAAAATGCTAATTACTCAAAAACTATGTGACCTAGGGTAATCGCTATAATTTTCCGGCAAGGTTTATATTAACGTCTACTACCTCTAATTTTTTCATAATTTTAGTTTCAGTAGACTCGGAATAAGATGGGGGGAATATATTTTTGCGCTACATTTTCAACAATATCTTTGAAAATATAATACCTAAAATTAAAAGGAATGTATTTTTGAGTTCAGCGTTACAAAAGCTTTCACAGGATACCCCACGTAGTATACAAAAAAAAAGATTTTTCTTTATCAAGTAGCATAATTAACCCCTCTACTTTTTTACTAAATATATTTATGAATGTTTATTAATCTGAAAATATGTTGGTCAATGGTCTTTATTACTTCCCGAATTTGAACTTTCCACGTTTCATAGTTTACGAGTAAAATGGCTGTCACAGACAGACAGACAGACGGACGGACACAGGAGTGATCTTATAATGATTCCGTTTTTACTTTTTAAGTACAGAACCCTAAGAATACATTACTTTATTAAATACTAAATTAATACCTATTATTACATATAACAAGATAATCTCACAGATATGTACTGTATATGTATGAATGCGCGTGCGTGTGTATGTATGTTTTGATGTTTCATACGAAAAAAATTGAGGCATCTTGTCAGTATTATAAATGATTTTTAAGAAAAATCTTCTTTATTCAAAATTTGAAGCTACTAAGGTAAGTAAATAAACTCATTATATGAAGACTGTTTGGAGGTGTTAAACATTTGAAGAACTGAAATTATGATACACTGATAACTTTATTTAAAAGTAGTTATATTTTATAACTAAAAATTAAATATGCTTGAAAAAATATATTTAAAATTTAATTCAAAATTCGAAAAACAGATTTTTTTTTTATGTATTCTTGTTCCAAAGACGAAGTATAAGACCATTAAAAAAACTACAATTTATCATAAAACAAACAATATTAGTAAATAAATACATAGAAATGCTTAATTCATCTTTAAAAAGTTAAACTTACACTATGTGCAAAGCTTCTTAAAAGATGACAGAATACTAAAAAGATGTTAAATTATTTTAATGCCTTAGTACTTTCAACTATAAAAAAACATAGTCTTCGTCTGAGGAATATAAGAAATCCATTTTTTAGGAAAAAGTATTTCTTATATTCCTCAGACGAAAACTATGTTTTTTTATAGTTGAAAGTACTAAGGTATTAAAATAATTTAACATCTTTTTAGTATTCTGTCATCTTTTAAGTAGTTTTGCACATAGTGTAAGTTTAACAAACAATATTGTTTTAGTCAATTGTTTTAAACAATTAAAGTTTTAGCTTGAAACTTTTTAGCATAAGGAAATCATATTGAAAAGATTTTTTATTTATTTGAAGCAAGATCACAAATGACTATATTTTAGTTTGAGTTAATAATTATAATGCAAACTTGCTGAAATTGTATATGACACAATTTCTTTAAACAATGTTATACTACTATAATTTTCATTCCTTAATAAATATCGTTTATATAATTTTCTACATTTCCAAAAACTCATTAATATTACAAATGCATAAAATATTAATACCGTCGATCATTTTTCAAATGTTAAAATATTACATTATCTTAATAAAATTGCACTCGGCAGATACTATAACTTCATTATCTTTAGAAATCTCCTGAATTCCCAGGAAAAAACTGACCATTCGTTCAGAACACTGTATTAAATTTCAATTAATTTCTCTGACAATTCTGGAAAAAAGGGCAACTGATTACAACAATAAACAGCTGAAAAAATGAACCAAACAAATATTTACAATAAATGACTTTATTAAGTGTTGTGTTTGCTTACGGACATTATTTATTAAGTTTTTTCCTTGCATGTTTGTTCACTACATTTACTTTCCACAATTTTTCGCAGTTAAAGAAAAATAATCCCAAAATTGTCTTTGCTTTTTTTTTTTGTATAAACAATATGAACGGTAAATAGAGTGAAATATTTATAAAATATGTTAAATCATATGAAATCTTGTAAAATTAAATATTTAATTTCCTATACCCACTACACATCAAATTATATCTTAAATTGATAAGTTCAAAATTTGCTGCTTAATATTCATTTTTTAGAAAAAAGCGCGAAAAATATCTTCTGCTCTGTAAAAATATTTCTTTATTTTACTCTCAAATATTGTATTTGGCTAACAGATTTTAAAAAATAAAAAAAAATTTTTTTATAGAAATTCTGGCTGACAATCCTTCCGATAAGATTTTCTTTTCAGTAAATGCGACCGCTAAATTTCACGTTAAATTCATATTAAACTCTCACACTGAACGAAACTTTGAAAAATAATACTTTGTTATTATAACACTTTGTTATTATAATCTTGTTAATATAATTTTTACAACGCATATATTTTCGACTTATTATATTTAATATTTCCAAATGATCTCACATAAAATTTAAGCTAATCTGATTTTTTTCGGTTATTTGTAAAAGTGTATTTTGTATATATTTTACTTCTTTACTCAACATTAAATAAGGATGTGCAATATATTTTCCTACCAATTTTGATAATAATATAAATTTTGAATCTTAAAATGAAATTTTTGAAAAAGTCCATCGTTTAACAAATGATTGGGGAGTACTACTATACACGACAAAATCAACTATGAGTGTTTGTAGTGTCAATTTATGTTATTTCATAATCAATAAAGACTAGCCTACTCTTAGCTTCTCCTATTTAAACTCCTAGAATATTTTCTTTGGATTAAATGTTAAACAAACTAAACTAATACTGGGTGATTAATCTGTCCGATTTTGAAAGTGTGAAAAGGAATCTGTGGTATAAAAAAAAAAAAAACACTTAAACACTGTGAATGCCACGTGCAATGGTTTTAAATTATAATTAAAGTATAATATTCAAGATAAAAATAATATTCAAGATGGTAAAGAAATTAAAAGGGGGAATAATCCCAAAGCACACGTCGTTAGGTTTGTTAAATGCTTCATGTTTATTTTTCATACACCAATTTTTTTTTGTGTCTTAAATTTTAGTTATAAAAAAAAAATAATGTTGTATGAGAACTTATTGTCCTGCCTACATATTTATTTATACAAAAATGTACCAATTTCACACCGTGAATTACTGCACTGTACATGTAATTCAAATAAAATTAAAGCAATGAATAATGTAAAACAAATAGAAAATCAAGCTTTCAATGCTTTTATACAAATACAGTACAGTAAAAGTCTTTCATCCGGCATTCTAGAGTTCGGCACATTCTATAATACGGGACGCTAGGCCGCAGTTTTTTAAATGATCTCTCTTGACTGGGATCGGTAGGTTTCGAGCAGTTCACTCATGATTCAGACTCTCTAGACCTTGACCACTAGGTCGCGCTACTGTGTGCTTAGTTTTAGAGATCCTACATTAAAGAGAGATTGGACATTGAAGTAATGTCCGCCATTTTCGTTACAAAGTGTATAGAACGCCGTATAACGCAATGCATTTTTATCCGCGTGTAACACTTGTTATTTTATTAAAATTACGAAAATTTTATTTTATGTACCTTCAAAGAGTCTTTCGGAACATAAATATAAGCACATTTCCATTTTAATGAGTAACAATTCTCAGAAAATGCATTTTTTTTTACTCAGCTGTTTTACGCTACGCAGCAGTTCGATTTTACTTAGTTATCGGATTTTAATTTATTTGTAGAATTTGTTCTTTATATTTTTTATTTGTTTCTTTTAACAGCAGTGCCTTTATTTAACTTTTTTTTAAAACTTTTATTTAATGTTTTGATAACAATACTTATTCTAATATTATATATTTACAAGACTTCCGTATTTAAAAAGAATACCAAAGAGAAGTAGCAGTACGTAGAAACTTATCATAAAATATTTTCAGCGCACATATTAAATTAACTTTTAATCACATACATACTTAAATAGGAGTGGTATATGAAATGTTCAAATTTTAATGTTTCTGAAATTATCAATGCGAAGATGGTGAAAATTATAATAATTACTGTTGTTTTAAAACGCGTAATAAATTATAGATAGTTTAAAAAAAAAAATGAATTGTATAGTTCATTTTATATCTGATAATCGTTAAAAATTATTTTCTCAAGTATTGTGAAATTAAAAGAAAGTTCTTACATGCTTAATCTTCCTTTGCCCACTATTATAATTAGTAAAAAAAATAAGAGTAAAAATTGCATTTTCTGGTAATTCTTACTCATTAAAATGCAAATGTGCTCATATTTATGTTCTGAAAGACTCTTTGAAGGTATATAAAATGAAATTTTCATAATTTTAATGGAATAAAAAGTGTTAGACGCTGATGAAAATGTATTGCGTTGTACGGCGTTCCATCTACTTTGTAACGAAAATGGCGGACATTTCTTCAATTTCCAATCTCTCTCTAATGTAGGATCTCTACTTAGTTTGGTTCGCTTAGCGTTTCTCGTGACTCAAATTGTGGCCTAATTGTGAAGATGAGGTTCAAGATTCCAATATTAAAGTGATGATTAAAATGTAGTGCTAGATTTGTTGAAGCCGTGGCAAAACACCCTTTCAGAGATATACCCGCGAGGAAGTAATAGACTGGATTGTAATTGACGACGGCGTGCCAGTGGTCGAAGAAATCAGTGACGCACTGATTATACAAAGTGTTTTGAACCCACAAGAAGACCAGATTCAGAAGGTGGAATCGGATGAAGAAGGATCCGTGGCAAATGAATCTAAAGTGTCGTGGAAATAGAAACAGGCTTCTGATGCATTAGATCCATTCATAAAATTTGCATCGAACGAAAGCTACAACTCTGCAGAACTCATAAATCTGTGTTTAATCTGTAACGATAATTTGAACAAGAAATCCGAATCGCGGAATCAACGTGATATCAGAGACTCTTTCTTAATATTATGTAATGTTCATATTAATTTCTTACTACATGTATAATGTAATGTACATATAAAGTATATATTAAATAATTGGAATTTTATTTTATATTCTGTTTTTCTTTAATTCTCACAGCTGTTAGAGTGGCGGAATACAGAACAGTATTTGTCAGATATTTATACAATTTGAACAGGTTCATAATGCAAATGAACACAAAAATGCATTGACATTCGATAATCTGGTAAAATCGCTAATTCGGCACGGCTGTGATCCCAAACGCGCCGGATTAAAGAGCTTCTACTGTAATTTGATATGACTTGCAACTAACAGATGACATAGATGAATATATTTAGCACTTTTAATTTTCAGGTATGTTTATTATTCGTACTCAGAAATTTGCTCGAGAACATAATATTATTTTAACAAATGTGAACACTCTGGATCTCATTTAATACAAGTTAATCCCCCGGCGGCGGGAGTTTCCCGGCCCAGCTATAATAACATTGAATGCACATAAAATAGGTGTTGAATATCATTTTTCATTCTTAAAAGAAAATCTTTCCAAACGGATATACATGTTGGTGACCCACTGCAGTGTGCAGGATACACTCTAAAATGTATGCTGTTTAAAAATTTTAAGGGCAGTTGGACGTCCCTATACCTACCATGTTAAATTACTGTACTTTTTTTCAGAAACTACCAAATATATTCACTTGAAAATTTTTATATATATAATTTGAATATTACCTAATAAAGTCAACTTTATAAACATATATATATTTTTTTTTCTTGAATAAAAACCACTTTTAAATAACAAAAAACTTACATTGTTTCAAAGAAAATATTTTTTTATAAAACTTTTATAGACGGGTTGCACATGACGTCACATGTCTGAAATCGCTTCATATGGCGCCCAAATATAAGGTGAATATGGTGCTCTCCATTTGATTTTTTAGACTTATTTACACTATAATAATAAAAATAAGGAAGCTCTAAATTAAAGAGAAAGATAACACGTGCTTTTAACGGCAAACGCTGAGTTCTGTGCTCCATGTGTGTGCTCCAGAAGCTATAGTATCAGTCGTTGCTAATAGCAACGTGACGTCAATACAAGGGGTCTATACAAATGGCTGTAACAGAAGTTCACTCCAGATTGCCCAGGGATATCTGTGAAATATTCTGGTAAGACTGCAAACAATAATGTGTAGTATCTTCTTAAGTTCATTATTTCTATTAAGTTCAAAAAACTACATTTTGGGGAAATTGAGCTTAATGTTTATGTAAGTATTGCTTATGTATGATGTAAACAAACTGAATTACTTAAAAATTTTTAACTTCTTGTTATCGTAGAAACAAAAGTAATATACCATTTGAAAGGGGGAAAATAAAGTATTCAAAATATTAAAGTATAAAAGAAAAAAAAATTACAAATCAGAAAAAAATTTAAAGAAAATTTATCCAGACTAATTTAGAGTTCAGGACTCAACTGCCTTCGCCTGTGTACACAGTGGGTGGCTACGTACGCTCCTGTTAGTTGTTTCAACTAAATGTCATGTTTAAGGATTTTATATATTTAAACCAATTTTGTATCAATTTATGTTTTTTAAGGAAACTATTTTCAAGCCAAGTAATAGGCTCCGGATATACTGATTGCCGAGTAAATTTCTGATATTTAAACTTTCAATTCTGAGGAAAAGTTCACCCCTGAGAACACTTAAATAAAATAAGAAGACCTCTACCCCCTCTTTTTATGCATGAAAGGATGTTTTCCATTTGTCATCTAGAAATCTTTAAAAAGAAATCTTTTCAAGCCTGAAATGATTTCTCCGAAAATACTGAGAAAGTCTGGGGAAATCATGAAAAGTTTTGTAGATTTTGTTTTTATGTTATAAATTTTAAACTTAATAGATTGCAATGTATTGATCTTTTAAGTAAGATATTTTACGACTAAAGTCATAATATTTGATTAACTTTAAAATCGAAACTGAACTTGACTCTCAAAATTCGTTTAATTAAAATTTCAAACAATAGTTGAGTACAAAGCGATTGCATGAAACTATCATTATTATACTTTTAAATCCATAATTAGCTTTTGTATTTAAGCAGTTTTCAGTGTTTAAACTTCTGGTTCTATTTGATTTCACTTTTAAAGATATGATTTTAATTTTTTACACTCGAATCAGATAAAGCAATTATTGTTACAAAGTACAAAATCAGTTATAGAAATTTAAATGACTTTTCATGGCAGAAATTTAGAAACGAATTTTCATTTAAATTTTAGTTAATGCATTATTGTTTACGTAAACTTTTGTTAACCTTTATATTTTCTTTTCATTTTATAGGTTTGAAGTAGGATGCTTTGTATTTAAAATACTTATAAGTGTATTTTACATATTTGCGTAGATTTTGGCAGCAATATCCACATTTAGAAATTATATCTGTTATTCTCTAAATTTTGGGGATCCAACTTGAAATTGAATTTCGATTGTATTAATGCACTTTCAAAGATTATTACTTATTCCATTCATTCACTAAATTAAAATTCATTTTATTGTTAATCTATTTTACTAATATATATTGGTATTAGTTGTATAATTGATTAGTAACCCGGATAAAACATCCTTCTTTGTGATTGAAACAGTCAATTAACTAACGAAGTTAATTACTATTTAAAGGCATTTTTACCACTTACAACTTATATCACATATCTTATTGTATTTACTTAATAACAATGCTTAAATTACCTTTAACGGATTATTTTCAAATAAAATTTTTAATTATTGGCATAATGTAACTATCAAGGCTACAATATATATATATATATATATATTAAACAAAAACATAATATGAAAATTAAAAAAAAAAAAAAAATATTTCCTACATTGTTTAAGCCCGAGAAGGGACAGATATTAGTATATTTCATTCAATTAGTTCTACATTTAATGTTAAAGTTTTGTAACAAATTAGTTAAGCCAATTGAAGATTAAAAAAATAAAAATAAAATTCATACAATATGATACTGAAAACATCCTAAAAAATTAGATTCCGTTCAAATGAAATCGAAATAAATCCTAGACTTCTTCCATTTTTAATTGAAAATTTTTGTATTGCAAATTTTGTATTTTGTTTATGACAATTGTACATAAAATGATAAGATGGCGAAATACAAAACTTAAAAACAATGTCTAAGATTTATTTCGATTTAATTTGAACGAATCTAACTTTTTAGGGTGTTTTAAGTATCATATTGTATGAATTTCATTTTTATTTTTTAATCTTCAATTGGCATAACTAATTTGCTACAAAAAATTAACATTAAATGTAGAACTAATTGAATGAAATATCTTAATATCTCTCCCTTCTCGGTCTTAAACAATGTAGGAAATAATTTTTTTTTTTTAATTTGTTCTTCAAATTAAATTTTTGTTTAATATGTCAAGTTTTTTAATAACTACTGCATTCAAACGAATTCATTTCAAAATTAATAGAGGATTTTGATGTCTGTTTTTGATGTTTGATGTCTTCATCAGGCTTTGATGTATGTGGTATTGCATCACAATGTGTGATGAGAGTTTACCAATGTATAATTCAAAATATTTCACCACTGTAGTAATGCAGGTTGCTGTAGTTTGGACAAAACTTCCAATCTGAACGTAAAAAATCTATAATCAAAACATAAAATTAACTTCACTTAAATTTAGATACCCTATTTTCCACTCAGGAACGCCATGAATGGAAAAATATATTGTTTTGAATCCTTACTGCTAATATTTAGCAATATTATAGCTGTAATACAGAAAAGATAAAAAATAAAACTTTTTAAATTTTGTTACCTTATTCTCTCCCAAGGGGTGATGTAAACACATCAGAAAATTATTACCTAAGTTTAACTTGGGGTATAAATAGTTCTCATCTCGAAAAAAAATGCGTTTTAAAATTTAAGTTACGTAATTCCTCACTAAGTTCGCTACATGCGCAAAAACCATTTGAAACTTTTTACTAAAGCATAAACTTGACTAAAGCAAAAACTTATTTTGAAAATATCTTTTTTATTTCCTCTATAACGCCATATTCACCTTTTTATTTCTTGAAAAAAACTAGTTCAATTTAATATTTTACGTGGAAATGTCTCAACTAAAAAGAAATAAATTATTATTACGGCTTCTGAAATTTTTGCAACAATGAAGATAAAAATGTTACATTTTCTATCAAAAATGCCTGTTGATTCTCAATGAAAAAAGAGAAATTTGGAATTATTAAGAAAAATATTTGAATAATGTAAAAAAAAAGGCCCATGTTTCTCTCTGGGTTATAATTCGCTCATATGCAAAGGCATTTTGCCATTCGTTTTGACCCTGACGTTAGGCAAACGTTTTTACACTTTAAATTTATAATATCATTCGAATGGAGGATATTCCAAATATGGGTTCGAGGCTGAAAAAAGTCACGTGATACCGGTAATTTACCCAAGGAACTTCTAACTGATAAGAAGGGAAGATACTACTGCTTTTCCTCATGCACTGTTTCATTGGCTAGCGGGGATTCACATTACAGCCTACGGAGCCTTCCCTTCTTTACGCTAGAAGTTTTTACTTAACCACGTGATCAAAACAGAGATGGAATATCCTCCATTAGTAAAGAATAAAAAATGAGTGGCATCAGGGACAAAAAGGTGGGAAGAAAATGAAAAAGTTATGATCTCCATAGGCTATTCTATGTTAAATTAACATTGAGAAGTGACACTGGAAATAAATTAGTATTGAGCTGCCGCGCAATACTTAAATATATATTGAATTGGAATATTTTAAGAAGATGAGTAATAATATTAGGTTAGATGTAATAATATCAGATTTGTTTTAAAATATAAAAAGTAAAAACTACTTTGTAAATGTAACTCATATTTAATCAAACTTATTAAAATTACTAACTACAGAAAGTTGTGTATTCACATATTACTACTACAACAACCAATGTATAATCAAAGCTAATTATACTTTAATTAATTGATAATTATTCAATTTATACAAAATACAAAATAATGTAATGGTATAAGTAAGCAGTTTGAACATTCTCACTAAAAAATGAGATTAATATAAACAATGTTACAGTGGGTATAACCATTCATTTTCTATCTACATAAAGCTATTTCAAATTACATTCAGTAGACAATTCGTGGGGGAAAATAAACTTTTATGGTAAAAAAGGAATGCATACATATAATGAATTACCACAGTGACATCAGAGGTCTATACAAAAGTAAATTAAATAAATAAAACTGCGAATTAATGCAAATGCTTAGTCATTTAGTTATTTACTGTGGAGTGGATAAAAAAGATAACAAGGGTTGATGAGAAAATCTTTTCTATATTTTTAAAACTAATGAAAGAAATAAGATCTAAATTTACACAATTATATTTTAGAATTTATTGATTATTTTAAGCAATAAAATAAACTTAAAAAAAATAGTAACCTACTTAAAAAAAAGCGCTAAAAAGAATTAAATAATTCTTTAAAATTCTCTAATGACGAAACGTTATCCAATAACCACACATCGGATATCATATATCGGCATAAAAGCCTTAAATTTAATTTGTAGAATTTAATATCCACCAAACATGGATTTTCTAGAGAATATTTTTTACAAGAGATTAATTTAGATATTTATGATTTAATTTACGAATATATACATATAAAAAGTAAGCAATTACTTTTTGAAGTTAGTGCCAAACATTCGCAAACGATAATGATTAAACAAATAAGTTTCTGAAGAAATAGAGCATTTTTTTTTTTTTTTTTTTACTTTGTATCATATTTTCCATTATCATTTCATTCATGGTAATAGGTACAATATATTTACAATTTTACTATACTTAAGATAGATTGGCACCAACTTCAAAAAGTAATTGATTACTTTTTATATGTATATATTCGTAAATTAAATCATAAATATGTAAATTAATCTCTTGTAAAAAATATTCTCTAGAAAATCTATGTTTGGTGGATATTAAATTCTACAAATTAAATTTAAGGCTTTTATGCCGATATATGATATCCGATGTGTGGTTATTTGATAACGTTTCGTCATTAGAGAATTTTAAAGAATTATTTAATTCTTTTTAGCGCTTTTTTTTAAGTCGGTTACTTTTTTTTTTAAGTTTATTTTATTTCCTACTTTTTAGTTATTCATACCGTAATACATAATTATCCTGATTTCAATCAATATCTGCTGAATAAATAATTTGTCATAGAAATTATAATTTACAAAAATTATTTATTAAACAAATAGTTTTTAATAATGTTTTTTGTAATTTTATTCGAAGTATTGATTTTATTAGCATTTAATACTTATGATAGTTTTTTAAACAAGTACATTGTATTCCAACAATCTACATTCATTTGACATTTGACATCCTATTAACATACATCTGACCTGTGCGCTTGGCGTCAAGCGCCCGCTTATAAGTCATCGTCAATATATGCGGACGAGATAGCACACACAAGGAAATTTACAACACAGAGAAATACAGCAGGGAGTTTCACAAAGAGTGTGCAACTGAGCCAGCGGGATACTCGCAAGCGATTAGCGGTGTAATGCCTTGACCACTCAGCCCATAGATTAAGGACCAAGATGGGACATTTACGGCAAAATCTGTAATGCCAACTGTACTAGCGTCACTACCGACAAGAGGGAAGAATTAACAAGCCTCCGAAATTTACCTATGCTGAAGAAATATGTTTACTCTCTATACTTTGAATATCTTATTCTTTCCTAAATCGAAGCAGGTGTCAGACGATATTCTATTCATGCTTGCTTTATTTATTTAGCTGCTTTTTTTTTACCGTACTTGTAATGGTCCCCTTTAACTGACAAAATGATAATTAGAGTAATAATATAAAAGAAAACCCTAGAAAATTATGTTAATAACGTAAATATGTAAGTTTAGGAGATTAAATCGTAAAAAATCAAATTCAGGTAATGTGTTAATTTATTCATATTGAATAAAACTTTATTGAGTGCAATGTCAGTACCTCTATTTATTTTTAACTGTTAGATTTATATAATTCTAAAAATTTGCCGAAATAAATTTTTCCCCATCTGTAATTTTATTATTATTTCTCATATGTAAATATTATAAATGTCATAGAATTGATTGTACGTTATTTACATTAAAAACAATATTTTTATTTTATCTGTAAGAAAGTGAAAATGCATAAATTTTAAAAGATTATTCTAACGATTGTTTAATACGCTAAACTTCATAAATTAATAAAACATCGGCCATAAATATTTTCCTACCAAATGGGAATATTTATGAAATTTTCCGGGATTTGTAGAGCGCAATACTTCGTATATTTTATATTACACCATTACTTTATGTAGCTTTAAATCCAATTATATCATATTTACTTCATATGTAGCATTCAAGAGGAAATTTTTACGCTGTTTTACGTTGCACTTATATCGTTCACTCATCATGTTTAAAAAAAAAAGCATATATCCGTGCATGAACATATGAACATAGAATAGATATTATATATATAAAATAGAATATCTATTCTATGTTCATGTATCGCTGTAAGATTCTATTGAAAACGTGAACATAAAGCATTAAAAAAAGAAAGATCACAATAAGGTAGATGCTCAATGATAACAATTTTACAAGTATGGGGAGTTTCTTCCCCATTGTCACTAAAGGCGCTACGATCGCAATCGCATTACCATTACGTTCCATGGAAATGTCCCATCTTGTATGTTAATCTATGGGTGAGCCCGCCTACATTCAAGAATTATTTTTTGTAGGACTCCGTTGTCTAGAAGCAAAATGAAGACTATGTATTAAAATTTGTATTGACTCTTCATGTATGTTGCCCAGGATCCAGGTAGATTTTTCGCTGTTAGCGAAATGAGATCGACCAATCAGAAGACTGCATTTTTGAGAACTTTTCTCTGTTTACTTCAAATCGGCAAAATGCAGGCAACTGATTGGTCAATCTCGTCTCGCTAACAGCAAAACATCTATCTGGATCCAGACCTAAAGAGCAGAGTTGCCAAGCCTCTGGCTTTTTGGATACCTGTAAATTTTCTAGAGTATGTCCTTTTGAATTAGAAAAATTCTTCTATCAAATAAAACAAAATTTTCCGTACTAAAATGCTTGCATTCAAAAAGCTGTAGACTTATCAGGTTTGAAAATGTGGTCCAGAATTCTACATTATTATTTTCTGAAAATCTCCATCAATTGTTTCCTCATGTAAGATGCCTCTATATGAGAATAGTGACATACAGTGCTCAGACTCCGTTTACACATAC
This sequence comes from Maratus speciosus, assembly GCA_963932465.1. Taxonomy (NCBI): domain Eukaryota; kingdom Metazoa; phylum Arthropoda; class Arachnida; order Araneae; family Salticidae; genus Maratus; species Maratus speciosus. The sequence goes on along the minus strand of OZ010786.1, from coordinate 54,318,654 downwards.
GTGTTTTTCTAAACTATGGAAAAAATAGACATTTTATATTCCAGAACTTGGCGATACTCGCTTAGAGAACTTTGATTATACCAGTGGCGGACAATTTAACAAGCATTAATTTGGCAATAATGGAAGTTGTTCAAAATTCATGGCAATAGGTTTTGTCCAGAATCTATCAATCAACAATTTTTTTTTCGTGTGTCGTCATTCTCATACCAATACCTTGAGCGGCAATGGAGGATATTCCAAATATGGGTTCGAGGCTAAAAAAGTCACGTGGTACCAGTAATTTTCCCAAGGAACTTCTGACTGATAAGAAGGGAAGATGCTACTGCTTTGCCTGATGAACTGTTTCATTGGCTAGCGGGGATTTACATTACGCGTCTACGGAGCCTTCCCTTCTTTACGCTAGACGTTTTTACCTTGATCACGTGATCAAAACGCAGATGGAATATCCTCCATTTTTAGGTGTTTAGTCCGAATCTTATAACCGATGACAGTGCTGCTGCACATAAGAAGGCACTTTACTGTGCGCATGCATATAGAGGCACTTTAATGTGTACTGAGATATGGAGGCATTTTGCAGTGCAAAGGAAGACACTTTGCTGAATTTTTATGTATAAGGTCTCTTTTCATCAGGATTGGATTGAAAGCTTTTTGATATCCACTTCCGATGTCGGTTAGCATCGTTTTAGATATTTGGGTTTTTTTCTGAAAGAGATAACTTTTCTAGACAAGATATCGTACTTCGGAAAGTTACCCCATCCAGTAAACTTTATGGTACACATCGATACCTACGCACATCGGAATTGGGTGTGGAAAATCTGACAATCCATCAGTAAAGTTAAACATCAGAGCGCGGCAACGTGCTTTGAGAGATGCTTTTGACCAAAGTATAGCAAACCTAGTCATTTTCTATTGCATGACTATAGCATCTAGAAGATGGAAATCAGTCAACCAAAAAGTGTTAAAAAATTGTATCCCCAAAATACTGTGTAGAATGATGCAGAACGGAAAATGGCGATCGCAGTGACATATGGTAGTTCAAACCTAAACATTCTATAAGGATTAAATTGAGATAGCGTTTCGGCCTGTGTAGAGCAGCAGATGTCACTGTGATCGATATTTGTCTTCAGATATTTGTATAAGTATCGTTAGACATTTATGGGATACAATTTCTTAACACTTAAAGCATTAATGGAATAGTCGGTTTCGACACTATATCACCTAGATGCCGTATAACTAACCGATAGTCATCTGAACGAATTCGATTATACGAATGAGAAAAGATAACAAGCTTGTCGGTAATGGCTGGCTCCCCAAGATACTTGGCGATTCACTTTAGTTCAGAATCATCTCATCCAATCAAATATTATACTCCATAAGTCGTCACTTTCATATTGAAGAAACCTATCTGAAAAAAAATCTGAAGTCATTTTGACAACCAAATCTGGATCTAAAGAGAGTGGCCGGAATCCAGAAATATTTCTCACTGTTAGCGAAACAAGATTGACCAATCAAGAAAACTGCATATTTGCAAACAGTGAAAAGTTGCAAACAAAACAAGTTTCAAACTATAGCGCCGAGAATATATAGTGTAGAAATAGCCTATCCCTGTAATACTTAAAAATGCGCTAAAATAATGTATCTCTTAAATGTGCAACGATGCCGCTGAAATATAAAGATCGCAGCGACATCTGCAGGATATTTTCTACAACTGCAAGATATTGCTCGTCTATACAATGCAATACGAAAATCCCGTAGATGTCGCTGCGTTCGACACTTGGGATTTTAGCAGTATCGTCGCACATTTAAGGGATACAAATTTTTAGCATTGTTTGGATAGCATAATGGAGGATATTCCATCTCCGTTGTGATCACGTGGTCAAGGTAAAAACTTCTAGCGTAAAGAAGGGAAGGCTCCGTAGACGTGTAATGTAAATCCCATCTAGCCAATGAGACAGTTTATGAGGCAAAGCAGTAATATCTTAACGTCTTATCAGTTAGAAGTTCCTTGGGTAAATTGCCGGTATCACGTGACTTTTTCAGCCTCGAACCCATATTTGGAATGTCCTCCATTCCATTACAGCGTTACAGCGTCTATAATACCTAGTGTGAAATATGCTATCCAAACAACGCTAAAAATTTGTATCCCTTAAATGTGCAACAATACTGTTAAAATTCCAAGTGTCGATCGCAGCGACATCTGCAGTATTTTCGCATTATATTGTATAGACTAGCAATATCTTGCAGATGTAGAAAATATCTTGCAGATGTCGCTGCGATCTGTATATTTCAGCAGCATCGTTGCACATTTAAGGAATACAATATTTTAGCACTTTTTTAAGTATTACGGGGATAGACAATTCTAGGCGCTATAACAGCGTCTAGAATACCTAGTGTGGAAATATGCTATCCAAACAACGCTAAAAAATTTTACCCCTTAAATGTGCGACAATACACTGTTAAAAATATTTTTGTAAAACAACAGAAACTTTCTGGCAGCAAAAAGTTGCCAGAAACTATTTGTTTTCAGAAAATATCTGTTAACGAAAGAATGCGTTATCAGACGACAGAAATACGTAGTCATACAGAACTTCGTGTTGACAATTGACGCTTTTCCCAACAGTCAAAATCTGTAGGTCGATTCCTGTTGGCGAGGGGGGGGGGGGGTTCTATTTAACAGAAGAACCGCATATTATAGGTTAGGTACACGAGAAATTTCTATTTACCGATCGATTTGTTTATATTAATAATAATAAATATTTATAGGAATTTCTCCTCCAAACGTTTATAAAATTAATTTAAATAGCTCATTCGCAATAAAATATTTAAACAGTTGAATTTATATAGATTTGTAAATTAAGTACATTAAAGTCTGGAATGAGTGAAAGAAGGTATCTTAAACTCCCGCCCCCCCCCCCCAGAATAATAAAAAAATATATATACGATATAAGGTAACTTCCCCCTCCCCCATAAAAATATTTATTAATAAAATTAATATATGTATTGAATGTGATTTGTAATTAAAAGATCTTTAATATTTATTCATGCAATATTTTTGAAAATTGATTAGGTTAAATTAGTGACTTTGGTTAATTATGTAAATAATATCCTGCAATTTTTATAATTTTTTCGAATAGAAAGCTTTGTATATATAAATGTGTAAAAGTTGACAGCTATGAGCAAAGATGAGAAATGAAAAAGAAGAGCCACTAAAATCTATATAAACATCACCATAAAAAAAAATATTTCATTTCAGCTAAAGTGATAAAATGAGTTTTCATCCAACAATTTACAATGTTTTTCCGTATAAAGTAAATGATCATCAACTAATAAGAAAAAATATTACAATATAATTTAAGTTAAAATGTTAAACAAAATTAAACTTGCTGATTCTATAAAATGAATGGTTAAAGCTTAAATAGGAATTATTTTCAAAATAATTCACACAGTTGTAGCTCAAAATTTATTTCATTAAATGGGATGAATAAAATTTACAAATTTTAACTTAACCACTACAGGTAACTCTAAGATAGTACAAAAAAAAACATTTCTTCAGAATCAACATATGGAACGATTAAACAAAATATCAACCACTCCATTTTAAACAACATAGTAAATAGTAGGAAATGTGATAAATTTAAACAATAAAAATATATGAACAGCATCAGATCTAATAAATATTATTCTGGTTAATGTTAAACGAAAATATCAGTTATCTATAACTATAATAATAAATGCAGCTACTCCGTGTTTATTATTAAAACTATCACTCCAAAACTAATCACGTATGTCAATTGATGACAAAATTAATTTAAAATCTCAATCAAAATTTCTGGAACTAATACATATGAAGTAAAATTAAACTCTTAGTCATAAAAAAGTTAAATATAATAAGTAATCATTCTACAGCTATGTAAAAATTCAAGATTTGTAAACTAATCATAAACTTAACCCGAGAGTAGTCGCGACATTTTTTAGAACGTTAGTAGTCGCGTTCGGTCCATTTGCCGCCGTTACCAGCAGGCCGAAAAAGAAGGGGAAACTTGCCGGTGTTATCAGATGATCGAAAATGGATAACGTAGAGTGAAAATATTGACTGAATTTTAAAAGATTACAGCAATTATTCATTTTACAACCTTTTACAGCAAATTATTTATTTCGCTTAAGTATATATTCAGTTGGCATCTAGATAAATGTTTTTAATAACTCTTTCTTCGTTTTGCATAAATACTTAAAAGTAAATAGTAAATGATTTGATTGAATTTCTGATGTTACTATGAATCAATAATTAGTAGGAAAACATTTACGAATAGGAATCTAAATTCGTGATAGGGGTATTTTTTTTTTTTTTTTTTTTGGAAGGACAGAATCAGAGTCAGGCAGATTTTTATGATACTCCGGCACTCTATATCCATTTAATAAAATAAAATTAATAAATTTAGCATCAATATATTACACTGACATTAAATTGAACAATTAAACTGAAAATAAAAATGGAACCTATGACATGCAACAGAAAATCAAATATAATACCACTAATTCATCAGCATATTATATATATATATAACCATTAATTAAACATAACCTTCCATCGTCAAATATTATGAATTAAAGCTGTAAGTATTAAAAAAAAAAAAAAAAAAAAAAATAATATAAGAATTATTATGGAAGAAAAAGAAAAAAGTGGACACCGACAAAAATTGAAAAACTTATACATTGAATTACGTTATCAAGGGCACAGAATTCAATGATATAAGCAAAATGGTTGTTTTCTGTGGGAAAAATAAGCTAAAGCTGAAAGTTATTTTCCCCTGTGCCCAAACAACCAAAAAATCAAGTGAATTGATTAAAAATGAAAGCAGAATAGAAACAAATAATATGAAATGGAAGAATCCATAAAACGTATTTAAATATTTATAGGATATAAAATATAAATAATAAACACCATACCGATTAATATTTCAGTATTTTACAAAAATCCACGCGCACATGGCTGCCAGTATATCAAAAAGATTAAGGTGAATAAAACAGTTAAGAAATCACAGTAAATGATACCAAAGGATGCAGTTAATACATTTTGAAATAAAATTTGTAATACCTTGTTAAACACATTTAATCTAATATAAAATAAATAGATATTAATTACATTATTTAAAATGCACTATTAAATTAATTAATAACAGTTCAACAATATCGTCAAAATTTAGCTAAAAATACCCCCTGGTGTATTAAATTATAACTGAAATGGAGCTAGAAAAATTAACAATTAGATGTATCTTAAAGAGACAAATTTAGTGCTGCCATCTAGTATTACTTCTATTAAAGAACTAACGCAAGATAAATATTTGTAAGCATTTGAATGTAAATAACTGTATAAATAATTGTAAGCATTTGAATGTAAATAACTGTATAAACAGCAAAACCAAACATATCCTTATATATAGAGAATTATAAACCGAATATAAACCACACAATGTATTTAAAAACTATTGTAAATAAAATTTAAAAGCATACAATATATTCTATTAGCTAACTTATTTAAACTAAACTAAGAAATAAATAATTCTAGAACATTGATAATATATAGCATATAGCTATATGCTATAAAACAAAATAAAATTCAGTAATAATTAATATAAATAATTATTAAATATAAAAATTATTTTTTATGAATTATATATCAGATATTTATAAAATGAACAGGAAATAAAAAAACATGTGGAAGTAAATAGAAGGTTAAATGATACTTAAATACCCATTACTTAAAAAGCACAAGAGTGTGGATTATCTTCAGACATCCATAAAAAACCATAAAGTATGAATGTGGGACATTCAAAAACATTAAACCGATAATAAATATTAAAAAGAATAGAGTAATAATAATAAAAATAATTACCCAATTTTAATGCATACAGTATAACTATATTTATATTATACATACTTATATGGATATTATTCACTATAAGAATGGCATACTATTAGTAATTAATATGATATTGTCCTTAGTAAATTTAAAATTTAATAACAAATAATTGTAAATTAGATTAATCAATAATTAGGCTAACTATAATATTAATGAAATTCTCCAATTACATATAAAATATCAAATCAACATCCATATAAAATACGTAACAAAAATATAGTAATAATACAAGAGCCCCCATTTTTTTTTATAATTAACCATTGCGTATTATCCAGACAACACCACCCTCCTCCGTACTCTAACATCTACCCACCCAACCAACCTATAATATTTTTTTATATTATTTTACAATTTTTAATTTTTTATAGATATTTTTATTTTTTTTTATTTTTTTGTAATTTTGTTTACGCATGTGTTAATTTGTTTTAATAGATCATGTAAGAAAAGTACTAATTGTATATTAATGAATATATGAATTTTTTTGGAAAACCATGATTTAATGCATCATAAATTAGTTTTTTAATATTATTGTTAATTATAGGAGAAGAACATAAACATTTTATTCTATATAAATAATTAAGTATTATATTCCGAAATACAGAATGATGTAGACAAGATTTAAAATTTGTAAATGTATTAACTTTGAATTTAAATTCTTTACGTTTGTCATATAAATCTGTGATTGTTTTATTGTCTTCGATTGTAATTTTAAGATCTAAGAAGTTAATTGTATTGTTAGATAAAAGGTTTTCCGTTAATTCCAAATTAGTGGGATAATCAACTGGAAATCGAGTAATTGCAGATTGATCAGTATCAATTAAAATGATGTCATCAATATAACGATATAAATGTAGATTATTATTAGTAAAATTACGTTCATAATGATATAAGTATAAGTCAGAGAGTAAACTGGAAGTACAACCGCCTTGTGGTATACCGACATGCTGTAAATATAAAGTATTATCTTGCAATATATAATTATTATAGATAATGAAGTTAGTTAAAGATTTAAAATATGCAATATCTATATTAGATGGTAATTCCAGTTTTTTATAATATTTTTTAAATAATGCATTTATAATTTTATGTAAATCTAATAGGTCTATATTATTAAAAAGATCTTTGAAGTCATATGTCGTTATATTATAAACACAATGAAGATTTTTAAAAATATTAACAAGTTGATAGCTATTTTTTATACAATGTGTATTATCATTATTTGTAGTAAGTACATATAATTGATTAAGAATTTTTAAGAGAAGTGTATTGGCTTTATTATTATATGTATTACAACCATTAGTAACAGTCCTAAATTTAATAGGAGTTTTATGAAATTTGGGAATAAGAACTAAATATGGATAATTAAAATTAGTAGATAAAATATTTAATAGTTTATAATAACTTCGAATTTTACGATTATTTACAATTACAGTTTCATTAGTTTTTTGAAATGACTTATTAGAAGAAATAAAATTTGTAAGAAGTTGGTGATATACATACATATATATATATATATATATATATATATATATATATATATATATATATATATATATATATATAATAAAGAAAAAGGTAAAAAATACTTAATTTCGAAATTATAAATGTAAATGTTGTAACTACGTTTTATTTATTTATTTTGTGGGGTGTCTATGTGTGTATGAGGGGGGAGAGGAGGAAGGGGGGGGGGCTCTCGAGATTTTATGATTAAATCCATTTTTCAAATGAAAATGCACGATTTGTAGTTTTTCTACTTATTTCAGGGTGGGAGCAGCGCCCCTGAATAAAAACTCTGGATACGAACTTCGCTTATATAAAGTAAATAATAAGTTATTGAAATTATATATTTAATTTAAATGCATTTGCAATTGTAGATTTAAATCCTAAGATGGATAAATTATTTTAATTAATAGAATCACTGAAAGGTTCATCTTAATAGGGATGTATTTTACAGCAACTATTTAATTAAAATAAATATTCAATTGTACATTTCATAATAAGGTATTATTGTTATAATTTATTGTTTTATAGTAACATTCATTAAAATAATAAAAACAATAAGAAAGTTTTCTCCGAAATTATAAATATGCAGCAATAATTTTATTTAAATGAATTTTCTCTCGTATTCTGAAAAACATTATTCTGAAAAATAGTTTGAGCAATTGATGAAGGACAACAAATTTTAATTTGTTAGATACCGTCCCCAAGCCTCTATTGGATTTCAATAATAATAAGAAGAAAAAAACATTTTCTGCGGCATTGTTAAAAAACAAATGTGTTTTTACTTACAGTATGAAAATTTAAAAATAGATAAATTTTAGAAAAATACTTAAAATATTTTTTAAAATCATAGTATAAATATTCACTGAATTATCCAAAAGAGATTTTTATTTGCGTAATTTCTAACCTACATTATAAAATTGTCATTATTGTGCAAATAAATTATATGTATGTTCTTCGCAGATATACACACTACATTTCTGAGAAAACTGTTTTATCTTTCAAGTTTGTTTTATTGTACATAAACGATACTTTTCAGATTTTGGAGATACGGCAATTTTTTTACTGATTCCCACAAAATTCTCTTCTCTTTTTTTTAATGGTTTGGCTGTGTTATTGTCTGTTTTTTTTTTTTCATTTATATGTTCCGGTAATAAACGGAAAGCAACTTCTTTCAAATAATGATGATGAATTACCCTTTTTTTTCCATATTTAAACGATTATCAATTTCAGAATTTATTCCCGCAATGTTTGACAATGAAAAAAAAATGTAAGTGACCATCAATCAGTTTTTTGTGCGCTTCACAACTAATATAATAAAAGTAACATTCTAAAAGTAAAAAAAATACTCTATGAACGGGTAAAATAGCAGAAAGAAGAAAGACGAAATAACAACAGACAGAGAGTCCGTACTTCGAAGAAACTTTCCTCCGCAGATTTCGCAGAAATGGGAAAGGATGAACACGAGGGGGAAAATTCAACTAACACAAGTGGTCGCAACGCGGTCATTTAGATCGATTGAAACTTAAGATTGTGATAAAATGCTAAGAAATAGCAGGAATGACTTGCAATTATAATACACAAGAGTGTGAACACTCAAGGTCAACTACACGGAATTTGGCTGTCGTAACTTTAACAGGAAATGAGTTACAGGAAGATAACGAATTTCGGGCGGGGAAAAGACCAACGCGCGACTATTAACGGGTTAAGATTATTTATTTAACTTAAAGTAAATAACCCATCAAAAAATAATCTCCAGCTATTAAAAGAATTAGATCAACTAAGTTACTAATGTGCATAAATAAATGAAGTATAAAATAATACTAATAATTTAAGTAAATCATACATTATAAAATAATAATAATAATAATAAATAGTATTGCTTAATTAAGATTTTTAGCAAATAGGAAGTATTTTTCATACATATTGTTACGTTTCGGAAAAACATTGTTACATATTTAAAAGAAGGATGAAAACATAGCTTTTGCTATGTTTGTTTTCTAGTATTCGAACTGTAAATCCTAATCATTGAAGAAAGCGGTTCTGATGTCAAAGGTGTGTGTCGCGGGTTCCAATTGTGAAAATGATTCTTAATTTTCTGTTAAAAATTCTTTATATATTATTCTTTTTCAATTAGATGAACTGCTTTATTCAACGAACTGCCATTTTCAACAGTACACAAGAGACAAGACACTCAAATATTTCAAGTTAGAAGAGACGTCTTAGCGTGGGGTGGGATAACCAATGCTTATTGTTCATTCTAAATGACCTTCTAGGCGTCATAGGGGTGACCTCCCGTTCTTCTGTTATCCAACATATTATCCTGTCGCAGTGGAAACTGGTGGCAAAAAAAACAGAATTTTTTGTTGTTTAACATGAAAATAAGCGATATGAGGATGGAATGACATAAGAAGACTGTTAACGTAATTTTTACTGTCGGAATTCGAAGATTTTTTTCTGTTGTTTTAAGATTTTTTTTTTTTTTTTTACAGTGTACTCCTAAAATCCCAAGTGTGGATCGCAGCGACATCTGTGGGATTTTTCTATTACATTGTACAGACTAGCAATATCTTGCAGTTGTAGAAAATATCCTTCAGATGTCGCTGTGATCTGTATATTTCAGCAGCATCGTTGCACATTTAAGGGATACAATATTTTAGCCCTTTTTTAAGTATTACAGGGATAGCCAATTTCCATACTATATATTCTAGGCACTATAATTCCACACTAAGTTTTCTAGGCACTGTATTGCAAACAGTGAAAAGCCACAAAAATTCAGGCTTCTGATTGGTCAATCTCGTTTCGCTAACATCGAAAAATCTATCTCTATCACAGCAATGGACTATATTCCAAATATGGGTTCGAGGCTGAAAAAAGTCACGTGATACCGGTAATTTACACAAGGAACTTCTAACTGATAAGAAGGGAAGATACTACTGCTTTGCCTCATGCACTGTTTCATTGGCTAGCTGGGATTCACAATACAGTCTACGGAGCCTTCCCTTCGTTACGCTAGAAGTTTTCATCTTGACCGCGTGATCATAACGTAGATGGACTATCCCCCATTGTCTCTACACATGGTAAAGCACTTCACTGTGCTCTGACATATGGAGGGACTTTTTGTCTCCAGCACAATAGGCACCTTCGTACACAGGCACTAGTGCTCTGATATATGAAGGTATTTTACTGGTGCATTTTAAGCTTTCGACACCTACTTCCGATGCCGGGTGATATCGATGTGCGGCTTCCAGTTTGGTAGATTCGAGATTTTGTCCAGTTAAGGTTTCGCACTTTGGAAAGATCATTCACTTTGTAAAGTTACCACATCCAGCAAATCTTAGAGTCCGCATCGATATATTGTTAAAAAAAAATCTGTAGCTTTTGGTACATAGTCACTCCACCGCTTTTATAGAAAGCAATTACTTGGCGATATTATGGAGCATTCCCATTGGTCAGAATAGAGATATTCTATAAAGCGTTGCAGTGACAATGGACCAAAAGCTGCAGACTTTTAACAATGTATCTAACGACATCGGAATTTGTTGCTGACAAATCATCTCTGAAGTGCCCTTACACATCAGAGCGCGATTAAGTTCTTCTTTGTGTCAGTGCACAGCAAAGTGTCTCCATATGTCAGTGCATAGTACTTTCTTATGTGTAGTCAGAAGTACTCCCTTTCAGTAAAAAAAAAAAAAAAAAAAAAAAAAAAAAAAAAAAAAAAACTAAAAAGAAAAATGCTAGCAAAAACCGCGCCATGCTTCAGTACATAAACTGCAGCTATCTAATATCCATAAAAGTAGTAATGGCATCGGAAATGAGTGGTGATGATTGGATGTTTAGTCCGAATCTTGAAACCGGAACCTGACAGCCTCTATGTGAGAGTGGCAAAAAATTCTATGCTCATAGATTGTGCTTTGACAGATGCTTTTGTACGAACTATGTCAATCCTGGAGATTTTCTATTCCAGAACTTGACGATGGTTGCCTGAACGAGTTAGGGCATACGAATGAGAAAATTTAACAAGCTTGTTGGTAATGGCAGGCTCACTAAGTTGGTTCGTGGTGATAAAAGAAACGGATTTTGATGACGAAAAAATTAAATGAAAAATGCTTTATGATGACGAAAAAAATAAAAATTAAAATCGCATTTGTCTAGTTTCGTCTCAACCAATCAAATAACCCCGTATGACGCCACTTTCCTAATGAGGAATCCTACCTGAAAAAAATCTGAAATCATTCTGATATCTAATTCGATAACCGAATCTGAATCTAAAGACAGTTTCGCTATAGCGCCTAGAATATATAGTGTGTAAATTGGCTATCCCTGTAATACTTAAAAAAGTGCTATATTATTGTATCACTTAAATGTGCAACGATGCTGCTGAAATATACAGATCGCAGCGACATCTGCAGGATATTTTGTACAACTGCAAGATATTGCTAGTCTATACAATATAATACGAAAATCTCGCAGATGTCGCTGCGATCGACACTTGGAATTTTAATAATATCGTCACACATTTAAGGGATACAAATTTTTAGCAATGTTTGGATAGCATATTTCCACACTAGGTATTCTAGACGCTGTAGTTTTGCTATACATAGCAATGCACTCTACAGTGGATTGACATTTGAAGGCACTTTGTGACTTGAACGCAACAGGTACACTCATACTACAGCGTCTAGAATATATAGTGTAGAAATCTGCTATCCAAACAGCACTAAAAAGTTGTATCCCTTAAATGTGCAATAATGCTGAAATCCAGGGTACCAATCGCAGCGACATCTGCGATATATTTTCAAATTTCAAAGTAAACATCGTATTATTACAGCGTCTAGACCAAATCGTCTTGGAGTTTTAGAAAATATCATGCACATGTCGCTGTTATCGACTCATTGGATTTCAGGATCGTTTGACATTTAAGGGATCCAATATTTTAGGACTTTTTTAAGTATTACTGGGATAGCTTATTTCCACACTATATATTCTAGATGCTGTACTCATACTCAGGCACTTGTGCTGCAGCGTCTAGAATACATAGTGTGGAAATATGCTATCCGAACAATGCTAAAAATTTGTATCCCTTAAATGTGCGATGATACTGCTGAAATCCAAAGAGTTGATAGCAGCGACATCTGCGGGATTTTCGTATTACATTGTATAGACTAGCAATATTCTTGTAGTTTTAGAAAATATCATGCAGATGTCGCTGAAATCTTTATATTTCAACAGCATCGTTGCACATTTAAGGGATACAATATTTAAGCGCTTTTTTAAGTATCACAGGATAGCTGATTTCTACACTATATATTCTAGTTGCTATACTTGTGCTCTGATACATACGAGCCGTTAATTCCCAAATTGGCTCATCCGACCTCAGCAATCTGATCCTTTGTTAATATTAATATTTTGGATTACTTTACTGTGATTTTGATCAAATTTAACAAAATAAATTAATTTAAGTCATTATAATCGCATTCTATTTTACATTACACTACTTCATAAGAAAATAAATATAATTATCTACTATATAAATATCAGTTTTAGCCAATCAGATTGCTGGGCTCGGTTGAGCCAATTTGGCAATTAACGGCTCGTCTGATACATGAGGAAACTTGTTGATTTTAATCTTTTCACCTATTTCCAATATCATTTTGTATCTTCCGGTTTGATGGATGACAGAACCTGTGCCGGGATCCAGATAGAATTTTCGCTCTTAGCGGAACGAGATCGACCAATCAGAAGCCTGCATTTTTGCAAACAGCGAAAAGTTCGCAAAAATGCAGGTATCTGATTGGTCAATCTCGCTTCGCTGACAGCGAAATATCTGTCTGTATCTCGGCCCTTTTCAAGCTAAGTTTTCGCACTTTGAAAAGACCTCGTATCTCTGTAAGAGTAACAGCATTTAAGATGAACGCTTATAATTAGGCGATTGCTTCAAAAAGGATTTCAATTTTGAAATTTTTTTTTAAATTTTATAATCATCAGATTTTGATAAAATTGCAATGGGAACAAATGGGTGATTACACTTTCAAACAAAAAAAGAATTATCAAAATCTGTTCATATTTGCGGAAGTTATGCGTGAACATGGACAAAACATACATACAGGTTGAATTGATAACCTCCTTCTTTTTGAAGTCGGTTAAAAAAAGTATGTAGGTCTTAATTCATAATTGCTTCTTAATCTGAATTTATTAATATCATTAATAATTAAACCAGACTCACCACACGCATTTAATATGAAATCTTTATTATGCATGTGCAAGTACATGAATACATAATTAAACACATGCACACACATGTTCACTATGTAACACATTAAGGAATTAGACAAACAATATTAGTCAATGAACAAAATCGCATGAAAATCTCGTTAAAATATTTAAAAACTGTTATATATGCATCAATCAATTTGTGTTTGGCTATTTGATTTACTGAAAATGCATCAGTATGTATAATTCAATCACTGGAGTAAGTTTCAGTAGCCTTATGGTTATTAAAAAAAACATGAAATATATTCATTCGAGATTCTATTTTATTAAATTTGCTTGAAAAAGAAGTCCTATTTTTGTTACTTATAGAGGTGACCACAAACGTCGTGTCCACCCGAAAATCATCTGAAAGGTATGGAAATTGTTCTGAAAGGCCGTTTGGGAAAACATGCATGATCTATCGTTTCCGATTGTGGTAGTATTAAACATTACCTACTTAATTTTTCTTATTAAAATAAACTGTGTCTTGCATACATCTGTTAGTTTTTATCTAGCAGGTTAGTTTAAACTAGAAGGCTTCGTCCGTTACATTGCTGGATTTCTCGAAACAAAACTTGAGTCAAAGGAAATATATCGGTAAATTTGATCTTGCGTTTTAAATCAAAGTGAAACTTTAGATGGAATGCCACTCCGCATTGCCGAAAAGGGTACGGACACCATACCGCTATTACATTTTGTAATGTGCCAAAACAGAGTTGCGCTGTTAAGGAAAAAGTGTTTTAGTTGATCATTCACTGTAGGATTCGCTTAAAAAGATAGAACGACATGAAATGTAATATACCCCCCCCCCCTTTCTAAAAATTATCCAGCTAACAATGAAAGTTTGATTAAAATCTGTCGTATAGAGCTTTTTAAAAACACCAATATTTCAGAATCGGTTTAACCTGCTTATGTAGGTATTCCCCATATTTCTATATCTGAACAACGGAAAACTATATCATGGAAGACGATAGTATTCCGAGTGACGCAGCCTTAAGCCTAAAATCGTATCGTATCGTATCGTAGAATTCGTAGTTGGCGGAACTCATATGTACAGTTAACTCGACTTCAAAGAAAACGTTAAAAGCCGCCTTTATAACTCAGCAAATATAGCTCTTATTATTCTGATTTTTTTAGAACAGTCTTACATCTGCAGTCTAATCATATTCTGAAACTTTTACATTTCTACGTGCAGTATATTTTGAGATATAAATACCCATTTTTAAAGGAAAAGCGATGGTACAAATTCCTAATGTCGATTTCTCGAAAAAGGACCGGGCGATTTTCTTTAAATTGGTACATAATATGAATTTGTTTGAGATGAAGTGAATAACACTTTTCCTTTTTTCTAGGAAAACTCATTTTATTTATTTGATAATTCAGTCATTTTCGTTTCCCGTTAATGCGTAAAACGAAACTAGTCAACCATTCTGAAGAACTTAGTCTCTCTGGTACTTTTCTCGTCTGTGATTAGTGAGTAGGTTTGAGGTCACATCGTAAGTGGTGTAGTCACAATCCATCTGACCAATGAGGGTGAAGTGCTATCTCGGGTTCAATCTGCAGTGATGTTTTTTGTTCATTTCACATGCTTCATTTGATCTTTTTTTATGAGATACTTTGTAATTTTTTATTGCCAATTAGATCATTTAATAAAATTTTAATACCTTTTTAATTGTTATAAAGTTAAACAAAATTAAATTACAATTATAACTATGCTAAAGGAAATAAAACTTCATTTTAAATAAATTTCAATAATAAAGTTTACCATTTCCTACGGCTGGTAAATGTGGCGCCATCTATATTTTTGGACAGAAACCTAAACTGTAACATTTCATATGGAATACAGATATATTCATTTAACATTTTTTAAATAACGATAATTGAAAAATGTTATTCAATATTATTTCATAATCCTTCAGATATTTTGAGGGTATTACTATCGCACAGCAAATATATCTACTATATTGATTTTATTAACTCGTAAATGTTATTGAGCTAAAAATTCTTTATCTAAATTTAAGTAAGGAATTTTGTTCTATGCATTTCAAATATTTTGTAACTATGTATCTTATCTCTACATAAAAATTAAAAATCTCAGATTAACTGTTTCAGAAACTGATTTCGCATTTAATTATGTGTATATGAATAATTAGTATTTTTTTCTGATGTATGTATTTTATATCTGCTAAAAGATTAAAAAAAAGGAAACTAAAATACTTTCCAAATTGTATTAAATTCAGACATTTTTCTCCGATAAGGTGTGTGCGTATGTGTGTGTGTGTGTTAAAAAAACTGCAGAAATTACTTTTACTATATTAAAGAGTATAAAAAATTTAATTTAAAATAAGAATATCTTGAAATTGTTCAAAATATTTATTAAGGTTACTAACTAACTGTCATATTTATTTTTTATATATGTTGAAAATATCATATCTTAGAGTAGATACTTCTTTTTCGTTTAGAGAAATGATGCAGATTGAAATCATTAAAAATTTGCTGTTGAATGTATTACATAAAAATTCAAAATTATATTCTGACGAGCAAAATAATTTATACGTCTTCTCGTCCAATTGTCTTCTATTCAGTAATATAAGTATGTAAAAATATTTTTTAACAATTTTTATAGAAT
Source organism: Maratus speciosus (assembly GCA_963932465.1). Lineage (NCBI taxonomy): Eukaryota > Metazoa > Arthropoda > Arachnida > Araneae > Salticidae > Maratus > Maratus speciosus. The sequence goes on along the minus strand of OZ010786.1, from coordinate 54,302,353 downwards.
TAACCTATAATATATATATTTATTGTTACATATGCAATGCAACTTTCATCTTTTCCTGCTTCATGCTGAAATATTTAAAATTTCTGATGCAATTCTAATATTTTTCAGAAAGGCATTTTTCAGTTCAAATTTCTTTATTTTAAATATTATTTTAAATTGTAGTTTACATAATCTCTTTGTTGTAGCTTTTAAAAAAATCAAATGATAATGCCTATTTTAATTAACAAAATTAACAAACCATAAAATGATGCATTATTATTATTATTTTTTTTTTTTTTTACTTTTAATGAGAAAAACTTTTTTTTTATGCACAAATTTTATGATTAAATTTTACTCGAAAATGTTGCTATTTTGATAGAAATTTATGTTTTTCTATGAACATAAATTTAAAAAGAAAAAAACAAAATCTACATCTTTATCAACCGGCTCTTTTTTTTTATTTTCATTCATATTTATTGTATTTATGGTACAATTTTTTGAGACTGAAAAAGAAAATAATAAAATACTCAATGGCAGTTGATGCTTCTATCTATAACCGAAAATTGAAACTGCATCTAATCGATCACGTGATCCGCAGGTTGGGAACACTAGTGACACGAACTGAGTAGGGGAGAGTGGTAATGAATGGGCCAATTTATAGTTTTTAATTTTTGTATTCTTTTCTAATATATTTTTTTTTTGTCTCAGAATTGGCTCTTCAGTTACTTTACTTATTTGGTTATATAAAAAATTCTTAAAATTTGGATTAGAAAATATCTATAATGAATGATAATAGAAAATAAGAATATAGAAATTTGGCCCATCCACATCCACCCATGGGGTTGAATGGGCCATTGAGGGTAATGAATAGACCACTAAATGAATTCAATGAAAAAATGTGGAATTAATCTTTTATTCACTAAATATGGCAAAATGAATGGTACTTGACATGATATGATCAAAGTATACTGAAATAGTAAGTAATACACAGTGCTTATCAAAATTTATGAACATAAAAAGTGATATTAATAAATCACATAATTGTAGCAGAAAAACGACAAAATAATGAGATTATAAGAAAGAAAGAACTTAAAATATACATAAAAATAATAGATAATACACATTATGATTTAAAAAAAGTTATATTTTTCAAAATTAATATTAAACGACATGGTTGTAAAAGGATGGGAAGTGCCTATTAATTGACTCTTTAGTGTAAATTTCTGGTATTATTTATTCTACCCATCAGATTCAGAATATAAAAAAATATTCTAGTTTTAAATCAAATGGAAAAATACTGGTAGGAGTGATCAACAACTTGACAGATCACCTTAATCATTTATGCAATTTAACTTATGTTTATAATAAATAACTGATATCTCTTAGGGTGAAAGTGTGCAAATTATTTTTTAGAAATCACTATAAACCTATTCTAACTATACAGTAATTTAATCTAAATTCATTACAGTCAGTTATGTTTCATATTAAAGAGGAAATCAGAAAAAAAAACCCAAAGAAAAACCATATTTTCATGATCAGGGCAAAGGTGGCCCATTCATGACCATGATATTGTTGCTCATTCATCCCTACCTATACTTCTGGAATATATTCAGATTTTTATAGCTCACAGGCTATGAAAGCCTGAGAGCTTATGTGCCCGCCGGTTCTGTATCTACGTATGTACGTAACGCGATAACTCTTGATAGAAATATCCGATTTGCCTCATTTTTTTTCTAGGTTCATTCTGATAAGGCGCTTCGCTGATCAGTTTTTGGGGTTCATTGGTTTAAGATAAAGGGGGAAAGGGGGCTAGTCCCCCACTTAATTTAGATAAATGGGTTTTCATGCAGAAATATTCGATTTGCTCCAAATTTGGTATACCGGTTTATTATGTTAAGGAGCTTCCCTGATTAGATTTGGAAGCTCATTACTTAAGTATAAAGGGTGGAAAGGGAGCTACCCCCCCCCCCCCCCTTAATTTAGATAAATGTGTTTTTCAAGTAGAATTATTCGATTTGCTCCAAATTTGGTATACCGTTTTAATATGTTAAGGAGTTGCCTTGTTTAGATTTGGAGGTTCATTAGTTATAAATAAAGGGAGAAAATGGGGGGCTCCCCCTAATTAAGATAAATTGGTTTTTCATTTGGAATTATTGGTTTTTCATTTTGGAATTGGTTTTAGATTTGGAAGATCATTATTATGTATAAAGGGGGAGAAGGGGAGCTACTCCCCCTTAATTAAGATAAATGCGTTTTTCATGCAGAATTATGCGATTTGCTCCAAATTTGGTATACCGGTTTATTATGTTAAGGAGATACCTTGATTAAATTTGGAGGTTTATTAGTTAAGTATAAAGGGAGGAAAGGGGGGCTAGACCCCCTTAATTTAGATAAATGGCTTTTTCATGCAGAGCAATTCGATTTGCTCCAAATTTCGTATACCGGTTTATTAAGTTAAGGAGCTGCCTTGATTAGATTTGGAGATTTATTGATTAAGTATAAAGTAGGGACGCGAGCTAGTGTCCACTTAATTTAGATAAATGGGTTTTTCATACAGAATTATTTGATTTGCTTCAAATTTGATATACCAGTTTATTCCGATATGGCTTCATTCATTTGATTTGGAGGTTCATTGGTTAAGTGTAAAAGGGAGAAAGGGGGGCAAGTGTCCCCTCCCTTAATTTAAATAAATGGGTTTTCATGCAGAATTATCTAATTTAGTTTAATTTTTGTTTCTAGTTTCATTCTGATAAGGAGCTTTTCTGATTAGATTTGAAGGTTCATTGGTTCATAATAAAGGAAGAAATGGGGAGCTAATACCCCTCTTAATTTAGCGAAATGGTTTTTTCATGCAGAATTATCTGATTTGCTTGAAATTTGGTATAGCAGTTTATTCCATTAATGAGCTTCCCTCATTATATTTGGAAGTTCTTTGGTTAAGTATAAAGTGTGAAAACGGGGTTAAATAATAAAATTTACATCATATATACATAAGGATACAAACTAAATGCTTAAAGTAGTCTGGACACACCGCCTAGAGCTAACTCTTCTTATCTACTATTACATAAAAAAAGAATTAATACTTAATAATACACAATAATAAATGCAATGAACAAAAGAATAAAAAACACATGTAAAAGGTAACATATATAGCTGCGGCACGACACAAAACGGTCTTCGAAAACACATTTCAAGTCAGTAAAAAAAAAAAAAAAACAGAGTCAGTTATTAAACAGTTATGAAAGTTTTTTTTTCTTATGCAATAGTCTCAAGTCTGGGCAGAGTATCTGCATTTATCAACTTGGAACCTGGTCGGTGCGAAATCAGTATGTCATACTTTTGCTGTGCCCATACTTTTCATAATGCCCATCGCTGCAGTTTGGAAGATTTGGGGGCATTTTTGGTGATCAAAGTAAGTGGATTGTGATCGGTGATAAGTTCCATAGGTGAACCAAAAATCCACGTTTCGAACTTCTTTAGGCTCCAGATAACCGCATAGGCTTCCCGTCCAATGGTCGGCCAAGCCTGTCGAGTTTGGGTGAGCTTTTGACTGGCATTGCTTACCGGTACAGTGCCCCGTCTTTTCGCTGTGATAAACACGCGCCGATGCCGACTGCAGATGTGTCGCACTCTATGACAAATGATACTCCCATAACGGGGGTGTGTAGACTAGGTGCTTCGATTAGACCTCTTTTCAACTCATTTAATGCCCGATCATGGTCTTCTGACCAACACAACTGGCTGGACTGTTCTTTTTTGTCAGTTAAGTTAAGGGATATGCCACTTCATCATACTTGGATATATAGTCTACATAATGATTACAAAGACCAAGTACACTTTTTTAATTGTTTCTTCGTTTGAGGTACTGCTCACCTCCGAATGGCCTCCACTTTTCCGGGGTCAGTCCGATGACTGCCGGACCCGATGATATGTCCTAAGTATTTAATCTGAGGCTTCGCGAATTAACATTTTTTCAAGTTCACTGAGAATCGTAACTGTGATAACTTAGAAAATATCTTTTCTAGATGTATCAGGTGTTCAGGAAATGTTTCAGAAAAAACGGCTATGTCGTCTATATATGCTCTGGCGAACTCCTTTATATTTGGACAATGCTTTATTCATTTCTCTTTGAAAAGACGAAGCTGCGTTCCTGAGCCCGAAGGCCATTACTTTAAAGCGATACTTAGCCCCATGACCTTTCAAACATGCTAAATTTTGACTCTCTTCTTCCAATGGTATGGCCCAGTACCCTTTCAGTAAGTCGATTTTGATTATCACATTGGCCCTGCCAATACTGAATAACAGATCGGTCGCATTTTCTATTGGGAAATCATCGGTTTTTGTAATAGCGTTTAGTGCTCGGAAATCCACACATAGGCGCAAGACCCCATCCTTCTTCATCACGCATACTACTGGATGTGGCGCCTGCGCCTCACTCTCTTCGATCAAACTAATTCAAGCAGTTCTTTAATTTGTTTGTCTACTTGTGGCTTTAAAGCCTCGGGGATTCGGTAAACGTAGGGCTTTTTTTCTTTTCTGTGTCACTTATTCGTGTTTTATGCTCTCCTACTTTGGCTACTCGCACTTTTCTGGAAAATAACTCTTTATTAATAGATTGAATTCAAATAACATCTAAATACATCCTAAAATTAGTTTACAGATATGCAAAGACTTGCTACACATATATGCAATGAAATAATATATACTTTTTAGCATATTTTTTTTACAGAAAAGGGAACAAATTTACTTTTCAATAAGATTCTTGACCATCCTACTCTAGTGGCAAAATGGCTTTTCCCAATAAATAGAAAATTTGATGAGTTTGGTAGAACAAATAGCTTCATCTATTGGTGACATCTAAAATAATTTTATGCAAATACATTTTCATATTTTGTCAATGGCCCATTCATTACCACTCTCCCCTACTACATTCGAGGTCGAATTCTGTGATGAAAAGCCTATCTTCGTTGTTCTCCTCTGCTTATAATTTTATTGTATACTAGGAAGCTCTGCCCCCTGCAAGCTACGCTCACCAACCCCCGTTCAGACACCGCATAATCTAAAAACACGCTAATCTGATGGGTTTTAAAATATTAGAGAAGATTAAATTATACTGAAAAAAGCTGTGCAGATCTCCCTGTAAGCGGGTTTCCATTCATTCCGTGTTAGCTAGGCATAGGTGATAAGTCGCCAAATATTATTTTATCGCCATCATTTCATCTATATTATAATTAGTTCAAGTCATCAACTGCCATAAACAAATACGGTCTGATCCCTTCGCCGTTCATATCAAAGTTTGGCACAGATGGTCTCATATTGGCGCGATTTTTTAACGACGCCAATTTGGGGAACGCATCAACAGCATAAACCACGCCATCCGGCTTACCATATCAAGCAAAATAACGATACTTTGGCGCCAGTTAAGTGTTCCGTATATGACATTGGCGTTAGAAAAAAATCGCGCCATTATGGGACCGTAAGTTTTCCATTTCGATAAAAAAAATCAAAAACTTTTTTTGAATAAAACGACAAAAAATTTGCCATGGTTGAAATAATTCTTGATATTGTTACGCTAGCCGGAGATTTATCGCCAATAGCTTTTTTTTAACTCGCCAGTTAGCATTTTTTTTTCGAGTGGTAATGTTTGGCCAGGTGTCAAATACGCACAGCAGGTTTGGCGTAATAATTCATAATGCAATGATAAAATAATATATGATTAAATAAAATGATAATGACATACAAATTGAATTATGAATAAAAATAACATGATACGTTTCTTAGCATACATTTAAGGGAGGTCAAACCGGTCGCCAAATTAGTTTAAAATAATAACCTCTACAGAAACATGAAAAAAATATCTATTATGATTAAAATTTGAGTTGCTATCATTAGAAAAATGTATATAAAATTAGAAAAAAAATTAATATTTTGAAAACTAAATCGAATTTAAAAATTCTAATACCAGTTTTGAGATCTGCGGATCAATGCTGATTTTTGGTCTTAATTTCATCGCAAAGTAGTCCATATTTTAGGAGAAATCGCTTGAAACATAAGCACTTGTTTAATCAGTCTATTCCCTTTTATAAATTCGTTTTATATATCCGTTTCATAAATTCGTTTCATTAGGGTTTTATTTATATAGGGTGTATTAAATAAAAAGGTTTAAAGAGTAATATTTCTTGATATTTTTCTTAAGAAAGTAAACATTTTACATAGTAAATTTTAACAAAGCTTTCTATATCTGTGAAAAAAACCACAACCCCCCCCCCTCCCATTGTGTATATTACTTCCATATCTTACTCAAAAGTTCTTTAAAAAAATTAAATAACACAGCACTCTTTACAATTAAAGTATGAGGTATGCTTTTTTGAGGAGGGGGGGGGGGGATTAAAGGTGAATGGAAATCACGATTATGAGTTCCTATCATTAGTCTTTAATTCTTTTTTTTTTGTTGTTGTTTATATCTTTTAATTATTAACTTTTTAAAAAAATTAATGATATCAATTTAAACAACCCTTAACGAGTTAAAACTTTGTGACGCAGCACTTTATCTTATTGCTATAAGAATTTTAAATATGGAACTTAAAAATAATGATATAATTTTAAGTGACGCTATATTATTTATTTCATCATTTTATTTTTGTTTTATTTATAATTGCATGTGTAAGAATTATGTTAAATTTAAAAGGATGAATAAAAATTTATGCATTGATGCTTTATCATTCACATCTTTCATAAATTCAAACTATGGGTTTTAAAAGATATTATATCAAAATTTAAGTGACGCCTTGATGTAGCCTTAAACAATTTGTTTTGAAATTCAATTTTAATTGTTTCGGTTTGGCTAAATATATTTACACATCTAACCAATCCTTTTAATTTTCCAATACACTGTTAAAAATATCACTCTCACTGAACCTATACAATGCACTGTAATATATTTATATGAATAAACTGATTTATCTTTTGTACCACACTATCCAAAATCAAAATTAAAATTTATGTAAATGATTTCTTTCCGTCATTGTATCCAAACTAAGCGAAATATATGCAAAGGGATATTATGACGCAAAGAAATCATTTACAAAAAATTAACTATTGATTTTGGATAGCGTGGCCCAAAATATAAATCAATTTATTTATATAAATACATATAGGTTCGGTGAGAGTGATATTTTTACTTTCTTCTATCTTTACAAGAAGAAAGTATTGGATTCATGAAAATTTTACGACAGATTTACTCGTTTTAGAGGTCAGAGTTTCCGAAAAACATGTTTTTACTAAATGTCTGTCTATGAATTTGTGGTTCTGTGAGCCTGTCTGTCTGTATGTGACACAAATTTTGTGGGCGCTCTATCTCAAAAACAAATACACGGAATTTAATAAAAATTTATATTATAGTAGTCCCTAATATAAATTGCTGCTGATTAGTTTTTGGTGTAAATCGCCCAACAGCTGGCGCTGATATGCTGCATTTTTTGCAATTTCTTTAATAGCTCTATCTCAAGAACTAATGCACAGATTTTCATCAAACTTCAGATTTAGTTATTCCTTGATATGGGTTGATTCTGGTAACGTTTTGGTGTAAATCGCCCAACAGATGGCGCTGCTACGCTGCATTTTGAAGGATTTACACGATTTTTACAATAGCTCTATTTCAAGAAATAATGCACGTATTTTCAAAAAAATTCAGATTTAGTTATTCCTTGATATGAATTGGTGCTGGTAACGTGGTGGTTTAAATTGCCCAACAGATGGTGCTGCTACACTGCATTTTGCAGGATTTACAAGATTTTTGCAATAGCTCTATCTCAAGAAATAATGCACGGATTTTCATCAAACTTCAGATTCAGTTAGTCCTTGACATGAATTGCATTTTGTACATTTTTTTGTAAATCGCTCAACAGGTGGCTCTGCTATGCTTCATTTTTTGCGATTTCCGCAATCTAGATCAAGATCTACATCACGAACTAGTGCTTTGGTTTTCAACAAACTTCAGATTCAGATATACCTGGATATGAATTAGTGCTGATTATGTTTTTGTTTAAATCGCTCAACAGGTGGCGCTGCTATGCTGCATTTTTTCGATTTCCGAAATAGCTCTATCTCAAGAACTAATGCTTGGATTTTCAACAAACATGAGATTCACGTATACCTCAATATGAATTAGTGCTCTTTATATTTTGGTGCAAATCGCTCAACAGGTAGCGCTGCTATGCTACATTTTTCAGAATTTTCCCTATAGCTCTATCTCAATAATTAATGCACGAATTTTCATCAAACTTCAAATTCATATATACTTTGATATGAATTGGGGCTAATTTGATGTAATTTCTTGTAGTATTTAAAGGATTTAATTGACGTGATTTATAAAGAAGAAAGTTTTGTGGTGGCCACAACATACTAGTTAACAGCGTATTGGAAAATTAAAAGTTTTGGTTAAATGTTTAAATATATTTACCCAAACCGAAAAACAATTAAAATTGAATTTTAAAACAAATTGTTTAAGGCTACATCAAGGCGTTACTTAAATTTTGATATCACATCTTTTAAAACTCATATTTTGAAGTTATGAAAGATGTGAATGATAAAGTATCAATGAATAAATTTTTATACAATTTTTATTTGTATAATTTCTTTTTAAATTTAACATAATTCTTACACATGCAGTTATAAATAAAACAAAAATAAAATGATGAAATAAATAATATAGCGTCACTTAAAATTTCATATCATTATTTTTAAGTTCCATATTTAAAATTCTTATAACAATAAGATAATGTGCTGCGTCACAAACTTTTAACCCGTGAAGGATTTTATTAATTGATGCAAAGTACCAAAATCATCTCTGAAAAATTTATTAACTAACAATGAAAGTCTCATCAAAATCATTTAGTAGAGCTTTTTTTTAAAAGTTTATGATACATAATCGGGTTCACCTGAGTATCGAAATTTTTCACAACTTTCTATAACTGTGCAATGTAGAACTTATTAAATATACTAAAACATTCTCGGAAAAATTAATTGGTTGTGACAATTCTAAAAATTTCGTCCATATCATACAAAGAGATCTATACCATACAACTAGATATTACTCCAGAAAGTTAATAGATATGTTTATAATCCAATATTATTACTTCAGTACTATACCAACTTTGATTTTCATCTTATACATTATATGGCCATTAATGACCGGCAACTTTCAATTCTAGACATTTTGTCTAATATTTAAAAATATGCTTGTCAGATTCTTCTGGAATTTTAGGATAAAAAAACATGTTTGACTTCATATTGATCAAGGTCGGTTTGATAAGGAGGACAATTACGGGGCACACAAAAAATTAAAGAATAGAAATACTTGGTATCACCCTGTAAAATAAAATGCACGAAATTATCTATCGCTACGGAATATACATAAGCAGACATTGTACAATATATGTATTCATTTGTGTAAGAGTAGCATGTATATTAATAGAGATATAGCGATTTTTTTAATAAAAAAAATTCTTGCATATTTTTTGCTTATAACATGCAGGGTTTTTAACCAAATTTTACGTTACTTTCAGAAAAATTGACAAAATGTTGTGGAAATAAAATAGTGCAATTGGAATATATATATATATATATATATATATATATATTAAATATTTAAGGAAATATGGGCAGTTGTATAAAATAATTTTTATCTGCGTATGCGCGAAAGATAACAATTAACTTTTCGCATAATTTAATAGTCAACTCTATGGAGCAATTTATTAAAAATATCAGTCAAATATCGTAAAAATTCAGAGAGATATCGGCGTTAGAGTGAGCCGTTTTTTAGTTTCTCGCTAAAACTTGCTGAATTATAAGGGATTGTCCAGAAATTGTTATTTTTATGTTATCTGACAGCGTTCGGAACAAGTTTTTTGAAAAAGCGAGTTAATTATAGTTTTCCGTTATGTTTAGGAAGATTTTGACTCTAAACTACGATGAAAAGGAAATTATAATCCATACATTGGTTACGTTTAGCTAAATTGGAGTGTTTATGGTAAAATTTTGTGAAATTTAGCAAAACACTCTACAGTAAATTCTATCGCTTATATATGTATTTTCTGTATACACGCAATTTGTATGACAGTGGTAAAGACATTAAACTAAAATTTAAGATATATTGGACATTTTTCATGAGTTATGAGTGAATAACTTGCAATTTCATTTTTATAATGATATTTCAATAGCTTTTTGAGAAATCCTGTTTTGCGTATGGATTTTTCACTGAAAAGGTTTCCATAAAATACATTTAATTAACTGAAACATTTACTTAACTGTATTAACCTTTACTTAATATTTAGTTAACAGTTATGTGAATAGGAAATTTACTGTATTTATCGATCAAGGTCTTATTTTGTCCGTTTATATCTAAAAGACAGTTTTTGCAGTTTTTGTTCGAAGGGGAAAAAATTAACGCTGAAACGTTTGGGACTTCCGGTTTCATTCACAGCTACCAATTTTTTAAATTCTGATAACTTAGATTTTTCTTTATAATACAATAAATGTAAGCGCAGATTTGGAAATTTTAAAATGTGGGCTTTAATATAATGTAATACAAAGAAAACGAAAATTTTAGACAAAAATCTCATTTTAAACGTAATCAGATATCTTGATTTGTATACTATTTTTTTATTTTTTTTTTAATACGTTAGTTGAAAAATGTTAGCACAAAAAAATAGACATTGATCTAAGTACAGTAAATTTCCAATTGGCCCCAAAATTCTCCTCCCTATCAAATCGGCGTTGATAAATATGAAGTCCAACCAGTTCTTTTTCATCCTAAAATTCCAGAAGAATCTGACAAGTATATTTTTAAATATTCAATAAATTGTCTAAAATTGAATGTTGCCCGTCATTAATGGCCATATAGTGTATATATGCTTCATTTTACTAATTGGGGTAAAAACTAGTCAATCTTGATCATAAAATAAAAAAAAAACAATATTTTTCGTTATTCTGTTGTCTGCCAGTTGCTTGAGAATCACTAGGTTAGTTGGATGCGAAATGCATGCCGCTGAATGAACAGTCTATGTACAACAGAACAAGTAAAAATTTACAAATTCTTCGAAAAATCGCTATCACATCGCACCCTTCGGAGGGAATATCCCCATTTTAACTGGAACCAGACATCTAAATTCAAAAATATATACATGAAATTTGGTTCAATTCTATACATGACGTTGTACACTTTCGATGATACAATAATAAAAAAGGCACAAAAATTGCTTTTACAGCGATACATTCTGGCGGAATATTCCCAAATTCAACTGAGACCTGCTTGTCATAGCCAAAACATACATATGAAAATTAGTTCAATTCCACGCATAACTTCATACACTTTTTTTATGATAGAAAGAGGATACACCCACGGACACACGGGCAAACAGGCATTTCGTAAAAACATGTTCTTGGAGGTCTCTAACCTCTTAGACGTGTAAATACGTCGAAAACTGCTTTAAAGAAATTTCGATACTGTACAAGTTTCGAAAAATACTGTACAAGTCACTTAGCAGAGCTGAACTTATGAACGACTTATGAACGATGCCAGATAGAAATTCCCATTTGAGTTTATATACATATATGTTAGATGTGCGTCTGCCGTATGTCATACTTCCTCATGCAACATATAGTAGTACATTTAAGGGGATGATGTAATATAAACATTGTACGTTTCCGGGCTTCTAATTAAAAAAAATATCCTTTAACACATCATTTATAATTTAGTCACGGATACCCTACTATTTTGTAATTGGCCATTTTTGCCCCATCTTGGATATAGTAACACTAATTCTGTAGTTTGCTGTAGGTGACGCTGTAGCCTGTATCATCGATAGGCCTTGGCTACTTTAATGTAGCTAAGCAAGGCACAACATGTATGACTATAGCTGATGCCACTCTAAAGTTAATGGATGTGGACAAGACATTAGTGAGCACTCTATGTAGTTTTCCATTACAAAATCTTTCGAAAACAAAAAGTTTAAAGAATTTATGTTAGTCGACAAAGTCTATAAATCATTGAGCAATAAATGCACATTTTTTTTTTCTTTCTACAAAGTTTCCGTTTTCCAAGTCGTTAGTTACATAATGCCAAAAAATAATGATAAAATTCTTTATTTCACAATCTTTTTCTATAGAATGAACAAAATTAATGTCTTTCTACATAGGCAAAAACTATCGATTGCGGTTAGAGTAGAAGTTAATGTTTCTAAAACCAAACCTTTTCTAGAAAATGAATAGCATGTCGAATTATAAAACTTACAAAACCTGTGATTTATGATAATTATTAAATAGTTCATTAAGTAATTTTGAAATTACTTGTCTTAAAAAAAGTTGCTTTTCTTTTTCAAAATATTAGCAATTTATTGTACTTTTTGTACAAATATTAAACGAATAAACTACAATCAGTTTTTTAACACAAATAAGTTTCGAGAAATTTTATTAACTTATTATAAAAAAAGCTATTTATTTAACGAATAGCAATATCTGACGTATTTGCATGCACATATAAAATTCTAATTTACATACCTATAACCCACTTAAATTTATCTAATAGCCAAGGACTTTTTAAACATTTGAAACTTTTATAGGATACTCCGTATTCATTACATAATGACAAAAGAAATTAGAACAGTCTGCAAATTTCTAAATGAAACTTTTAAAAGTTACCTGTGTTCTTTTGAATTTATAAGTAAACTGAAGGAATATGAAAGAAATTTAGACAAAAACATGTAATTTTCTTTTGCCATATCTTTTTCTTATTACTCGTCAGTATTTTTAGCCTAGTATAATTAATTTTTGGAGCGGGAATTTTTTTTTTTTTTTAAACAGAACATTCTCATAAAACTTACAAAAACTAGAGTATGCTATTTTCTAGAAAACAAACAATAAACTTTAAATGACTCTCGTTTTAGTAACAAAAATATTGATTAAATATGTATGCTGAAAAAAATATAAAACATGCATATTTAGACATCTAATATATAAAAATGAAAATTTTTCTGTCTGTAATGCTATACAAATCCACAGTTTGGAAGCGAGAATTCTAAAATGTTACATACATGTGTATTAAAACACGGCCGAGGCAACTAAAGTAATCCGGAATGGAAATAGCTTATAGTTCATTTTTAAATAATAAAAACCCACCAATTTAAGAGCAATTCCCTATGAAATCTAACCATTTTTCGTTATAGCAGTTGCCAAAAATTAAAAATCCACAATAAATTTTTTACCACAAATATTATTTTTCTATTGCAAGACGCATTGCATATTACGTACGCCTTGCTTCACTAAAAAGCTGTAACGGGTATTACGATAATTTTTTTACCTCACATGCAAATAATTCGAGATATTCATATTATGTACGCCATGCTGCAATTTTAAGAACCTCTAGCGGGTATTACGATAATTCTTTTACCTCACATACAACTTATTATAGATTATTTAATTGCGCTTAATTATTACAATTTTAAAAAAAATAAAGAAACACATTTTATCACTATAATCGAGAAAACATTTTATTCTATTTATTCCCTTATTCCAAAGATATTCTTTTATCGTCTGCTCATGAAAAAAAAAGCATAGTAGTAGAAAAATATTTTACTAAATCGAATGATTATTTTTAATTTTGGTTTTAGAATTAAATTCGTGAACTCCCGTGCATAGAACGGGTTAAACAGCTAGTTTATTGTAAAAAGGCTTTTATTAAATAATGTTTTTCTGCAAAAAGAAAACACTAAAATTAAAATTTTTAGAAACAGCAGTATTGACAAATTTGTAACGTTTAATTGAACGTTAACATTTCATGTTCCAAAAATGTCGACTTATCATTATAAGTCTTACTAGATAACCTGCCCGGCGTTGCCCGGGTTCGTCAAAAAACAGCACAAATTGCGAAAAAGTTCGAAAATCATAATATTCGCATCATAAATCATTCGAATCATAATATCGCATTAGATATTGGTAAAATTCAGAAAAGCATAGTGGACAAAATGTGCTAAATTAGGCTATAAGTTAGAAACCGGAATCACTTTACCAATGTAAAAAATTGCCGTGAGACTCGAAAAACAAAACAAAAAAAAATCGCATTGAAAAATGCATTAAAAATCACTTAAAATCTAAAAATAGCAAACCGGATTCCTTTTAACAATGTCAAAAAATCGCCGCGGTATTCATACTATTGCTAAACCTCGCACTGATAATCACATTAAAAATCGCTAAATATTGAAATATCGACAGGAGTGAAAATTTACTCTAAACGGGGTTAAAAAACATTGTAAATAGAAAGCTTTCCACAAAATCCACGCGAAATGTATAAAAAACCGAAAACTTCGCTAAAAATTGCATTAAAAATTGCTAAAATTCAAAATTCGTAGATGGCAAAATTTACTATATTACGCGAAAAGTTGGAAATCCAATTCTTTTTCCGAACGTCAAAAATTCGCCATGGAGCTGAAAAAAACGCTAAAAATCCGAGGGAAAATCGCAGTAAAAGTTGCTAAAATTAAAAAAAATTTAAATTGTACGCCAAACGTGGCGAATCAGGTGCGTTCGTAGTATAATTAGTCATATGTGAAATACGTTAACATAATCAAAATACGTCGCAAGCGGTGTTTCCCGTATACCTTTATGTAACGGAATTGAATTCTTTTGTGTGGCCCTATAAATAAATAATCAATATTCTTTCACCGCATTATACTACAGAATGTATATTTAAATGCACTTCATAAAAGCCTTTCAATTTCATTATGTTTGAAAGGCTGTAACATTATTAAAAACTATTTCAAACCATTTTTCCCCATAGGCCGTAATCTAATGGAATTCTTTTGAGCGTCCCTATAACTCCCCACTTCCACCCACCGCGACCAAACTGCCTTCCTAACAGCAGGAGACTAAGGGCTATCTACCACTACACGTGGCTGTAGTGGTAGATAGCCTTTAGTCTCCTGCTGTAAGGAAGGCAGTTTGGTCGCGGTGGGTGGAAATGGGGAATCTCAACTATTTTACATTTAAAATAATATAGATTTTTTAAAAATAATAATAGTTTAACAGATCCATGGCATGTTCGTAGAAAATTTATGCATAACGCTCAAAGTAAGTTATAAATCACAAATTCAATTTTATTTCTTTTCATGTGTGTTTTGCATTAGCGACAATCTTTGGTATATCTATGATCCTAAATAATTTTTTACATAATATGCAAAAATATCTTCATACTGTTATTTACAAAATCTTCACCATTTCTACAGTAAAAAAGTGTTTTCTCAAAATATGAATTAAACTATAAAAAAAAAAAAAATAATAATAATAATTGCATTTTGAAAAGTTTCGCTGTTTATTAAATTTTTGTAAAAATTATTTATATGCTTGATCGTTTAAGTAAATATTTTGAATTCATTTATATAAAATTGTTTTTGTACTAAATTTTAGTAGTAGTACTTAATAGGGAAAAGTATAATATGGGGGCAAAATCACTACTTAATTTTAAACAGAAATATCGGAAAATAAACTTGTCTGAAATGTAAAGAAATCTCTTAAAGAGTGCAACGGTCCATTACTCTGAATAAGATTCAAAACATAGCGATACAGTATTTTCTTAATGCAAGTATAATGAGCAATAACATATATAATTTTAATTAATTATTGAATTAATTTTCAGCAGTGAAATTACGCTAAAAATTATTAAATATATCTGTGATTTATCACATTGCTAACTGAGCGTAGAACGAACAGAATGAAAAATGTCCAAGCCGGGAATTGAACAAAGAAAAACTGGAATAGCTCTCCAAGTGCTGTACCATTTAATCTACGAGGACGATACCCAGCTTAGCATCTTTCACTCACATATGTTGGTAAGGCTGCAACTGCAGCACAAGATGGAATAGTCTTCATGAGCACACAATCCTACAGCGAAACATGAGACACAAATACATTCAGCATCGGTTTATTGTGGTTTATTATGTACTGATTATATAGATTGGGTGCTCATGAAGATTATTCCATCTTGCGCAGCAGTTGCAGCCTTACCAACATATGAGCAATGCTAAGCTGGGTATCGTCCTCGTAGCTTAAATGGTACAGCTCTTGGAGCGCTATTCCAGGGTTTCCTTTTTCGATTCCCGGCTTAGACATTTTCCACTGTGTCGGTTCTACGATTCGTTAGCAGTGTGATAAATCACTTAAATCACTAAAATCATTTTAAAATGTTGTGGGAGATTTTGGATGTGTCAGCGGGGTAGCTTGTACATTAAAATATACTGCGCAATAAGTATACCGGGGAAATAACGCCATCCACTGGCGTTATTATCACGGTTGATTCTTTTCAGTGCGGAACTACATCTGAAGAGGGTTTATTTTATTTATTTATTTATTTATTTATTATGTATGAGAGAGCATTACTGTCATTGTCGAAAACCAAAAACGAAAAAAAGAAATTTGTATGCCCTAAATGCTGCTAATTTTTTCATGTTAGAAGAATAAAATATCAAATTATTATTACGGCATCCTGATATCGCAATTAATTGTAAGAGCAATTTGTCAATCTCTATGGCTGTAGAGATTGTATCTTTAGAACTGGACAAATTACATGCCGTTATTTTATACTATTTTACAGTCTTGTTTGCAAGGCAAGTTGGGTTATAACGCCAAATAGCATTGGTCAAGAAATCACGCCATTTCATTTTATGAATTTCCTATATGCTCAAATATTCTTCCT
Source organism: Maratus speciosus (assembly GCA_963932465.1). Lineage (NCBI taxonomy): Eukaryota > Metazoa > Arthropoda > Arachnida > Araneae > Salticidae > Maratus > Maratus speciosus. The sequence continues at coordinate 54,285,630 of OZ010786.1, read as the reverse complement.
CGTATGCATAGTCAATAAGATGTTGTATCAAATTCTATATTTGTTTGAAAAAAAAATCTAAAACTAAGCCGTGAAAATTGGCAGAACCTTAACGTGGCATTATTACCCCAAGACATCTTAAATTACATTTAGCATTTCAAGAGGGTATATTTTTTATGTCTTTGTCTTTTTTTTTTTTTACTAAGAAAACCACTATCATTAAGAAAGAGTAACTTTAGTTGAACTATAATTTTTAATATTTCAAACAAATATTTTCCTGTAAATAAAATAAAAATATTTAAAAATATTTTAACATATTCAATGATTTACCAGTATTAATTCAAAATATTTAATATGGTATTATTAATAAAAGAGTACAATTTTTATATTTCGTATTCGATGTATACTTTTGATGCATGTAGCCATGCATTTAAAACTGACCTTAATTAAGAAATTTAATTATATTATAAACTGATTTGCGTTGTAATTTTTAATAATTCGAAATTTGTAATAGATTTTAATTATTTTTAATATGCAACATATCTTTTTTTAAATGCCGATTCAGAATATATATATTTTTTAAATATTTAAAGAAAGAAATTTCAAAGAATCTTATAAGTAATGATTATTCCATAGTAAAAAGAAAAAAAAAATCATAGCACATCATTTTAAGTTGCCATTTTTCTAGTGATTATTCAAGTCCCCCTGAGCCAATTTTATATACATCATTTAAAAGTAGACATTTACAGTCTTTTGGTAGGGGTAACTTTCTTCTGCAATAATTTGTTGCAGAGTTAGTAGGGGTGTTTACTTTTTAATTTCCACGACTGTACGCAAAATATCTTAAAATTTTATAATAAAATATAGTTGATTATATTTCAGTGGAAAACGATCATTTTGAGAAATATTTAAGGTAACAATATATGGGGCATTCTCACAATTTTTGACTTTGGGGAATAAAAATCTGGTGAAATTAAACTTGCAAAAATAACATTTTAATCTGATAGACGAATGATTTAAGGATTCAAAATAAAGAAAAAATGGTCAGCAGCGAAAAAAATTTTAATTAACTGAGGTTTAAGTTAAACTTGTGAGTTTAATTTTCTTTATCATCTTACCGCTATAGTTTTTTATTTTCTTCTAAATTTTTACTTATAATGAATTTGCATAGTACCCACAAGACATCCAAATAAGAAATAATAAATATGTAGTACTTTTAATACAGAATTTTTGTATAACATTGTCTTAAAGGGGTGTTAAAGAAGGGACGGTAAGGTAAAAAAAGGGGACGGTATAGGAAAAAAGGGACGGTAAGGATGAAACGGTAAGGAAAATTACCACATATTTTTAGGGAAATCATGTTAAGTCTAAGTGAACATAGAAACAGTTGTTAACATTGGATTAAATTAATTTTCTTTTTTTATTTACTTCAAAAAGTGCAGGAATAAACCTCGGGGACGGTAAGACTACAAATAAAGCCACGATCTTGAAATTGATATTTAAATGCTGATTTAAATTCTGCAATAAATTTCCTGTCAACGACTTTCAGATATTCTTTCTCTGGCATACTTCTGCATGAGAAAAAACTTGAAAAAAAAATCTGTGGCTGCATCTGAAGTGATTTTCTGTATAAGTTTAGCAAGAGCGACGGTAAGGATAAAAAACCCAGGGACAGAGTTCAAAATATAATATCAACAGTAAAAATGAGCGCAGTTTAATTTTTTGCTACATATTTATATAAAACAATTGTCCCAGTTTTGGAAAAAAATTACATTGAATTACTTTTATTAAAACAATTTTATACAGACAGCTCCAAAATTAAAAATCGGCATCAGGGACACGAGACGGTATAGGGGTTTTCCTGGTATTTGGACCCCCAACATTGTCCAAAACTTATTTATCTCATTATTATTGTTATGCAATCATGCAATGGGATGTTCCCCAGTATATGATATAAAAAATACACAAAAATGTATTAAAATAAAAATTATTATTCAGGGACATAAAAGTCAAAAGATTGTGAGAATGTCCCATATTTGTATGTCTTACAAATACATGATTCCTGCTGATGACATGAAACACTTTAAATGTAAATTACCATTTCTATGTTCTCAAAAAACAAAAATAAATAAATAAAAATAAATAAATAAAAAATAAACATCAAATCTGCTTCTTTCGTGACGCTTAATCAGTTGTGTAAGATAAAGATAAAATTGTATGTCTCTGTTATTTTAGACATTGCTGAGATAAGCATGTTGCAGAGGAGACGTCTTTTTGAATATATATTGCACATTGCTCCATTTCCATTTTACCGTATTCGGAAATGATCCCAGAAAAATATTGGTCTTTACTTATGTGATATAAATATTTGAAATGTTTTAAATTTGTAAATGGCACAGGTTCATTCAAATAAAAAAAAGAACCTTTCAGAAACAGAATTGCATTTATATATTTGTTCAATAAACGGATGTTAAAATTCTCGTTTTAAATTCAAATTTTGTATATAATTAAAATTTGTATAAATGCAAATGAAAGAACACAATAAAAAGAGAAATAACAATATTTAAATAAACACTGACGATTGTCGTAGGAAGTTGGCCAAATACGTTTTGGGATATTCATTTGATTTTTGAAGTATTTTTAAGATATTTCAATGTATTTTAAATACTTTTGTATTATATATATGCATCTAAAAGCAAATCTAGTACGTTTTATTTGTACTGTATATGAATTTTAATTATATATTTGTTCTTTAAAAAAATGTAAGCTTTATTTCGCATGGACATATTCAGAATTTAAAAAATGTTGATCTATGGTGAAATTTCTAATGCACTATTTAAACTTTAACTCTATATAGGCACACATTTTTTGTATTGATTTAATGTTTTCAGTGTTGTAAAAGTTATCTAAAAAAAGTATTACTTCATATTGAAATTTCGTTGTATTCATTTTTTTAAATCATACTTTTTAGTTTTCTGTAAGACTCCAATAAAAAAAACTGTATTTTTACTTCTATATATAGGAAAACATAAAAATAAAAATATATTCTTAAATCTATATGATTCTTGAAAAAAAAATCTGCAGAAAATTTCTCAGGTCTTGCATTCAATAATATTTCAAATTTTAATTGCTTAACAGGCGTACAGCCAACAGAGTAATAAAAGTGTCTAAGCCTATCCTCGAACCCAGGTCATCGGTATTGCGCACCTACGTTCTTCCAACTGAACCTCTTGGAACGATACCCATTTTTCACTCTGTTGTCTGTACTTCTTTTAAGCATGGGTATCGTTCCCAGTGGTTCAGTTGGTAGAATGTCTGGGCGCTATACCGATGATCCGGATTCGAGTCCCGACTTATGCTCGTATTCACTACCTACCTCGACCTAGAAAATATCAGTCGAACGCTCAAATGAAATTCACGATCACAATTGATTGGACATTATCACGGAGACGTCCAATCAGGATTAAAGGTGCATATCGTTTGAGCGTTCGATCGAGGTTATCGGTATAATTCGGGGCCGGAGTAGTTGGTGAATACGAGCGTTAGACACTTTTCACTCAGTTGGCTGTACGCCTTTTAAGCAGAAATTTTCTACAGAAAAGAAAAACTCAAGGATTATATAGATTTATTCAATTTCATCGATGCTGGATTCTCTTTAGTTGCGTGTTTGTCTCAGACACGGTGGCTCAGGGGAAAATATTCCATCATGTGCTGCGTTTGTAGCCTTGCCAACTTATCATAGTGAGAAATGCCAGGCTGGGTATCGCTCCAAGTGGATTATCTGGTAGAACGCTGGTGTGCTATACGGATACACCCGGATTCGAGTCCCGGGCTGGACCTTTTTCACATTGCTGGCTGTACGACTTCTAAGCAATTAAAATTTGAAAGATATTCTTGGTTATTCAAAAATTGAAATTGAAATAAAAACAATAACATTTCAGATGCAGAATTACATTTACATATTTATTGCTTATAAAAAGAAAATTGCATGTTTTATTTCGTATAGACAGTTATATTAAGACTTTTTGAAAAGTTGATATATGATGAAATTTCTAACAGACCGTTTAAACTTCAATTCTATATCGGAACACATTTATTGTATTAAGTTAACGTTTTTAATGTTCTAAAAGTTATCTAAAAAAGTATTACTTCGTATTAAAATTTCTTTGTATTCAATTTTTTAATTCATAGTTTTTAATTTTATATACAACTGCAATAAAAAACTTTATTTTAACTTCTATATATAAGAAAACATAAAAATAAAAATATATTCTTACTTATTCATTTTTCCAAATTAATCGTTTTCGTTCAAAATCTATATGAAACTAGATGTTATTCGTGACTTCTATCCAGTAGTATTTAAATAAAAGTCATTGCATTAATTAATGAAAAAAAATTCATTCACTACAACTAAAAACATATACATTTTATTTTATTTTATAAAACATTCCTAATGATCGCAATTTGCATATTAAAGTTTTATGTATCAGATTATGTAAATTTCTATTTAATGGGTTTGAAATTTCATACGATTTCTCTAAAATAAAATATCTTGAGTAAATTTACTTACTTGTTATACTATTTTACAATTTTTATTCATTCTATTTTACATTGCGTTCAGAGATATTGATTTAATTTATGTATTACTGTCAAGGGTTTTTTAAAGACATTGTGCTAGTTAAAACTTTTTTAGTTAACAGGCCACTTCAGACATGATATTGGGGTGTTAGAATAACAGAAAATACACGGTACAACATTAAGTTTATATTCCATAGCACTTCACATTGTGAAAAACAATTGAACTATTTAACCCCTTAACTGTTTCTTTTTGACACCATGAATTGGAAGTAGGGGCAAAAGACCACTTTTTCAGTACTAAAATATTTGCCTTATACAATCGAAAAATATCTGGCAATAAATGAAGAGAAATTTACAGTTACAAATTAGTGGTATCAAAAAGCTTTTAGTTACGAAGCAAGTAAAGTCTTCTTGCCCGAAACCATTTCGGACGAAATAGCTAAGTGGTTAAAAAGGAATTTGAACACATTCAAGCATAAAGGTTTAAAAATAAATATTTGAGAAACCAATAAAATGTCAAACTCTCATATATTAATTGAATTTTTGCTTCACAAAGTCATATATGTCACAGCTGTAAAATTATCAACAATGTCAAAATAATCACCACGAACAAAAAACACTTAAGGATTAAATACTTGTTTGTTCAGCAATAGAGTTGCTTATTGCTTTGAAAGGCGAAAAAAATCTACTATTAAAAAAACGCATCCCAATTATAAATAAAAATTGTCATACCGATTGCTGTGTTTAGGATTATTGAAGTTTCGAAGTTTTGCAGGATTACACTGCAGTGTAGGACAAAGATTGCTCCATAAGCATTTTTTCAAATATATCTTTAGATTGTCCAGAATTAAATGTTAACAATTTAAATCTATCAAATGAATGCTAAAAACTTTTACTTCAACTTTATTATATTTATTAAATTTTATTAAAATCAATATGCTGGGAGATTGTGCAGTAAGAACAAAAAAACTTCTTAAAACACCATCAAAAATTATTAAATGCGCTAGGCCTTTCGAAAGATCTGAGTATTTCTTCGTCAGGCGAAAAGAAGACGTCCTTCTACTATGAAAGCAGCAGGAAGACTGAAATGAGAGATAAGGGAAAGGAAACAAGCTCTAGAAACAGCCAATAGGAAGTTAGAAATGAACAGCCAATAGGAAAGTAGAAGACAACAGCCAATCACAGAAGAGTATAATCAAAACAAAAGAACACAGAGTAGGAGGGGCAAAAATTGGGAGGGGGAAAATACAAATAATTAAAAATGGGAACACGTGAAAATAAATAAATAAATAAAATATAAAAAACAGACTAATATTAATTAACACAAAAATAAATTAAATGGTAGTACTGAAAAGGTTTTTCCAAGCTGCAGAGAGCATTGTGGAATCAGATTTATCGTTAACAATGACATCACGATTAAGATAAATAGCTAGATTTTCAAGGAAGTCCAATTCAGAGATACTATTGGCATTAGAGATAATTTTAGCATTTTGAAAATTAAAACAATGTCCAGAATCCCAAGAGTGCTTGGCAATAGAAGATTTAGAAAATTCTTGATTCATTACATAATGAGAGTGTTCTTTTAAGCGGATTTCGAGATTTCTTTTAGTTTGACCAATATAAGATAAATCACAACCATTACAAAGAACTTTATAAAAATTCCCCATTTACGAAGATCAGGAATAATATTCTCTATGTCTAGGTAAACATTATTAATCAATTCTTGAATATTAATAGTTTACAAAAACATACATTATGCTGTTATAGTGATAAAGTATTTCATTATTCACTGGTATCTATCTACAAGCTATTTTGGGCAGCGATATAAAAAAATGTTCTTTTTGAGAAAAGTTATGTTTCAGTAACGTAATTCTTTATAGCCGAAGATAAGATAGATCTCTTTAAAGAACCAATTTTTCCTATCAAGCCATTTTTTACTCCATTCTTTCATCTTATAGCATTTTGCAATAATAAAAATGGTTAATGACCATTTAATTAAAATCTATCATTATGACGAATATTTGGCATGCAGTACACTCTAAAAAAGAGGTGCATAAATTTAATTTTAAAACCTGTATTCTGATGATACAAAATGCTTAGTCTATATGTGTAAAGTAGCGTATAAATTTTCAAATCCCTAGTTGTTATGTAAATTTCAAAATACTCAGGACAATGTGTATTTTGATGACAATATTTTAATCGCATAAATGAACCAAAAGTTAACTTGTAACTCTGAAATATACAGTTTAGTGTGTAAATTGCACATGAGCTGTGTTTAATTTGCACCTAAGCTGGTCACCAGAGCTCAGCTTCGATATTTCTCTCATGTTAGTTATTATTTAAATATTGGTCGGGATGCACCGGAGCTCATAAATACAGAGCTCCGGAGCCTTGCGAAACAGAACAACGAAATACCAAAGTCTAAATTATCTTTTCCTATTTTTCTCATCTCCAATCTTCTGCGTTCTTTGCTATGAAAGCATTTACATATGTGACGTAGCGTGCCTCACACATAGAATCATATATCTAGAGCGATCACAAAAGTTGAGCGGTTTATGTTTACTGCCTGTTTTTTGTTCGTGTTTGACGAAAATTCTCAGTGATCAACTTATTATCATAGCTCGGCGTTTAATTTGCTTTGAAACTTACAGAAACGCATCTGCAGCACTCATTTATTTTAAGTGAATATTTAAATATTAGTTGAAACCTGCCAGAGTTTATAAATACTGCTCACCGAAGCCCTGTGTATTGTGTTTTGTTTATTGATTTAAAAAAAAAAATCCTTGATTACATATAAATATGTGGATGGATGGGACGTGAGGTTTGGGATGGAGGATTACACTAAGGTTTTTATTACTGCAGAAAATTAGAGCTCCGGTACTTTTTTTTGTTAGAAATTAATTCCTGTACATGAGTACACACATTTGTGTGTAATATTCTTACACATACACATATTTCCGTGTAATATTCTGTATTTACACATATTTCTGTGTACTGCGAAAAACACATTTTCGTGTAAAATTCAAAATATACATATAGCTTAACCTTATAGTTTGTTGTGTAAATGTGAGTTAAATGTTTTTATAGTTATACAACAAAATAATATAAAGAACAAACTCATATGTTTCAGAGATTGCTCTTATTCCAGCAGATTTGTTTTCAAGAACAAATTTGCATTTCTACGAATTTCAATAATCACTTTTTAACACATTTCCATCAAGGAGTGAAATGGTATTTTTAATTCAATCCACTCTAAACAAGAAATACTTAATCGCAACGCACGGGAACTAGGGAACTGTGACTTTCCGGAGTACCATCTTGATCATTCAGCTCGATTGCACAAACCTAACTTTCAAAAGTCGTTATTTATTTTATATGCTTTTCACGAAGGTGCAAAAAATATGGAAAGTAACTTTGGCAGAGATATATTTTTTCCCTGTTAGTATGTTTCTGAACATTTTATATATTTTATTAAGTAATTTTGATGATTTGAATTTTTTACGTCATGATTTATAAAAGATAATTTTAATTTTTACGTATTACATACATAATAATCTGTATTAAGAGAAATGATTGCTCCATTTTGCTAAATTTTGTTTTGGCATTTTAACATATATTCTTACATACTGTCTGTTAAATATTACACAGTTATCTATGAACACATAACTATGTCTAAACTACAATTACACGCAAATTCGGGAAAATCTATTCATTTTCCTACATTGAAACAGTCGTCTGAACATTTAGAAGTGATAACTAACTACGCACTTCCAAATGCAAGCTAAACATACTTAAATGTAGGTAAAATTTCACGACATGCACGTTATTTTTTTTACAAGCGTATTTTTTTCAAATGTACATTTATACACGTGTAAAGTTGCTAGTTTACACATTTTGTTTTTTAGAGTGCATAGATTCAGAATTTAATTTGGAGCCAAACAGTTTCTGATGTTAAACGACAAATTTCTTTCGTCTAAATTTTGTAATAACGCTGATTGGTATGAAGTACAATTTCCACAGATGTAAAAATCTTTGATACATAACTCAATTATAACTAATCTAGATTTTTGTGTATCCACATAGTTAAAACATTTTCTTGTTTATTTATTTAAAAATGGCTGCGCTGTAATCGTATTGTTCATTAGTATTAAAATTTACTAGTATTTTATTTTTCGATGAATTAATAAGTTTATTCTTTTAAAAGAACTTAATATTTGAAAAATCTCAATTAAAAAATGCATGTAAGTCACATGCGCCACGCGCTGCCTGTAATTTACAATGAAGAATAATCTTAAGACTTTAGTCTTAAAACTGTAAAAAGGAAAATAAATCTCAATGTGCAGCATAATACAATCTGTTTTTCTTTTCTTTCTTTTTTTTTCCAAAAAACATTTTAAATAGGGACTTAAAAGTACATCAAAACTTATCTGTCTAGACTTTCTCTGCAAACTTTAATTTTGTAAGCTTGCAATAGGAAACCTGATAACATATTTGAATAACAAATAAAAATTTAATTATAGTAGACATCAAAAATAGTTTTAAAATATATTACGAAGTTAGAAATATATTTACTGGAAACACTTTTTTTAGAAACAGAAACGTTAGCATTTATCTTTATCAAACGATGATTATCGTATTGCGTCTAATGGCAAAAGACAAAGAGGAAAAAAACTGAATGGTTATTAAAAATCTTGTTTTTGAATTTTCAGCTATTCAATCAAAAACATCTTACGTAACATCGCGAGTGACACATATAAGTCAAAATTGTCACTCGCGACTTGTACTTTACATTGATCAATAATCTTAAGTTAGCATGCTTAAAACTGTAAACATATAAAAGAAACCTCAATGTCCAGCATAATATCTTCTTGTTTATTTTTATTTTTATTTTACTTTTTACTTTTTAACATATATAAAAAGTGAATTAAAAACGCAATAAAAATTTATCTGTCTAGACTTTCTTGGCAAACTTGAATTTTATAAGCTCGTAATAAGAAACCTGATAACAGATTTCAATAACAAGTGAAAATATAATTATACTAGACGTCAAAAAATAGTTTTAAAATATTTTATAAAATTAGAAATATATTTACCAGTTGTAATTTTTTAAAATACTGAAGCGTACACCATGAACATTTACCGTTGTCAAACGATAAAATAAATTTCATTATCCAATTGCGTATTATCGCAAAAGAAATAGGCAGTGAAAAGAATAAGAGAAATTCAATCATAAACATCTTACTGAAGAAAAATTAAAAACAATAAAATGTTCCTTTGAATCCACCAATAAAATATTCAGTACTTTCATGTAATGAAAAAGAATGCAAATTTTAATGATTTTAAAGCAAAGAAACTTTGAAAACAAATTTTTAAAAAAGTTCGTAAGATAATACATTCAAAGCAGTGCCAAGATAACTTAAATATTATGCCGTGTTAGCCAACCCTTTGCAGCAGGGCCCAGAAAACCTTACATTATTTTATGGCTATCCGGTACTTTAACTAGGTCAACTGCAGCATTTTAGTAAGTAGGTTCACAGTCATAGATTTTAAAAGATTTTTTTATTATTACCTTTTGTATGCATTTATTTATACACTGTGAAAAAACCACTGTAAATTTGCCAGAAAAACTCGATCACAGTGAATGTGCTGTATCCTTCTTTGGTTTCCTGACTATATTAACATGGAAAATACAGTAGTTGCGTAAAATTAACAGCACGATGTGCTGGCAATTTGAACGCATTTTTTTACAGCACAAACTACTGGCGTCTAAATTGCCATCACATTGTGCTGTTAATTTTACGCAACTACTGTATTTTCCATGTTAATATAGTCAGGAAACCAAAGAAAAATACAGCACATTCACTGTGATCGAGTTTGTGCGCGAGATGAACAGTACTGTGAACTGTAAAAATGTCGTTTTTTTTACAGCGTAAGGACACAGTAAATGGTTCGGATACATCACAGTCAATTGAATGTAAGTGTATGTAGTGATTCAAATAATGTTATTCTGTATGATTTCAATATCAGTTATGTTATAGAGACTGATTAAACTTTTTAAACCTCCATCCAACTTTTATTTATAAAAGAAAATTAATGCTAAGTTATCTTTTAAAAGTGTTATTAGCTTTTTTTCAACCTCTTGACACCTCTTTTAATTAAAAACATTTTTGAAATTCCCCTGAGGCAGAAAGTAATTACAGTTTAATTTCTGAAGATATATCAATATTTAAAAATATTTTTTCCCTAGTTTAATTAAATATTTCCTCTTTTATCTAAATTGTGTTCCATTTATTGTAGCAATGATACTATTAGTTAAATTTAGCTAGTTTCCCTTTATAAGGCATTAAAGTCCATCGCATTTTTTTTTTTTTTTTTATTAATGCAGCTCCATTGTTTGAAAAATTTTAAGAAACAAGTATTTATAATAGAATATGGATGTATGTTTGTGATTAAATTTGTTTGTTTTTATATTTCGAAATTTCCCATTTATTAAAAAGTTATATTAATGCCCATTTTTTCGATATTTGTAATGAAAATTAAATCAAAGGTCACCATGCAAATAAACTATTATTAAATATTTCTGAAATACAATCAGCAGTTTTTTTCAATGATAATTATCTACTGTTCATAGCGCTTTAGATTTTTTTAAATCCTTTATCATATTTACTAGCATACGAAAAATTTCAAAAAGGCAAGACAACTTTTCTCGATATTGCTATATGGCTATGGAGATTTCAAATGATATTTATTTGAACATGTTTTGACAAATGTTTTTCTCATTATATTTTATTCATTCAAAATGCATTCCGGACATATGTGTCGGAATAAAATTTCATGGGATTTAGAATGAATATTATTTTGCTGACAAAAACCACTATTATTATTCGCATGTGCTTTTCTTGAATAAAGAAAGACATTAGCGCATTTTTCTGCAATATAGTATGTTTATAGAAAATACTAAACAATGGCAGTAAATATTCATATATATATATATGAATATATATATATATATGTCATATATGTATATATATATAATAATTTATGCTCAAAAAGGTTAAAACTAAAACTAAAAATAAGAATAAAGAATAAAAATAAAATCCATGCGATAAGCGCTACAGCTGCAAATAACCACACAGATTATATATAGCACATTATGTATTAAATGCATTCGGCAGACGAAGAATCTTGCACAATAATTAAACTAAGAATAACCAACAAACATCTAAGAAATTTCAACAGATATAACCTTAACAAGAAAAAAACAAGAAAAAACAACCAAATTGCTATGGCCTCGTCAGCAGTGGACATTAAAAAAAGTACAGCAACGTTTCAGACTAATTACGATTCACAACAAACTATTATTAAGTAGTGGCGGTGGATTTCGGCCAGAATGTCGCAAAGCATAAATCAAATGCATAAAAACAATTGAAAGCATGTCGCGAACATTCCCCCACGGGACCCGACGCCACAATAAACAGTACATCAGGAAGATACAACTGATTCAAAACGTATGTGTAATATACACTGAAACAGCAATAAAATTATTTTACCCAAATATGAGCCCCACAGCCACAAAAACAATAACCAACTTCTCGTGATCCATAATCTGTCCATGCTCTTTCCATGTTTGTTGCCACACAATTTCAGGTATCCTTGTAAAACCGTCCGAAAAAGACTTTAAGTAATACAAATCATTAATTTTCAATCACATAGCAACTACTCAAAAAGGAAGACTGTCTGTAGAAATAGTATATCTATTAACGAAATTCAAAGGTATGTTATTTTTATAATACAAAATGCTGGTTAAATTAAACGTTCTTTAAAAAATAAATTTTTATTCGAACAGAGTTTATAGTAGCGAAAAATCGGACCTATTATAATATTGATGTAAACGCGTTTATGGATATTTGAACTCCAATTAACTAATTGGTTAACTTCAAAATTAAAATTATCCCTTTTAAAATGTGTATACCATTTGAAATGTTTATTTTCAAATCAACATAATCAGCAACACTAATAATTTCATTTTTTTTTTCAAGACTAGCATATAAGAATAAATGTTAGCTGATATCATCAAAAAATCGCAATCACAATTCAAAATTATTAAATCGTCGATATATCTGAAAGCCAGAAAATTAACATAGATATTGACATTACAAAATTGCAATTCATTAAAAAATAAAAATAAGTTAGCTGCCGGTGAAGAATAACTTGTTCCCATTCCTATTCCATTATTTTGTAAATAAATATTTGAGCCTGTATAAACATAGGCGTTATATAAACAAAATTTGAATAATAATTTAAATAAATTAAAATCTAAATCAGTATCAGCTATAATTAAATCGACAATTTTTAAAAGGGCATATTATTTAACCCTGCAATAGGAATAGTTGTGAAAAGATTTTCAAAATCATATGTCTGGATACTCTGTACATCTTTTTTAATTAATTGATTTCTGATCTCATAACTGTTCAAAATAATCCAATACATATTACTTCTTTTTTAGGTGCGTTCGTAATTATATAAATACGTAGCACCTATAGTCGTCGTTCAGTCCGTCTGTCTGTCCGTCCGTCCGCATATAATAGAGCAAAAACTACCCAACCGAATGGTCTGAAATTTTAAATATATGATTGTTGTAAAATTTTGTCGAGCCATTTCAAATTTTATGAAAATAGGATGTATAGTTAAATTACAGGGAGAGTCAAATTTTTCTTTACATTACGGCCAATGGGAAAAATTATTGCACGTGCATTTTAATGATGTTAAAGCTTTCCGAATGGTCTCAAATTTTAAACATATAATTATTGCGACATTTTGTCGAGCCATTTCAAATTTTATGAAAATCGGATGTATAGTTTAATTACAGGGACAGTCAAAAGTTTTTCTTTACATTAAAGCCAATGGGAAAAATTATTGCAAGTGCATTTTAATGATGTTACAGCTTTCCGAATGGGCTGAAATTTTAAATATATAATTGCTGAAAAATTTTGTCGAGCCATTTCAAATTTCATGAAAATCGGATGTATAGCTTAATTACAAGGACAGTCAAAAGTTTTCCGTTACATTAAGGGGAATGGGAAAAAATTATTGCAAGTGCATTTTAATGATGTTACAGACTATGCACTTATGAATTGCAAATAAATACACATTCAGTACAATATGGGGTGCAAAAAATAATTATAAAACTAGTTATAGTACGAACGCACCTCATTTGCCACGTTTGACGAGCAATTTCCAACTTGTTAACATTTCTTCAAATTTGCGATTACATTCATTTCCAATACTATTTACATTGCTTCTAATAAATCTGTATTTAATTGGTATTTTATGAAATTTAGGTGTTACGAAAAGAAAAGGAAATGACAATTTTTTTTTTACTTTAGGCAAAGGAATATGAACCTTTTTTGTAAAGGCCAGATGTTTCTTAATCAGCATCTGAATAGTAGATTTATACAAACTGTAGGTCACATTATCGTTAAGCTCAGTAAAAGCCATATTATCATAATAGCTTTTTCAAATAACTACAAAATTGTTAGATGATTTATCGACTGAACAAAAAACAAAGGTATTTTTCATTTTCAATATTTCCTTCTCTAAATTTGTATTTGTTCTACGGGAAGTGTAAGTAGAAAAATCATTCATATATTTTATTTGAAATGATTAAAAATCTTCCAAATTTTTAATTTCCATTCATTGAAAAGGGGAATAGGTTTATTGAATTTTTAACTTAAATTGAGTATGAACATATGTAATTCAGATTTGAATAGGTTGAAAGATTTTTTTTTAAGTTCATCTTCTTGTTTAATCTAAATTTAGTATCATACTTCATTAACAGTTTCAACTGATCGTTGGATATGAAATCAATGTCGCCAGTAACTATATTTTGTGCATTTTTATCGTAAAAGGATGATTTCTGAAAATTCCTACACTCTCAAATCAAATTCAAGTAGGAGCCTAAATCCTGTACAACCTCTTTATAATTAAATAATTTATTACCCAAAATATTTACATATTTGTAAGTTGAAATAATAGAGACATTTTTAAGTGGAAATATTTAATTGTGTCTGGTAACAGTTTTAGTTACAAGGAGAGGGCCAAACTTGTTAATCCCAGATTTTGATTATTTTAATATATGTTGTAGGGTAGAGACCCCTTAGTGTCAGGTTCAGCGGATTTTACCCAACACTCCATAGTTCTTGAGAAACCGGGGCGTCTAATAATAGTATCCAACTTAAATACTTACATTGCAACCGCAATGATAGTTGGTCGTAGCTCAGTTGGTACGGCGGTCGCTGTCTGATCTGCGGGCCCGTGTTCGGAACCCGAACGTGCTACATTTGTTTTTCTCATTTTTTGTTTTATAAATATACTTGTAATTATAATTTAATAATTTCAGTTAAAAATTTTAATATCATACATTAATTATAATGTTAACAAATTTAAATTTATCATTTTTTATTTTTAACCCATTAAGGACTAGCGTTACCATATGGTCACAGCATAGCTGTCAACCCTTTTGCTGTTTGAATACCAGTAATGAAGAACAAAAATTTTCATTTAATTCAGAAATGTCTTTATTTAATTCAGAAATGTCTTTAATGTCAGAAACTCTGCTATAAAATAAGAGAAAAATTTCTTTTCTGGAAAAGTGGTGCGAAATGTAATTTTTGTATTTAAAAAACCAAAAATAATTCCGTCTTTAATGGGTTAAACTATTATTTCTCATCCTTTGAAGAGGTTTAAAAAGAAATTGGATCTAATATTGAATGATAAAAATTCCAAAATCGTGACAAAATCTGTTGTGGTGACATCTAGTTATGATAAAATAAAAGAATATTCAAATAAAATAAAAATAAAAGCAGAAAGAAGATAAAGGTGAAAGCAAAATAATTGAAAGCGCAAGCATACGTATTACAAATTTAAAAATCTTTAATATGCAAAAAATCGGTTGTAATTTAATTCCGATGCTAATTTTTAATATAATTATGCTTGTTACTTTAAAAACAGAATAATAGTATTATCGCATTGATTTCCTTTGTTAAAGCAATGCGTAAATGATTTTTCTTTAAAATCACGAATTGACACAATTGCTCAATATCATTGCATCGATAAAGAATATATTAAATACATTTTAAAAGGGATTTTTAAAAAATTAAGAGTTTTTATGATGTTTTATACAACTATTTATTTAAAAGTAAAAAATTAAATAGGTTAAAATTATAATTGATATACAATACTATAAATTTAATTGACAATGAGATTATTAATTATACTTACAAATGTATTTATAAAACAAAAAATGAGAAAAACAAATGTAGCGAACTCAGGTATCGAACCCGGACATCAGCCGGCAAACGCCATACCAACTGAGCTACGAAAACATATCATTTCGGTTTCAATGTAAGTATTTAAGTTGGGTACTATTATTAGACACCCCGGTTTCTCAAGAACTAAAGAGCGTTGGATAAAATCCGTTGAACCTGACACTAAGGGGTCTCTACCCTACAACATATATTAAAATAATCAAAATCTGTGATTAACAAGGTTGGCCCTCTCCTTCTTAGATATAAGTTATCAAAACTTTTTTGCTGAAATGTACAAACGAAGTATATTTTATCAGTTTTACATTGTTGATATTTACCTATTTTATACAATAAAAAGTCCGTTAATAAATCCTTAAACTGTGTGTTATCACAAAGAAACTCTTTAATCCTCTGCTGCAATCTGCTTATAATTTTAAATATTAAACTGAATAAAATTGTTTTAATTTCATTAATATTGTAATTTTTATTAAAAATGTTGTATAAATCATGTAATACTATGACTGGTTTTTTATTTTTATATTTGACAAACAGTGCCTTATTTGAATGATTCCTTCTTTTCCCTCTATTGTAAAAAAATGAAGGTTTGTAAACTGATGAAAAGAGATTATAAACACATATTGAACTTTCTGTATGATATCAAATTTTATTATTTAACCCATGTGGATATAATGATTTTTGATTTTACACGCAAAATATAAAAACTTTCACTACGCATTCGATATGCGTGATCAAAAATCTGTTCTAAAATTTGTATTCTGATATTTTTAAAACCCTGTAAATGGAAATGCTTTATTTCGAAAGATGAACCAGTCACATTTCTGTCAGACAATAATGTATGATTATTGATCATGTGCAGTTCATCAGAAGTCTCACCCACATATTTCTGATTTCAAACCAAGAAAGTTAATAAATAAATGATATGAGTAATTTTTCAGAAATGTATTATTCAAATTAATTGTACTCTTAGCATAAATGTTTTCAGACCAATCCCGATTCGGGCAAGTTTTTCATCTTTTATCTTTACAATTGTATTACAAAAGCAAACCGATGAATTTTTTTTTAATATAAATTTTTTCGAGCAAGTATACTCGTTGCACAATGTAAGATAAGATAACAAATATGGATTTAAAAAAAAAAAAAAAAAAAAAAAAAAGGCTCTTAACCAAACACAATAACAAATGCAACTCGAAAAAGTGCTATAGCTGCTTAATAATCTAAATGCCATATATGTATAATCTGTAAAAAGGTTAAAAATAAAAATAAAAAATAAATATAAATATTATTATATATCTACCCTATCTATATTATAAAGGACAAACATATCTGTGCGTAACGCATACGTCATTCTGCGAATGGCAACACTTTGAAATTTGAAATGAAATTTCGCTTTTGCAATTTTCGCTACTGCAAATTTTTAGACTTCTAAACATCCCACATTTTAAATGTTTACACCGTCGTATGCAGAAAAAAATGTACTTTTAAATTCAATTTGTTTGAAAGCTGTATCTCAATTTATTTCTGAGATATTAATTTTTTTATAGTTTTTAATACCAATTTTCTAATCGTGTCAACTGAAGTACTTCATTTCTATTAAAAGTGGATTAGTTATTTTTATTGATTATATTCTTACTGATGCCATTTTCTCATTGCAATTAAAAATATCATTTTTAAAAATTTGAACAGAAAATGACGTTATGCTTTAAAAAGACACAATTTTCCTGATGATGCTCTTATATTTCACTATTTTTTCATTTTGCTGATATTGAGTTTGAGGCAATAGGCAAAATATTTCAGCGACTGAAAATGACGTCATATTTAAAAGTAAACGATAATTTTATTTGATAAAACGAGATATTTCTCCTTGAATACGTCTAAAAGTTATAAATTTCTGGAATTTTTACGCGCAGGTACAGATATTATACTAAGACTTCAAATCACGAGTGGGAATTTTAACATGGAAAGTTGTAATAGTTGACAAACGTGACTTCAAGCTTGAAAAAATATTTATTAATAACCTATTGCGCGTTAAAATGTTTTTAAATGGTTAATATGGATGTGAAACGTGGAAAATGACTTGATTCGGTTTAGAAGTAAAGGTAGAAAATTCTATGATTATGTCAAGGTGAAATCATTTATGCGGTTTTTTCATTCCGTAACCAAGCATCAATTAATAACTTAATCAAAATTACTTATCTTGGTTATATGTTACTGATTACGTATATGAATAAAGTTTAATTTTTCAATAATTTTAACAGTTGAAGTTTATGAAAAAAGTATTTTGTTAATCTTAGGTTAAAATATGTCTTTGGAGAGTTAAATTAACAAGTGTAAGATGGATTTTTTATTCTAACTATTTTTTGTCGATGTATTATAAATTTGATGCAACACTTCCTTTGTAAACATTTTCTTTCGTCGAAATTCGACGGGTTCCACCTCGTACATATAAAATCCTAATGAAACGAATTTATGAAACCAATATATGAAACGCCTGAAATGAAACGATTCTTTGAATCGACTGATTAAACAACTGATTACGTTTCACGGTGATTTCTCCTAAAAAAAGGAATACTTTGCGATGAAATTAACACCAAAAATCAATATTGATCCGCAGATTTCAAAACTGGTATTAGAATTTTTTAATTCGAATTAGTTTTCGAAATATTATTTTTTTTTTCTAATTTTATATACATTTTTCTAATGATGGCAACTCAAATTTTAATCAAACAGATATTTTATTTTCAGATTTCAGAAAAGGTTACTATTTTAAACTAATTTGGCGAGAAGTCTGGCCTCCCTTAAATGGATGCTAAGAAATGTATCATGTTACTTTTATTCATAACTCAATTTCTATTTCATTATCATTTTATTTAATACAAGCAGAAACATTTAAAATAAATGGCTTTCACTTCTTTATTTTTTTTAAACGAAATGAAAAGAAAAATATTAGGCACAGATGTCATATACGCACCGGGGTACCTAATTGGCGCCAAAATGGCATTATGTTGGTTGACATGGTAACCCGGCTATTGTTGTTTATTTAATAATAAGAGTTTATTTACTTTGTTTACTTTTTTTAATTACATAAATTGTTTTGTGTTATAGTTTGTTATTTTTTGTTATTTTCCTTTAAAAATAAAAAATAATAGAAAATATTTAAAAAATACGGTACTATTTAGTTATTCCATCGACCCATTTCGCCAAATTATATAAATCGACAAATTATACAAATTGACATAAGTTTTATTTTAAATAACGAAAGAACATAGAAAATAGTATAACATTAATAAATATACAAATAAAACGTCGAAATAAAAATCACAAATAAACAATGAACTTGCTTAAAGTCAAGTGAATGTGACATTTATCAACTATTATTGGCATTTAATCTTATAGTTTGGTGATAGATTTTTGTACGACGGGATAACTAAGTAGTACCAAAAATACATATGTAACTGGTATTCGAAAACGAGGATTTCGCCAAATTTTCGTAAAAAAAATCACGCCAAACCGGGTGCATATATGGTATCTGGCCAAATATTAAATTATGTAACAAACGATGACATTTAATTCCAACTTCAAAGCAATGTAATAATTTACCACTCGGAAAAAAAATGCTAACTGGCGAGTTGAAAGATAGTTATTGGCGAGATTTGCATCCGGCTAGCGTAACAGTACCAAGAATTCTTTGCGACAATGCTTTTATGTAGTATTATTCGAAAAAAAAATTGATTTTTTTTAATCGAAATGGAAAACTTTCGGCACAGATACCACATACGTCCCCATATTGGCGCTATTTTTTTCTGACGCCAATGTCATATACGCAACGGGTACTTAACTGGCGCCATAGTATCGTTATTTTGCTTGATTTGATAAGCCGGATGTTGTTGTGTATGCTGTTGATCTTTTCCCCAAATTAAATTTAAATCAAAATCAAAATTTCCCCAAAATAAAAATTTCCCCGGAAAAAAATCGCGCCAATATAGGGCCGTATATGATATCTGGGTCAAACTTTCATATGAAAAGCGAAGGGATCAGAGCATATTTATTTATGGCAGTTACATGACTTGGACTATTATAATATAGATGAAATGATGGCGATAGAATAATATTTCGCGATTTATCACCTGTACCTGACTAATATTAAAGTACCAAAATGGCACCAGGAATATAAAAAGCGAAGTGGTTCGCCCGGAACTCTTGATGATAGTCACATGACTTAGGCTATTGTTATAGAAATTATTTTAAAATACCGGGAGACAAAGACTCTGTACACTTAATTCCTTTTATTTTTAGCTTCTTTTCAAACGTGGTTGGCGAGCGTAGCTTGCAGGGGCAGCGCCCCCGAGTATATATATATATAAGGACAGGACATGAGTTTCAAAACTCGTTTTATCCAAACTTTAAAAAAATTGTGTTTTCTCCATCAATCTATTCTAACAGTAACAACTGCACCGACAATCTCTGAAAAAAAAAAAAAAAAAAAAAAAAAAACTAGTTTTATACTGTATATTTGGCATTGCAAAATCTTGTTTTACAATGAAAACCAATGAGCGCAGTTAAATATTTTTCGCGATTTCAAAAATTTGATTTTTGAATAAGGCGAGTTTTGATCTCACGTCTTCATGTGTATATAATATATATATATACAACATTTTCACTATTTACAAGGATTTTCTGGAGAGCTGGTGTTGCATAGTTATAATAATAGGGGGAAGATTTGGATTTCGATTACTAGCAACCATTAGATTTAGTTCGGGGTATTCCGTGCTACGATGGCTTTGTTAAGACATCAGGACGATCCAATTATTATTCGAAGTAAATTACCAACTGGGCGAAAAATGCCCGGGCCAGGATTCGAACCCGAGACCTCCTGGCTGAAGCCGCCAGTGCTCTGCCATCTGAGCTATCCCGGACGATCCTGGTCGAACTTTTTCACCCAGCTAACGTTAATAACCTGAATAATTGTGTTAATATTAATCTAGTGATCCAATTATTCTCGAATAAAAAAAAAATACCAGAATGAAATAGGTTTAGTCGGGACACGGCATAAAATGTGGGTAAGTCTCCGTAAAGATTTCCCGAAAACCCGAGAATGAACAATGAATAAATAGAAAGACATTTCTACTCCATTTGGGGTTTAAAAAGAAAACTCTCTACATTAAAAAATAACCTACTAAATGCTGTATCCGAGATTATAATAAATATTTCTTGACTCTTAAAAGATGTTGCAATTTACATTATTAGATTCCAAATAAAAGTCCTGACGAAAAACTTCCTTGATGTCTACCTTTATTTTCTATAGCTTGAATTGATAGGAAAAAGGTATTGTTTGAGGCGATGCACTCATAAATAAAGATAATCGGGCAAAGTCACAATAGCACACAGCAGATAAAGGAATCATCCAAACAGATGCCTCGATTATCGGAATAACCGCTCATTTAAGAAAACTGATTAATTAGGCTAAACATTTGGCGTGGTAAGAAAAAAAAATACCTCCTTTGAATAAAAAAATACTCCTGTGAAAATGAAACGTTCGAATAAAATGTATTGGAACAGAAAATAAATTACTGGCGCAGCGAATAACAAAAAGAAATGTAGAAAAAAAAATATGATGCGCTAAAACCATTAGAATTTGGAAAATGAAAGCGAAATAAAAATATTAATAAAAGTATTTTAAGACGAAATATACTATATTAAATGGGAAAAATTTAGAATAGATTTAAGATAAGTTAATAATCCTATCCCCAAACAAATTTCGATGAGATTTATTGGTCTACAAGGTAATAAAAACTTGCTCCAGCTCAGAATTCAAAGTTTCTGACATCAAAAGGTGACTGGCTAAAATAATTTTACGTTAAAAAAAAAAATTAATATTTCATGATTAAAAATTCTTCCTAAAAATTCCTCCCTTAATCCATTTGCCTCTCAACATTGTTACTTCATAATATTAGAAGAAAAATCTCGCGTATTTACAATAATAATGTATACATTATAAGGATTAAATCCAAACGAAAATCCAAAAGATAAATAACATTAAAAAGTTGAAATAATATTTTCCAGATCTTTTTTCTATATTACCTTCAATGCTGGTTAAATAATTATGGATTACAATATAAAAAGTAATATAAAATAATTAACTTCGCACGTTTATTTCCCTTTTAAAACAAAAAAGCATTTCAGATGCAAAATTCTGCAACATCCGAATTATCTGTTTATAGAACTATCTTTATGCATTAATGCATTATTATAAATAGAAAATTATCTCTAAGCCAAGTCATAAACTAAATGCGAATATCTCATATTAAAGGCAGATTTTCATACTACTCCACGTTTAGAACAATTCGCTGAAAGCTGATCACTTACTAATGCTGTTTTGCATCTCTAATTATCAATGACATTAGCTGAATAAAGACTGAAACTCTCGCAGGACTGTGCAATTACAGTAACGGCAAATAGGAAATGAGATCTACTTTCTCATGCAATCGTTCATTTGTGATATTCAAATTAACTCCTTTCAGCCTGATCATTATCTATTTAAACGTCAATTATATGGGATTTCGTATTAACTGTTTGTAGAAAATTTGTTACATATTGTGATTGAATCTGTTTTAATTCCCTGTTTTATAAAACTAAATAATTTTCAACAAATTAACGAGGACTTCCAGAATTTAAGAAGTTTTGGACATTAATTATTATTTTATTACAAATTTTTTTTTTCTGGACAATTTTCTAAAAAGTTGTTGCCATGTTTTATCAATAATAATCGTTATAATGTCAATTAAACTAATGCTTGTTTGTATTGTTTAGTAAAAATATTTTAAAATAATAATATGAAAAAAAATTGTCAAAAGTGATATGAACACATTTTAATATTAATTTTTTTTTTAATTTTTTCATAATTATTTGAAAATTATTATTTTAACTATTATAACAGTTTAAACTAAATAACAATGTAGAACTAAAATCAATTATTTGTATGCTTACAATATAAAAAATACTTATTTCGTAATTCGATGCGCCGAACATGAATATAAATTTAAAACAAATGCTCATTCGGCTATTTTTTTCTATTTACATCAACATATACACGTTTAACAACATATACACATATATATGTATTGCGTAAGTCACATTAGATTTTTTTGTAAATAAAAATAATAAACACAAATAAATTTATCAAAAATAATAACTGTAATCTTGATACAATTAAAATCATGTAGTGTAACATTTTTTTTTTTTCATTTTATAACTTCCAACAAAGTTTTTTTTTCAACATAGTTGAAAATTGTTATGAATTCGGTTGTTCTAATTGCCGAATCTGTTTGACTGTATGTGTTCTACTGTTGTAAATGTAGTCAGATTGCTATGTGATTAATATATGTTACTGAGGTTTTCTCTCGCAAGTTCACTATTCAGAATGACGAGTGCAGCATTTATAGTTAATTTTCACGGATACGTCAAATAATTCCATACCATTACGGCCTACAGAGAAAAATCGTTTGCGGCATATTTAAATCGTTACAATATTTCGAACTTGGTGAAATTGATATATGTATCACTGACGAGAACTACAATTTGCTTTCTCTAGAATATTAAGTAAGTCGAATCTATAGCTTGTTTACAAGGACATAAAAATTTTTTTGTCTCATTATGAACTATAGGTAATGTTTGTTTGCAGTGTATTTCAATAAGTTTCCAGTACTTCAAATATAATGAAATGAATATACATTACTGTGGTGCATTACAAAATATTTATTTACTTCTTTCTGCGTTTTTCGATATGTTATATGGTTTTATATGCCATTTTTAGGTGTAATGCTGATAATATTCAAGTAAATAATATATTTTCAGTTGACGTATGGATTTTTTAACAATTCAGTATCACGTTCAT
This sequence comes from Maratus speciosus, assembly GCA_963932465.1. Taxonomy (NCBI): domain Eukaryota; kingdom Metazoa; phylum Arthropoda; class Arachnida; order Araneae; family Salticidae; genus Maratus; species Maratus speciosus. The sequence goes on along the minus strand of OZ010786.1, from coordinate 54,261,855 downwards.
AGTTTATTATGTTCCTTCTCGCGTGTAATCCTTCTTTATTTTTTATTTTTACACTTATTTTAGCATATGGAATTTCTTTTACATTATATACAGCTTAAATTATTTGTTGAACAAAATTTAAATTCTAGATACTATTTACTTCTGGTAATATAAGAGATATCTCGTTGTTGTAAAGTTGTAAAGTAAGTAAGTATTTTTGTTAGGATAAAATATTATATATGCCATTTTTAGGTGTAATGCTGATAATATTCAAGTAAATAATATATTTTCAGTTGACGTATGGATTTTTTAACAATTCAGTATCACGTTCATAGTTTTTTATGTTCCTTCTCGCGTGTAATCCTTCTTTATTTTTTATTTTTACACTTATTTTAGCATATGGAATTTCTTTTACATTATATACAGCTTAAATTATTTGTTGAACAAAATTTAAATTCTAGATACTATCCACTTCTGGTAATATAAAAGATATCTCGTTGTTGTAAAGTAAGTAAGTATTTTTGTTAGGATAAAATATCGAACACAAAAACATGATTGTAAAAATAACATCACATTGCATAGGCACCCATACGTATATGGAGATATTTAAAATAGTACTGCCTTTTCGAAATAAAAATGTGTTAAATTAATGAGCCATTGGGTGGGAGGATTCAGGTACCATCTGTTACACGTTCCAGTTGTTTCCTCTTTCTATAAATCACAGTTTTCATATCATGCCGTTTTGGACATAAAGTTATGTGATTTACAGTTATTCAGTTATTCAGCCTTTACCATTAATTAAATGTCTAATTATCGCAATGATCGAGTATATAAACTATGTTGTTTTAAAGGTAGGAATAATTGGAGATAATGTACAGTTCAGTATTAAAGAATTAAATAATATAAAGATTATTAAATTAAAAAGACGAAAGATTTTTTATTTAACACTTATACTAAATTTCGAATAACTTATAACAGACTATTACAGACTATTATAACAGACTATTAACAGAAACATGCAACGATATTAAACTATTATTGAACATTTAGACACCGTGTTACTATTTAAAAGTAATATATATATATATATATATATTTATTTATTTATTTATTTATCTAAATCGATAAGATATTAAAATGTGTACAGAAAGGTAGTTAAAAGAAAAATTTCTGTTTTGTAACTTTACAAATACATTCAAATAAAAATTTATAAATCATTTAGGTCTATGTTACAAATATTCTGAGATTTTATGTTTGTCAAAATTTTATATGTTTATTTATAAATATTGGCGATAACAAAAAATAACGAAAATAAAATTTGTTGAAACATGAAAATAATAATAATAATAATAATAATAATAATAATAATAATAATAATACATATAACAGTTCTAATTATTAGCATCATTAATGTTATCATATAAAAAATAACAATATTTACTCTCTTTTTTATTTTGTGTTACGCTATATTTTGAAAGAAATACAGTTAGATAAACTGCTAATTACTGTCATATTTCATTCCATATAAGATTATTTTTCTTCTTGCACGTATTCTTCCATAAGTGTAATCAGTATATTTCGTTAATAAAGCAGTAATAAATTCTTAAAAATGGAGTACAAGATTTTTTTAAAATTTAATCGATTTTAACTAGAATTAAATTTTTTATGATCGTATTTTTTTTTTTTTTTTTTTTATATATATATCGCAAGATATTTTTTAAAGAAAATAACGATTTAACAATTATATCTTAATTATTGTTCTCACCCCTTTTAAAACTAATTAAAATCTAATACATACTGCACCCTTCTACATTAATTATCTGACTAAATTTCAATTATATTTCCGTAAAAAAATATGCAATTACTATAATAAAAACAACTTTCATTTATAAGACAAAATAACAATTACGTTTTTCAAAAAGAATGTTAACACTTCAAACTAATATCAGTTGACCTTTAAAAATATTTTACTTCGTTTTAAATAACATATTTTACTGAATAACAGCAATAATCTTTAGATAAATGTGCATTTTTTATAAAATTCTCAAAAGGAGCAACACATTTATTACTAAAACTAATGTATATCCTATTATATTTATATCTGGAACTAAAAAAAGAACAGCTCTGTAACAGAGATTCCGTGTAAGAAAATTAAATCATCTGCGAAATAAATTATCTACAATAATCGTATACAATCGAGTAAGTTTGTTGTTTATATGAATTTCCTTTATCTATAGGTATAAGTCCAAATTTCATTATATTTTTTTCTAGTAAGCGTTTTCTGCAATAAAGGTTATTAATGGTCTCAGGTGAATTTAGCTATTTTAACTTATTTTATTATATGAAAATGTACAGTGCCAGAAAAAAAAATTGACAGTCATTGAATTTTTTTTTAAAAAAGCTTTCTTGTCAAACCACTACCAGAACTTAAAAAAAATGAGAAGGCTGAGTCATCTCAAGCTGCTAGGGCTATCACTCCACCTGACCAACTCGTGATAGAAAGTCTCGCCCGCCTCTTCTATTTAGAGCAGTTGAAAGTGAAATAAAACATCTGAACATATAGACTGTGACTCGAGTGTCAAGATTTTTTTTTGCTGACACTGTAGTAACAAGAGTACAGTGTATAACAATGTAATTTTCCTTTTTCATCGACATGTATTAAATTAATTTCCTGAAAATAAAAAATAATAATATTTTCATTAAACAAAACAGATTGGTTGAACTATTAAAACTCTTACTTTAGATTAAAATAATTAAATATTTTGTTACCCGCTCCTTTTACAAACATAATTATACTACAAAAATAATTCAAAAATAATTCTACTAATTATTTCTACAAAAATAATTATACATATTTAAAGTTACAACTATAGTTATTTGGGAAGCTTATTTTGAGAACATAAGAAAATTGGAAAATTGATCTAATTAACATGTTGAGTGCCACCATACAGATTTGCCAGTTTGATCTCTATCTTTATCCAGAAATTTAGTGTTCATACCAGAAATAAAGAATAGTATCTTTCACTTTATTTAATAAAAGACATTTAGCAATAACATAAAGTAAAATATCCTCTTTAGAAATTTCCGGTATCAATTTAAAATTTCTGATCACTTTCGCTGCCAGTCCGGCCGCAGCGCGTGGTGACATCAGGCGCTGGCGTGGGATCGACAGCAAAAGTGATCAGAAATAAAAATTAGACAGAAACTTTGTTTAAATTCAATAATTATTTAAAAATAATAACAAAAAATACTGAACATTTTATGTATTACAAAAAGTAAAAAATAGTTTTGATCTGAAAACAAAACAAAACAAAACAAAAAAAAATAAGTAGGATAGGGGAGTACATAGTAAGACATGGTACATAGTGAGACAACAGCCGTTTTGACGTATAGTTATAACTTTTTCTTTTCGCTGGAACACACACTGAACCACCTCATCTTATGCAACACGTGGATGTAGTTTCGGCAGTCAGATTACTCGTTCAACAAATAGTAAGTAATTATTTATTTTACAGGGGTTAAAGTTACATAAACGTCCATTTTAAAGTTTATTTCTTTCATTATAGCGTATATTTACTTAACCAAACCTAGTTATATCTAAAGATAGACTATGTCGACAAAACTACAGATGCATTCAAAGCTGTGAAATTGATGATGAAACAGATACGGCATCCATTTTGTTACAACGTAACGAAAGTACACAGTGAGACACATAGTTGTGGCACACAGTGAGACGTGTCTCGTTGTGTATCTACTATGTTGTTCTGATGTAAAAAAAAGTTATTTATTAATAAAAGAAGGTTTTTCCCTCTCTCTCTATCTGTGTGTGTGGGAGGACGTTCGATGGCTAGTGAAATCTACTAAACATAAGAGGCTGAAAATTTGCATGAAGGTAGCCCAATCTCTGTCATTGTTCACCCGAGGCTCACATTTAAAAAAAAATTAATCTAGAAATATTAATTAGAAGTCATAAAGTACAGAAAATTATTGATAGAGTGTAAAAATGTATGATTTATGAAAATATATACATACATTGTCTCACTGTGTACCACTTGTGGTACACAGTGAGACAATTTTTGATACTCCGTTATTCTGCTTCTGTGCTTTCATAAATAACTTTTTTAAAACCATTTATACATTAATGTGTAGTGTATTTGTGTAGCTTAAAGATGTAGCAATTTTTTTTTTTCAAAATAATAAAAATCGTTGCCATTCGTTAAGTAATAATAATTTTCGTCTCACTGTGTACTACACTCCACTAAATACTTATTTAGCAATGTAGAGATTATTTGTGTGACTATATTCTGTGAATAATATAACAGTACTTTGCGTATTTCTTCTACATGTTCCTTAGCATGTATTTATCTTTTCCATTCAGCAGTCTATTGACATACACTCCATAATCTTCATTTCTTATCACTATTATTGGATTACTGTCGAGAGCGAATGAATAAATATACTCACGGTGTATTAGAAATAAGTAACTCATATGTGTGTAGTAAACAAATAAAATAATGTATAATGCAAAGAAAATTGTTTGTTTCATAATAAACTGTGCTTTATGTCCTTTAATGTACAAAACAGCTCAAAACAATTTTGCAGTTCTCGTGAAATAATTATCAACGAATTTAAGTCAAATAATTATTACTGCAGGGTTTTTCGAAATTATTCGTACAAACGTTTGGAATTTATAATACGCATCACAAAATAAATTTTTCTATAAAAACCAGGAGTCACAAACGACTTGAAAAACAGAGGGTGTGCTACGCAAACTTAACCCGGGTTTTCATTTATAAATTTAACGATAACTACATTGTACAAATCCCTACGTGACGGCTTGATGAGAGATAGATGTATTAGCTCAATAAGAAGGCTTAAATGGAAGTCACAATACCTGTTTTGTGCATTACCAACACAAAAGTCTGCTTAATAGATAATTCAGTATTATTTGATTGGTATAATACAAGTATTACTCCATCACATAAATTTAATCGGAAACAAAGCTGTTACATCCCGCTATATTTTTCAACGTCCCGAAATAAACATGGATTTCTCTCTTTGGATTATTATAATAACGAATCCGGCGTATTGCGCATGCGTTTTGGGCATTCATATGAAGCCAGTTTTGAACCTACCAATATGCATACACGGAAAGTACCTTTTAATAGAAAATGTTGCCAATTAACACAAATTGTAGTCACAAATAATACATTTGACAAACCTATAAATGAAAACGTTCCATTTCAAACCAAAATGATGTAGATCAATGCATTAGTTTGTCTCGTAGTCTCTTGTAAAAATCAATATGAAAAGATTTTAGATTTTTTTTTTTTTCAGCAGTTTCACTTTACTTCATGAGAAATGTTTTGGAATCCCCGTAATTAATGGAAGCGCATAGTAATTCTGTCGCTAACTCAGTATGTATCATCAGCTAATTTCTGAATTATGGAGCATTTGCTCTCAACTGTCTAGGTGCAAATGGTGAATGCTTCTAGTACTTCAGGTAATATCGGATCACATATCACGACAAGGCAAAGTAAGAATTTTGAAATTAAGTATCTTTATAATATCAAATTTTTCTTCCATTTATAAAAAAATCCGTGTTTTATTTTGAGTGAAATAACTTGTATTATTGCCTTACGATGTAAATTGTGATCCTAGCGTCGTATACAAAAATTACTTGTTCTCAAGTGTATTCTTATCTCTATATATTGTATTAATAAGTTGTATAGAATTAAAAACACTTGTGCTTTTCAAGAGGTTTTATTTTGATATAAGCTAAGCATATTTTTCTTCTAATCAATAAACTTTTTCACCCTTATCTGAGTGTATACATTATTTTTTAAAGGGCTGAAAGCACTCTTGATGTTAAATGCTATAGCTCACCATGCTAAATCTAAATTTCAAGTATACAGAATCTATTAGAAGTGAAAGCACTTAATGATTATCGTGTGATTTAATTTTGATATAAGCTAAGAATATTTTTCTTTTAATCGGTAAACGTTATCACAGTTGTCTGTATCTATACTTAATTTTTTATATTGCCGAAAGCTTCTTGTTCCATGCTAAAGGTCCCGTGAGAGATTTTAATATTATATTTATTAATTCATTAAATATGTTTTTACACTAATTCCTGCAATGCAAAATTTAATACAAAGTCAAATACTTAGTTTCAAAAACAGAGTCAGTTACTATGATTATATAATAAGAATTGTAACGCTTGAACAATACGCACTCCATCATATTTGTTCTCCTTTTCTTTTTCAAAAGAACTGACAAGCTGAGTAAATTAGACTTTACGAAAAAGAAGAATGTTTACAAGGTTGTTGCCGACAAGGCATTTGAGCTATGCCGTATTTTAAATTAACTGAGTTATTTTGTAAATAGTAATATGTAAATACGATGTAAATATTAAAACTTATTAGTCAAAGATAAGTTATCCAGTTTTATTTTGTAACATAAGAATAGTTTCCACCCCGGATTCTGAGTAATATGTTACAGAAGTGGCGCCCCAACGTCTGGCACGAATAGAAGCAAGATATGAAGATAAGTATTATTTTAAATTGAGTTAAACTGTTTTAATAAGAAAATTTAGATACTAAAGTACAAAAATTTATACAAAAGTACTTTTGATTCATCCGGAATCTGATGATTTTTGAAAATAGTATTTGATTCGTCCAGAATCGAAATATTTTGGAATTGTTCTATTCAGATTGAATGATATTTTCCTTAGAATCGAAATACGAAAAGTCGTCTGCAGCTTCAAGTATTTTAGTATCTGAATTAAATGAAGATATTCATAAGAGAAATAATTCTAATAATTATTATTGAAAAATAAAAATCGTTTGCTTTATTTTATACATTTATATAGTTGCACTGCGCTATTTTATCATTGAAGTTATTATTATAAATGAGTGCTTGGCATTATTTTAATTATTATTTGATTGATATTATTGTGTAAAAAAAAAAAAAAGAAAAAAAAAAAAAAAAAAAAAAAAGGCAAATAGTTGGTGTCATTATATTGAGTTTTGAAAGATATTGTATGTCATTTATGTTCTATATATGTTAAAAATTACGTATTTTGCTAAGAGTTATTCGTAACACGAATTAAGTTTGAAGTTAGCTAAAACATATTTAGTTCAAATGATGGCGTTTCTTTCAAAGGGTAAGAAAATTGATTTAATCACATTAGCTTCAGAATTAAAAGTAGAAGTAAGTAGCGATGATAAAGTCGTCGAATTACGTGATAAAATTGTAAATAATGAGGCATTTAAAGATAATATAGATTTTGTACAGGGAATTTTTGAAAATATCGTAGAAGAAAGAAAGACTCTTGAGGAAGAGAAACGTTTAGCCGAAGAAAGAGAATTTGAGATACAGAAGCTCAGGTTAGAAGCAGGAACAAGAGATGTTGTTGCAAATACCAGCAACCCTCTAGAAACTTCTTCAATCCGCGTTGACTTGAAAAAGATTTTACCCGATTTCAATCCTGAAAAGGATGATATGAATTTATTTTTAATAACTTTTGAGAGGCAAATGAAACTTTTAAAGGTTTCTAAAGAACTGTGGATTACGTATTTAATTGGAGTCCTTTCAAATGAAATCGGTAAATTAATAGCGCGTGAACCGGAAGAAAAATTTGAGGATTATTCTTATATTAAAGATATATTGTTGCAGAGGTTCAAGTTAACTGCTGAAAGGTTTAGAGTTTTGTTTAGTCGACATCCAAAGCGAACCGATATTAGCTGGAAAGAATATTATTTTGAAATTAGAAGCTATTTTGAGGGATGGCTATCCGAATTAAATATAAATTCCTTTGAAAAATTATCGGAATTAATTATTGCTGACCAATTAAAGAAAAAGGTTTCCCCTGATTGCAAAGAACATTATTTAGACCAATGGGAGAATTTAACAGATCCTGTTGAATTAGCTGAAAAGTTAGATTTATATGATAATGTGAGGTCACACAAAGTAGAAATAAAGAGATCAAATAAAATCAGCGAGGTCGGGAATTCTAATCGCTTTGAAAAAACGCTTTTAGATTTTAAAAGAAATGAGTTTGGTAAAATTGGCAATCAAAAGGAGTCCAAGAGAAATAAAATTAACTATCCTTCGAATTTAAATCGACCAATGTTAAGTTGCTATGGTTGTGGAAACCAGGGAGTTATTAAATCCAAGTGTCCAACCTGTTCTCCGAAAAATATATCGGTGCACTTTCAATCACTAGAATTTCGTACATGGAATATGCAAACATCACCAACATTATTGGTAAAAATAAGCATAAATGGTCTCTCTGGCACAGCTTGTGCTGACACTGGCGCAACACATTGCGTTGCGGGTGAAGTTTTGTATTCTTTATTAAAAGACAAAGGTGTGAAGTTTGAAAAAACTCAAATGATCGTAGTCTTAGCGAATGGGCTACAAAACACTACCGAAGTTTATAAAACAGAAGTTCATGTTAAAATTGAAGGTTGCGACGTTAAAACAACACTTTATGCTCTGCCGAATGCCAGAAATAACCGTAAAATAATGGGAATCGATTTTTTATGCAAAGCAAAAATTGTTTTGGATGTAGAAAATCAAGAATGGTTCTTCGCTGATAGATGTAGGTAGAAGTATAGATTCGCTGAAGATACATATAGACCTCCCAGTGAATTAGCGATAAAATCCGTTGAATTAGACACCGTTTTTCTTAGAGAAGATGAAGGTAGACATCTCACTTCAGAGCAACAAGTTAGGTTGAATGAACTGCTTGAAAAATTTACTAGTAGCTTCCAACTATGGAAAGAGGCTACACCTAAAGTTAAACATTATATTGATACTGGATCACATCCTCCTGTAGCAGTACCCCCTTACCGCATGTCACCTGCGAGAAAGGAAATTTTGCGTAATGAATTAGACGAATTACTCTCTAAGTGTATAATCGAAGAGTGCGAGTCTCCTTATGCCTCTCCTGTAGTATTGGTCCCAAAACCAAATGGAAAAATTCGCCTTTGCATTGATTATCGAAAATTGAATGCCATCACAAAGACAGATAATTATCCATTACCGCGAATAGATGATTTGCTCCATGAAGCCAAATATACCCCTTCTATGACCACTATTGATCTGAAGTCTGGATACCACCAAATTGAAGTAAATGCTGCTGATAGAGACAAAACTGCATTTATTTGTCTATTCGGAGCTTTTCGGTACATTAGAATGCCTTTCGGATTGAAAAATGCCCCAGTAACCTTTCAGAGATTAATAGATAGCTTTAGAAAGTCCCTCAAAGACATCTTTATATTGTCTTATTTAGATGATATTATAATTTTGCCGGAAAGTTTTGAGAAACATTTGTCTGACTTAGAAGCAGTTTTTAATAAACTAACAGAATTCAAATTGTATGTTAATCGTGAAAAATGCAATTTTGCTTGCCCCCGTGTTAAATATTTAGGACATTGCATAACAAGCTCTGGAATCGAAGTTGATCCTGCAAAAACCGCTGCAATTCAACAAATGCCTGCTTCTAAGTCTGTAAAACAAGTTCAATCTTTTTTGCAGTCCTGCTCCTGGTACAGACGTTTTATTCCCAAATTTTCAGATATAGCTAAACCTCTAAGTAATCTTACGAAGAAAGATGCAACTTGGAAGTGGGAAGAAGCAGAACAAAGCGCTTTCGAAACATTGAAAAGTTCATTAATCAATCCTTCAGTACTAAAACAAAATGATCCGACCAAGCTCTATCTTCTTTGTACAGATGCCAGTGGATATGCTCTAGGTGCTGTCCTCCTAGGGGGTCAGGGAGAAGAAGAGCATCCAATAGAATATGCAAGTCGTTTGTTAAGTGCACCAGAAAGAAACTATTCTACCACCGAGCGCGAAGCACTTGCTGTCATTTGGGCTTTAAATAAATTCCGTGGCTATATTGAAGGACATGAAATAACAGTTGCCTCCGATCATCAGCCCCTAAAATGGCTGATGAGTTTAAAGTCACCGTCAGGCAGACTAGCCCGATGGGCTTTGCAGTTACAATCTTTCAACCTCAAGATTGAATATATTCCTGGAAAAGCAAACGTTGTTGCTGATATGTTGTCTCGGCCTATTTGCAGTCATGAAGAACCTTCTTGTGAAATTTGTGCAATTTCGACTGATATGCCTATTAGATCTCCTAAAGGTATCCGAGAAGAGCAATTAAAGGATGAAGATTTAAAGAAAATTATCGTAGCGTTTGAATCTAAAGAAAATAATACAGATTTTGCTAATTGGACTGAACGTGGTTACCTCTTAAACCAAGGAGTCTTATATCGTTACTCTCCAGAATCAGATTCAGAAGAAGCACAATTGGTTGTTCCTGTTCAAGAACGGAAAGAAGTCTTGAAGAATTACCATGATTCACCGACCGCAGGCCATTATGGAGCCGAGGGAAACTATTACAGAATATCCCAGAGATATTACTGGACTGGAATGAGAAAAGATATCGCAGATTATGTTAAACATTGTGTAGACTGTATTCGTTACAAAGCGAGTAACCAAAAACCTGCTGGACTTTTACAAACACCTGTTCATAGTCAAAGATTTGAGACCCTCTCAATAGACTTATTTGGAACCCTTGCCAGAAACAGCAGATGGGAAAAAGTGGTTTTTTATAATCGAAGACTAGCAAAAAATGGATAGAACTTTTTGCATTAAATAACGCAACAGCCACGGAATGTGCTGTTACCTTAATTGAGGAAGTGTATTTAAGATATGGTTTTCCAAGAAAAATCATTAGCGACAATGGTCCGCAATTCATCAGTGCTGTGATGCAACAAGTTTGTTTTCTCTTAAAGATAGATCAAAGTTTAACTCCGGTGTACCACCCTCAAGCAAATCCGGTTGAATGAAAAAACCGAGATCTAAAACCCCGCTTAGCGATGCTAGTTGGAGATGATCATACAACTTGGAGTGAAAAATTACCAGTAAACCGTTTTGCCCTTAATACTGCAAGATGTAGTTCCACAGGTCACACAGCTGCATATTTAATGTTCGGTCGTGAATTACGTACCTCCGATGATGTTGCTCATGACTTACGCCCTGTAATTGCGAATGATAATTTAATACCCGAAGTAACTCCTTATTTAAAAAACTGTGCTAAAATTACTATGCAGATAAGAGATCACATAGAACAAAGCCAAGATAAGCATAAATATTATGTTGACAAACATTTAAAAGCTTCTGAACAATATAAACCAGGCGACCACGTATGGGTTACTTTGCATACTTAGTCAAAAGAAAAATAACAAAACAACTAAATTCATGCCCCGTCGAGATGGCCCATATGTTATTTTAAAACAAAGATCTCCTACTTCTTATACCATTGCCACTAAAGAAAACCCCTTTTCTCCCTTAGGAAATTATCATATATCAGCTTTGTGTCCTTACACGCAAGATGATGGTGGATCTTCTAAAGGCTTTATTCGTCCTAGAGGCAGACCCGTGAAACATCAGACGCCCAGCCAGCAAATATTTACGAAAGGACCACAAAACACGAGAGCCATAGAGGATTTTAGGCACCAGAAAGCATCCCGAAGGAATCCACCCAGGAAATACACACTGCATCTGAGGGACCAGTAATGCAGTGTGAGGGGAAGAGTGTAACGCTCGAACAATACGCACTCCATCATATTTGTTCTCCTTTTCTTTTTCAAAAGAACTGACAAGCTGAGTAAATTAGACTTTACGAAAAAGAAGAATGTTTACAAGGTTGTTGCCGACAAAGCATTTGAGCTATGCCGTATTTTAAATTAACTGAGTTATTTTGTAAATAGTAATATGTAAATACGATGTAAATATTAAAACTTATTAGTCAAAGATAAGTTATCCAGTTTTATTTTGTAACATAAGAATAGTTTCCACCCCGGATTCTGAATAATATGTTACAGAATGGTTATTATACACGTGAAAACAAAAACATTTCTCGATTAAACCTGGGGTTGCAATCAACTCACATGTTTAGTCAAAAATATACAGAGTGCTTCGTTCTAACCGAATTCGGATTATCATTATTAACTTGAAAAAAGGAAATGTATTCTAAACAGAAAAGGTTGTTCTTTTATGGAATCTATGTATGAACTTGAGAGAATGTGTACCTTGTTGATACAGTAATACAGTACAGTACTAAAATGATAGGTAACAAATTACCTTCGTTAGGTATGGCATTGAGATGTTTTCTTTATCACCGACCATAATGACTTGAAAGCTACTGTGCGGGAAGCGTCTAAGATCACGTAAAACGCCTAATCAGAAAGCTAAATAACATGCATTTTCTTCAAAATTAGATAACTTGTTTGATGTTGCTCATGCCGATGCATTAAACATAATCAAAATAGCTGAAGATAGATATTTCTTGGTCGCACAGCGAGAAGATGGCAGACGAGGATCAATAACTAGTGCTGGCAAAAATCTCTTGCGGAAAGAATTGATTGCTGATAAAAAGATTATTCTGAATAAAAGATTAGAAAAAAATAAACGTTCGCAGGAGAAAAAAATGGCAGTAGCAGTACTTAGGTATTCTATAGATAGCTCAAATGAAGAAGATGGAAATGAAACTGAAGAACGCGATCACAAAATTGAACTGCTTGAGGGTGCAGCATCAAATCCTGAGACATCTAAAGCTAACAAGGTCGTATGGATATCATAACTTCAGAATTAGCAACAACTCTAGACAGGACAAAATTATCAGAAAACCAGTATTTGTAGTTGCAGAGTTTAGGATGTGATATTAAAGAAGTTAATCTGAACAGAAGTACAATTCTTTGAAAAAGAATTGTTAGTAGAATTAAACAATCACAGAAATTAAAAGAACAGCTACAAAGAAATGTTCCCCTCATTGTCCTATGTATGGAAAACTTTTACCAGAGTTACCGGTAAAGAAAAAATAGACTATCAGTTATAATTTCTGAAAAAGGAATTTCTCAGATACTCTCAGTTGCTAAACTTCCTTCTGCAACAAGTGAAGCACAAGGCCATGCAGTTTATGAAGCTTTGAATGAATGGAATATTGCAGATAAAGTGATTGTAATGAGCGTTGAAACCACAGCAAATACTGGAAAAGATAAAGGTGCTTGTGTCCTTTTCGAAGAAAAGCTTGGAAAGAAACTTTTTTATTTTGCCAGCCGTCATCATATTATGGAACTTATCATTGGAAAAGTATTTCATATTTCTTTGGGAACTTCGCTATCAAATCTAGAAGTACCTTTATTAAAACGTTTTCAAGAGTACTGTAGTTTTCTATATACAGAGAAATTTGAAACAGGCTTGAAAGATAATATTCGAACTCTTGTATAAGATGTAAAATAGGGGTGCACAACCTTTTTAAGAAAAGGGCCACTTACAAAAGTGTTTGGGTTGTCGAGGGCCACATTAGTACCACAGGGAAAATTCAATATCGGGGAGGGGGGGGTAAAAAGTCTTGATTAATAATTATTTATTTTTTGTCTGTAACAGAAACAAACGGAAATAAATAATTGTATGCAGGAATGTAGGGCTTCTTTGCATCTGTATGAATAACCATACAACATTTTATGAGGACTAACTGTTCCTTCTTGATAAATGGTAACTTAAAGGGAAAAAAATACACAAAATTTCTAAATAATTGAACATTTCTGAAAATTATAAAAATATTTTATTGAAGAATAACTTCATTTAAAATAAAAGGAAACTTATTTTTGAAAATACAAGGTTTGATGGACTAATTATGCTATTTTTTCTGCAGACTATTAACAAAACTCGTTTTTTTTTCCTTTTGTCAATCAATTACGACTGATTGACAAAATTCGGGATTTTTTATTAACGACCAATAGACAGATTTCGCGGTAATTTTCCATTTCCAATTGGCAAAATTTGCAATCTTTTCAAACAATCAATTTGCGATACCCCAGATAAATTTTCAAAATTCGAGATTTTTTTTCCACAACGGAAAAAGGAATAGCGATTTTTTCGCCCCCGAATTATTTCGCGGCTTTTTTGTTCTCCGATCGATCTTCGAAATTTGCAAGTTTTTCCAGGAACGTTTGACAAAATTTGCGAATTTTTTTTCATGAGTGATTGGGGAATTTTGCGATATTTTAAATGACGGATTGACAATATTTGCAATTTTTTCCCAACCACCAATGGACGAAACGGAATTTTTTCCTGATATACATTGATGTAATTTGCGATTTTTTTCGTGCAATAAATTGGCGAAAGTCGCGATTTCTTTCACGATTTTTTTTTCAGGAGTGATTGACAAATTTCGCAATATTTTTGCGACCAATTGACAAAATTTGTAATTTTTTTCTATTAATTGTCGAAATTCGTGATTTTTTTCCGCGACAGATTGACGAAATTCATGATTTTTTCTCGCGATAAATTGATAAAATCGCGATTTTTCCTCAGTCGATCAACGAAATTTGCAATTTTTCGTACCTCATCGACAAAATTCCCGATTTTTCTGTACCCTATTAACGAAATTTGCAATTGTTAACCGACTCTGACGAAATTTGAAAATTTTACCGCGTCGAATTGACAAAATTTGCGATTTTTTCGCGCAATAAGTTGGTGAAACTCACGATTTTTCCTCTGCTGATCAAGAAATTTTGCAATTTTTCCGCAGCTCATCAACAAAATCCGCAATTTTTCCGAGTCCATTCAACGAAATTAGCGATTCTTAACTGACTCTGAAGAAATTTGTAATTTTTACGCGACAAATTGATGAAATTCTAGATTATTTCTCGCGATAAACGGACTTAACTCACGATTTTTCTGCAGCCGATCAACAAAAATTGCAATTTTTCCGTACCTCAAATTGCAAAATTCGCGATTTTTCTGTGCCCGATTAACAAAATTTGAGATTTTTTAGCGTCGAATCGACAAAATTCGCGATTTTTCCTCTCGCGATCAACAAAATTCGAAATTTTTCCACGCCCGATAAACGAAATTTGCGATTCTTAACTGACTCTGACTAAATTTGTAATTTCTGCCGCAGCAAATAGACAAAATTCCGATTTTTTCTCACTTTAAACTGACATAACTCGCTATTTTTCCGTAACCGATCAAGGATCACATATTCGACAAAATTCGCGATTTTTACGGCACCCGATCAACGAAATTCACGACTTTTAACTGACTCTGACGAAATTTGCAATTTTTTCAGCGCAAATTGTCGAAATTCGCGATTTTTGCTCGGGATAAAGTGATAAAATTCGCGATTTTTCCGAAATCGATCAACGAAATTTGCGATTCTTAATTGGCTCTGATGAAATTTGCAATTTCTTTCACAGGCAAATTGACGAAATTCGCGATTTTTTTCTGCGACATAATGACAAAAATTGCAATTTTTCCAGTTAGAAATTGACAAAATTGTATAAAAAAACTCCGAAGAAATTATATAAATTGTGATCCCGGGCCACAAGTTAACCCATGGCGGGCCACAGGTTGTGCATCCCTAATGTAAAAGATGAAATTTTGGAGTTTGCCACTACACAAGAATCATCAACATGTGGAGTAAGAGATGACTACCAAGAATTTGTCAAAGTTGTTATTATTTTCTTTTGGGGAATACCTGTCACGAGAATTTGTTTCAAGCTTCCAGGAGCAATGCACCATGCTCGTTGGATGGGTAAGGTAATATATTCTTTGAAAATATTCATATTTAAGTCTCTTTTCAAGCTTACCAAAAAGGACGAATGAGGTCTTCATGATGTTTGTGTTTTTATAGTCACAGTGCATTTTAAATCTTGGATCACTGCTTCAATGACAGAAATCTCATCCTATCATGACTTTCAGTTGATGAAGCTTTTATTAGAGTATTCAGAAATACATGCAGAAATTGAAAATGCTGCATTAGAGAAATTTTCAAAGCCTCTGTGGTATTTGTCAGAAGATCTTTCTGGATTGTCGTTTTTCGATAGCCACGTGCCTGTTTCTACAAAAAGAAAGATCGTTGAAGTCCTTCAAAATGAAAAGGGTACAAAGAATCCTGATAATAGGATAAGTGTTTCCCTTAAAAACTTTGATGAAAAGAAGTTTGAAGGTTTTGTTAAGAAAGAATCTTTGAAGTAGTTAAAAGAAATGAATTTACCACAAGGATTCTTTCAAACAGACCCAACACATTGGAACACTAATTCTGATTATATGATTGCATTAGAAATGGTGCAATCTATTAAAGTGGGAAATGATCATGATGAGAGAGGTACTGGTTTGATCAAAGAGTACACTGGAATCCTTACAAGGAATGAACCTCAGTTTTAGCAATTGACGAAAGTTGTGGAGAAGCACCGAAAAGCGTATCCTCACTGCAGAAAAATGGACTTAACAAATTAAACTAATTATTGATATTTTCAACTTTTTATATGCTTGTATTGTGTTTTTGTGTTATACAAAAGTAAAATTAATTTACTATCATAATAAAAATTATCATTTTAGCTTAGTTTCTTTTTGTCGATAACATCATGTTTTTTAGTGTAATCGCCAAACTTCAGCAAGCTTGAGCTACCTTTAAATATATTTCTTTTTCATTCAAACTTTTTCTACTTTGCTTTTTACTGTATTGGAACAAATTTTGAGGTTAAGACATAAGAAAATAAAAAATAAATTAAAATCGACCATATAAGGACCACCCTACTCAGCATGCTCCTTTATTTTTTTTTTTAGTTCTGTTAGTGGTTCGAGATGAGGGCTTTTTTTAAAATTTTCAATGACTGTCAACATTTTTTTTTTTGCTGGCGCTGTCTACTAATTGGAGCAGCTAATAATAGAATTCTTTGACTAATGAAATTGGAACTATGTTTCTTTTGTAATATTTACGTATATAAAACAAATTGTAGATTTTTTCAACCTGATATCATGGAAATCTTTTGTTAACTTTGTTTAGAAAATAGCAGATAAATGTTCTTACTATTACTGACACCTCTAGTGCACATCTAATGCGGTATATCCGGCTACTAGTTTGATACACTGAACACATAGAAACACATAGAAATGTTGTTTCTATGTGTTCTAAGATATCTTATAATTTAGTCTAGTAAACAAAATGTAAATAAGCATTGAGGCTTTCAGAGACTTTTGAGAGTCATAAAATGTTTCAATATATTGTTAAAGATGTCACAATACACATTACACCAATATGACATAAAATGCTGCAAACATACAAACATTAACCCATTGCACCCCGTGCCATTTTGAGTATGGGCTACCAGCAACTCCGCGTGATTTTGACTGTCGGCTACCAGCAACTCCGCGTGATTTTGGCTTTCGGCTACCAGCAACTCCGTGTCATAACACAAATATTTTATTCAGTCGGCACCACTTTTGTAAAAGGAATTTCCTTCAAGCATACAATTTCAAAACTGCTCTGATTAAATTAGGCAAATTTTATTTTCTTTTATTACTGGTCCCCAAAACAAATTTTGCAACGAAAGATGATGTCGCCGCAGCGGCGACAACGGAGTTTTCAACTTACCTTAACATGTCTCCGCAGCGGCGGCAACGGAGTTTTTAACATACCTTACAATGTCGCCGCAGCAGCGACAACGGAGTGCAAAGAGTTAAAGAAAGATATAATTTGTATAATTCACTAATTAAAAACATGTACTTTGCTACGTTTAAATACAGTAATAAGTTAAAAATATGAGTGAAAATGTGGGGTGTTTAGATATATAAACATATTTTATGTATGCTGATTTCTTTTTATTGATTAATAAACTCAACGTTATATCTCAAGTTTCTAGGGTCAATTAATAAGTTCCAGCTGAAATATTTACTGACATAATAATGATTCCTTTGTATAATTATTCCTTTAATATTTTCTGATGGAAGATGAATCTTAGAATTGCGAAAACTTAGATATCCGTATCCGTAAATGGAATATAGAAGTATTAAAACAGACGATGTAAGTCAGTTTATTCGATCCACTTAAGTATAATGAAATCATGTGAAATTTCAAGCACATGAAATATATGCAAATGGTCCAACATTTAAAAAAATATTGCATGATAAAAAGAAACATTAAAAGCGTTGTATTTATCGTTCGTTACGAATATTATATTTATTGGTTATGAAAAGTTGCTTAATAACTACATTGTTTTCTTTATGAATTTTCATATGAATGAAACCTTGGATAACAGACTTATGAAAAAAGTATATTCGCATGTAAAATTAATAGTGCTACAAAAAACTGAAGTATACTTGCATATTTATGTATCAACTAGAAGAAGTTATTTAAATACACCAAGAGAAATTTCTCCTAAAATAAAATATTTAAATTATACTGCATAATGATGTACAGGCCATATAATTTTTTAAATTATAATATTTAACATAAAAATCTTAATTAATAAGGCAATCTATTTTTATAAGAAATACATTGACTTATTTTTAATGTTTAAAACTGTCAGTTTAATTCAATTTCTTAAATCTGTTTTGATTTTTTACTATAATTACCAGACTGAAAAGAAGGGTTATGTGTTTCACGCGTATCTGTTTATGTCGATTTCTTTATATCCTCGAAACATCCCAACAGCTGGATGGATTTTAATGAATGAGGTCTCTATGAATTCATCTTAACGGCCCGATGGTTATAGGTTAGGTTTTGTTTTTATAAATTCAAAATGGCGGCCGTAAAATACAAAATGGCGGTAGAGACGATAAAATTTTTTACGCACCCTATTGAGTGGCATATCATTGGATAGGTCTTTCAAAATGAAGACGATGTTTCATTGAGTATTTTACAGTCAGAAGCTCCGTTAAAATATTATACAACCTGGAAGTTGTATAGGTAGGAACTCTAGCTTTACTGCAACTCTAACCATCATAGACATCTATAGACCTCATCAAAACAGTGTTTATAGATAGGAACTAGCAATTAAACACAACTTAAAAGTCATCAATACAAGTAAATAAAAAATAGTTAAGTAATATGAACAAGTAATATAAAAAAGTATAATAAAATTTAAGTCAATTCCTACTTAGGTCAATAAGAGAAATTTTTCTTCTCCCATTCTTCTTTCCTCGAGCGGCGCTTAAAATGCCTTGATCAAGAAGAGGGCTCTCTCGATTATTCAAAATTAATTAATTTAATTTAATTAATGAATTCATATTTAAAAAAACTGGACTAACATCAAGTGTCATCCACTAAAAGTTTAAAAAAAATTATTTGAGCTTCATTCGATGAATAATAAGTATTTTATTAACGATTGAAAATTTGAACAAGATATATATAGCCAGAGTGTGAGCTAATAGTAGGAATTAAAAAAAAAATAGTTTCACATTTATTAGAAATAATTAATTAGTTCGCTTTGATTTTTTAAATTTAATTGTTTATTTGTGAAATGTATTTTACTACTTATTTTTGCTAAATATCTATATTTACAAAATATATAAATATATTCCATTTCATTCTAGATTATTGGTTGTAACATTGGATTGATATTAATCTTACTCAAGTATTACGCACTTATTCTCTTCAAAAAATGAGCTATATTCAAAGAATGTCCCAGAATCTGGAATTAAGTATAACAATTCACTTCATCCAATCTCCCAAAATAGACTTGATGCAATTACCATAACACAAAAATTTCAAATGTAATCGTTTTAATCCTCTCGCAACTGATTATGTTTCGTCAGTAAAATACAATTTACTGTAGTGAACTCCTTTTTGTGCTATTTAAAGTAAACGAAAACAAAAACCCTCTTAACTTCATTTCAAGTTTTTTGCAGTTTCTGGATAACCTAGTTGCTCTGCAATATGAAGTGTCTTCGTCTGGATATTTTACGATATTGCTCGCCTCAAAATTGGGTCGCAAAAGTCATCAGGTGTGAGTTTTATTATAGCAATACATATATTTTTAAGTTTTCTTCCGATTACATAACCATAGAACCGAAATTAACTTAAGTCATTACAGGAATACACCTATACTAGGGTGGTCCTTAAAAAATTAACTTTTAAAATTTCTATGGGGCACCCTCCTATTTTGTTCTATGCATAAAATAAAGACTTCCACAAAAATTTCAAAATTTTAAAACATTTTTTAAGGGTCAAAACATTTTTTAAAACATTTTTTACCTAGGTTTGAATATTTAAAAAAAAATTAAAAATTGACATATTTTGTAATCTGATAATAAATTATTAATACAAATCCACAGTCATTGCCAAATTGAGTCATGGTATGATATTAGGCTGTAAAGAATGTCATTTATCTCAAGTTTCAACATATTTGCAGAGTCTATTGTCAAAACACGGACAGGAGTATTTCATGTCGACACTCCATTTCACCTCAACTTGGTTGCATTCTGAAAAGTAGAGAATCTGACATTCCGCCTTCAAAAATAGTTCTCCGTTATTTTTTAATCTTAAATAGCTAAAATGCGTAAAAATTTATAAGATAATGCTTATAAATTACTAGCAGGCCGAGCCCGCTGCGCTGGACCATTTTTCAAATAAACCTTCAATCAAACGAAATGGAAAATCCGACCCTGTATTTTAAATTAATATGGACCTTCACCAGGAAGATCCTTACGCATTTTCTGAATACGCATCGGACGCAACTGCGCCGTTATATTATCTGATGCGTTAGACGAAATACGGGCAGTTCAGAAGCAACTCTTTAGTACATCATGTAGAGTTTGGGAGGGAAATGCGGCTATTATGATCATATCACCACACTACTAAAAAAGAGAGAATTACAATGACTGCAGAGATTTACCATTTAACTTAAAAAATGTTCAGGTTATTCACTTTCGTTTGTTAGTTCTTTTACTCCGGGCTTCTCATCTTGGTACTTTGTGCTGATCTGATAACATAAATACAATCTCTCTCTTCGTTACATTATATTTGGTAATATACGTCTTCTTTTGGCAGGTTTTCTCTACAGTTTCTTATCTTCGATTTCCAGTAGAGTAAATACAATCAAAAGAGTATTTAACTTTTATATTTTAGAGTGTGTGAATCATGTAAAAGTGGATATTTAAAGCGGAATTGTGTGAACAAAATTAAAATAATGTCATTTTAATTGCCGTTTCTTTTTACATACCAGTTTAAATCATGCAACTATTAACCCAGGAAAATAACCTCGATAACTAATTCAAATAGAAAACTAAACCTCTAGTTTTCATTCAATAAAATCTTCCCAATCATCCGTAATCGGATCCACAACCAAGTTTGATGTGAAACGTTAGAAATTTTTGTAACGGTATGGCTACAAATGTATCAGAGTTAGCGACAAAACAGAGTTAATTACGCGCCACACTTCATTCCATTAAATAATGTCAAATTGCTGTTGATTGATTTTTAGATCTTTCACTATCAAAACTCTTTGCAAATGATAAGCAAAGTTAGTTATGCAAAATATTTAGTAGTGATCTTTTTGGCAAACCGAAGATTTTTTTCGCATTTCTCTAATGAGCATAATAAGACGGAGAAATATACTGGCTTTTATTTTCAAGACGTCATTATTTATCAGTTTGTTGCCTAAATAAAACTAAAAACGGTAATTTGTGACTATGATCAGCTGTCGGGCTGTGCATCAGCCAAAAATTCTTTATAATGATTGAAATTTTATTTGAATCTGAGGTACTTTAGTAAATGAACAAATGTTGTTCCATTGGCCACCTTTGGCATTTGAAAGTTGTGTTTTGTACATTCAAAGTAATGCTTTTTTAGTGATAGTAAAATAAACCTAAAATTTGTCACTACGATCAGCTGCTCGGGCTGTGCAGGAGCCAAAATTTGATAATGATTGAAATTTTAATTGAATTTGAGGTACTTAAAAAAAAAAAAAAAAAAAACCTAGGCTAAATGAACAAATATTGTTCCATTGGCCACCTTTGGCATTTGAAAAACATTTTTGTACATTCAAATTAATGCTTTTTTAATGATAGTAAAATAACTGCACATGAAAAATATCTATTAGTAAATCTTCTTTTGTCCGTTTGCTCCATAATAAAAAAACATAAATTGACTAATCTCTAATTACTAAAAGTACAAATTTCGCGTAATCCTCTGAAATCGGATTTACTGTCCACGGTTCCTTTCAAATATAAACGAATCTTCCAACACTATACAGTAAATTCGCCAATTGTAAGGTAGCTGATTATGGAAGATTCATCCAATATCTTTTTATAACATTTCTAAAAGAAGGGCAGATATGAAAAAAAAATAAATGACGAACGGAATGGAATATCGAAAAGTGATTTCAGAAAGCAATTTTTATTGCAAAATGTCTTTTTTCGTGATAGAAATAACGCATAATTGCTTACATTTTCTTAAGAATAATCTTTACTACCTAACATTGCAAGCATTGAACGTTTATATAAGGGAAATTGGCGATATTTTTTTTTATTAAAAAAGAATGGACAATATTATCTAATCTGGCTTCGAGGTTATAAAAGTCACAAATTTGGGGAAAACAAACCGACATGCTTTCGCAGAAAAGCACGATGAGAATTTTTTTAAATGTCTAAAATTAAATTATTTTACAGTATGTATGTGCGTATGTGGGAGACATTTATACTAAAATTAAAATATCTGACTCCATTTTTTAAATATTAATTGCTATTTATATATTGTACATTTGAATTTTAAAAAATACTCAAAAAATGCTTTCGTACACTTGCAAAATCACCTTTATTGTAAACATCGCTTGAACCCAATTCACGCTTACATCTTTTTGGCTTAAAATCAAATTATTTGGCGACAAAAGTGAACTGAAAAATCACAAATAAACATATAACATGTAACTCATAGATACAGTCGGACCTCTATTTAACGAACCTCTATTTTGCGAACTTTTACTTGGAACCAAGAACATTTTGCAAATTTCTTCGTAAAATAACCTCCAAATAGCGAAGTGTATTCTCTATTTAACGAACTTTTTCTTGGGATCTAAATTTTTTTTCTCCCTATTTCTTAAAATATTACTAGACATTTCAAACTTATTCTTTCTTTTAACACATTTTATGATGATCAATGACAATGAACAGGTCTTACCAGGCACCTAACTCACCGAAAGTAGTAAAATCGTTGTGATTCTTTGCTTTCAATCCAAGAAGAGCAAACTTTCAATATCACCTTATAAGTTACGTTTAACCCTCAATGGAGCTACCCCGATTTCTAGATTGTTGATCATGATCAATCGTGTTGGTAATTTCGGTTCTTGTAGCTCGAAAATGTCAAAGCGAAAGTGCTTGAGCATCAAAGAAAAAAAAATATTCTTGATGAAGTGGATAAAGGCATGAAGAAAAAGAATACTGATTTAAAATTTGGTATTCCTCCAAACAGCTTATCAACCATAACAAAAAATCGTGATTTTAATGTAAAATTATTTTTGTAACAGAAAATACAATGTATTTCTAGACAATGTTTTGTTTCATTCTTATTTCCCATGCAGATTTCTTTTTGATGGGTAAAACAAGTAAAACATATAGATATAATTTATAAAAAAGTGTGACTAATTATTATTTTTTAATTATATCTGGTGTTTATGGACTTAAAATGTGTTTTACGTAGTTTAAAGTATTTTAAAGGGTGATTCTCTATTTAACGAATTTTCCACATAACGAATTTTTTGGGGGATTTAGCGACTTCGTTAAATAGAGGTCCGACTGTACCATCATTTTTACAATTACATCTGCTAGTTTCGTCTGTAACTCACATGATGGAAGAGTTAGAAATAAAAAAGAACAAATCAAAAACAAAATTGTTACCACAAGGAAGGTCTCCTTAAAGAGCATACTCAAATTATTTTGAAAAGGAAAATGCTTTTAAAACTACTCATGTGTTACATCAGTCAAATTTGGCGGCGGAATCCCAGTAAAAATCTGAAAAAAATCTATAAATATTCGAATATTTGGTGCAAAAAAGACGAACGTTCCAAGCTATTTGGCTAGCCAACACATTTCCATCCCAAATGCAAGATATTTAAATGCATTTGAAAATTGCTTGTTAAATAAGTGTTTAAATGCTTAAAACACAATGAATTTAAACTTAAACGAAGGATTAGCGTACTATTTTTTATCTTTAAGCGTATATAATATATACAAATTGCGTCTTGCAGTAGTTATTTAATTTTACATGGCTTTAGCGGCTGGAAATGTTTTAAGGGTACTATTTGATTATTCATTCAACCAATTTCGCCAAATTATATAAATTGCCAAACGCTTCGCCAGATTATATAAATTGCCAAACTGCTCGCGGAATTATACAAATTGACAAAATTTTTATTTTAAACAACGTAAGAATAAATACATTTGTAAACATTAGTAAAATTACAAATAGAAGTGAAATTAAAAATCACTTGATGGCGCAACAAACACGTCTACCGTGTTTAATGTCAAGTGAATGTAAAATTTACGATCAGCTATTATTGGCATTTATCTTATAGTTTGGCGATAGTTATTTAGTCGACGGGATAATCAAGTAGTACCATTTTAAATTTGTTTTAAAAGTAGCTGGCTAATTAAAAATGCTACCATTAAACATTTTATATTAAATACTTGTTTCCACGGCAACAAAAACCTTCATTTCTGGTTTCTGACACTAACAATATCGAAGTCAAATTGCCAATGTTCCGAATCAGACATTAATTTTGAATTTGGAAAAAATTTAATAAACTGAAATTTTGTTTTAAACCGCATAATTACGATAATAAAATTTTAATATATACACATATAAAGGTATATGACAAAACTGTAGTAATAAAAATGTATTTATTACGTTAAGCTTAATCTAACTATCTTCGTATAAAGAGTAGAAAAAGGTTTTACTTAAAAATTAGTTATCATAAAAAAAAGTATCATTCAAAATTTTATTGTGCCACCAACCAGCATTAAATCGCCAAAAAAATTAAATTTTCATTATTTTTTTACAAACGCTAATTCGAGGTTCTGCGGATTTTTTTTTTTTTTTTATATATGTAAACATATTATATGTCACGAGAAGAATCTTCTATATATTCCTCATGAGAATATATTTTTTCAAATGTTTCTGAGCATGCACTTATCGAAACTTTCTTGATATCATCCTATCAATTTTTCAGATGCATTTTTCTTGACCTGACGCAAAAGATAAAGAGCCAAATCTTATTTCAATTGCAATATTTTAACTTAGTAATTTTTTAAGCATTACGAACAATCCCTTTCAAGTTTAAATTAAATATTTTCGTTTTTTAATATTATCACTCATTAAAACGAATTTTTTTCTTATTTTTTTTCTTCCTTCTTTCTCTTTTAATTAAAATTAGTAACAGTTTTTTCTTTTATGTTTCGAGGTGTAATAGCTGTTTCAATTTTTTTTATCAACGATAAATATCGACAAGAAATAAAATGGTAAACCTTATCGTCCAAAATAACAGAACTTTCCGTCAAAATTCTATAACTAATATAGGTAGAATGATGTGTTACATCTTAAAACCTTCCCTGAAACGATACCTATCTAACGGTATACGTTCCGTAAGAATACATTCAGTAGAACTCGAAATCTAGGCGTTCGGAACGAAATTTCCGTTTGGATTTTATATATATACTAGCAGGCTATGCCCGCTGCGTTGGTCAATATTTCCAAATGAACCTTGGATTAAACTAAATGGTGAATTTGAACTTGTATTTTAAACAATATGGATCTTCAACTTGACCTTCCACATTACTGAAAACGATGCGAACGTCATTGCGATATAATGTTATCTTAAGCGTTGGACAAAATTTAGCAATTAAGAAGTAATTGTTTTAGTTGATTATAAACAGCGCACTTATGGTCGGGTAATGAGACCGTTATGACAACAGGAATTAATACCTCAATACCTCTGTAACTAATCAACATATAATGAAATCGTATATACTAACACCATTCCTAAAAGTCATGCAACAGGGCCACTTGTAACAAAATATGTTCTGTAGATTTTTTTAAAAAGGCTAAACTTTCATAATCAGGTTCACTTAATTTTTGAACTTTTACTGTTGCTCTATAACTAAGTACCCTTGAACAATATGTATACACTAAAACCTTTCCAAAATTATTACCTAACTAATTGTGGTATATCCTACGAAAGTATTATAAACAATCGGAATGAAATACAAATTTCCGTTGTAAATATATAGTAGATGATGATGATGCGATTTTGTGTAATAGAATTCATAGTAAAGTTTTCGCTTCAAACAAAAACGATGCTTTCAACATTAAAGCTAATACACCAATATGTGAAGTATCCGATTACGGAAGATTAACTTGAATTCTCATGAGCAACTACTCAAAGAAAAGTGAATATGTGGCTTTTGTGATACTTTTATGTCAGCCGGGCGCAGGTAATAAATCAATAAAGATTGTTTTCATAGCATATTCTTATTTTATTATTTTCATTTAAAACACAAACCTTTCACTCATTTAATTTAAAATGCATGCCTTATACTAATTTCATTTAAAAAACTGCAAAGATAAACAATAACAGGAAATAATGCCATAATTAAAAGCAAAAAAAAATATTTTTAATTTACATACGCAAAATGTAACTACTGCTACTGGGAATTTTAAAAATGCTATCAGCGAGATGTGCGCACGGTTGTTATAAATGTACCCATTTTTTCTTCTTATCGAGGAGCAATTTATAAATCGCACAATATTATTCCAATTCCAATTTCTTTCATTGAGGAACCTATGACCGGAAAAAAATGGAAAAAGACTCTTGTAGATTCTTCGGATGACGGCATCTGACGCCATAAACCGAGTTTATATATATGAAAATAATTTTTAAGTCGTTACAAACATTGCTTTCATACTTAAATATTTTCATTGGTACTACTTGTTATCCCGTCGACCAATTTCGCCAAATTATATAAATCGCCAAACCATTCGCCAAATTATATAAATTGACATAATCTTTATTTTAAATAACGAAATAACAAATAAATTAGTATAACATTAATAAAAATACAAATAAAACGTCGAAATTAAAATCACTTGATGACGTAAACACGTGTAGTTTGTTTAAATTCAAGTGAATCTGATATTTACGATCAACCATTATTGGCATTTAATCTTATAGTTTGACGATAGATTTTTGGTCGACGGAATATCTAAGTAGTACCTTTTCCATTTTTGTTTTATAACGCTAAATTCTCAGTAATTTTTTCCCTTTTATTTTACATAAAATCACTATTTTTTTAAAAAATTAAGATGCTTGCATTTTTATTTCAAACTCAATGAGCCGTTTTTATTTTTTAGCCAAAAGGGTTGATTTGAATTTTTTCCGTTGCTAGAGTAACGGATGTAACGATAGATATTTTGAGGTTTAGATGTCAAAGACACCGCCAAATTAGAAAAATATGAAATGTGTCATGAACTGTTGGTCTTATAAAAATTTACTTGGTAGCATTGGATTCAGCATACAAAACTACATTAAAATATGCTATCATTTGACGCATAATTTTGATATTCGATTTTTTTTCCCCTCCCCGTGCAAAAACCATTAGGGGTGACACTTTAGAAAATCCTTTCTTAGCAGAAGTTTATGTCATAAGAAGTATTTTTACCACGATTTTCAAGATTTTAGGTTCAGTAGTTTGCGCTGTGCGTTAATTAGTCCCCTAATCCAGACTTTATCTAGACACACGGCAGTGTGTCAGCCAAGTTCGCCTGACATAGCCGTGTGTTATTTACACGAACCATTTCGAGCTGTTTTCATCTAATTTCAATGCTCTACAACTGTAAATCTATGAGACCTACGTACTTGTTATAAGAAATGAGTAGTAAGGCCACCCTAATTACCTAAAATCCAAAATTTTATAAATAACGCATGATTAGTTTCCGAGATAATGACATTTGAAAATGTCTGATATCCGATAATTTTACCACTGACTGACTGACTGACTGACTCACTCATCAAAAAGATCTCGTATATCCACTGCAGCTACAGACTTCAAATTTGGTGCGAAGTTCGTTTACACTATAAAACTAAGGAAAAAAATAAAAAAATTGTGAAAATCGATTAATTACCCACCTGGGGGTGCCCATTTTTACTTTACCGTTGCGTCTATTAGGCGAAATTTTAATTTGCCGTAGGAGGGGACGCTGTTCTGTAGCCAAATACCGCCAAGTTTCTCGCCAACATGGCGATATGTCGCCAAATTTGGCGACCAAAATTAGTCGCCAAAAGTGACGCCACTTTGGCGATATCTCTTATATTTCGCCAAATTCCCATAGACTTCCATTGAAAACCTATCTATTTACTGGGGGTTTATCTGGGTTTACTTGCTTACAGAAAATCAACAAATTGAGATATTCTGTCCGTCACAGAGCCCGTTCTCAGAAACTATACATGTTGGAGGCGTGAAATTTGGCATATTTACAGCTGAACACCTCACATCAAATGACAAATCATAAAATTTTGAAAAAGTTGTAAATTTAACCCTTTGGGGTCTCACATGTGTATTTTAAACAATCCTTTCTAAGTGAGCTCTTAATTAGGTTGGAGGGGTGAAATTGTACATAATTATAGCTATACACCTCACATCAAACGACAAATCACAAAATTTTGAAAAAGTTGTACATTTAACCCTTTGCGCTCCCACATGTGTATTTTAAACAATTCTTTACAAGTGAACCCTAATTAGGTTGGATGCGTGAAATTTTGCATACTTGTAGCTGAACACCTCACATCAAACTAGAAATCATAAAATTTTGAAAAAGTCGTACATTTAACCCTTTGGGCTACCCCACGTGTATTTTAAACAATTCTTTCAAAGTGAGCCTCTAATTAGGTTGGAGGCGTGAAATTTTGCATACTTATAGCTGAACACCTCACATCAAACGGGAAATCATAAAATTTTGAAAAAGTCGTACATTTAACCCTTTGGGCTTCCACATGCGTATTTTAAGCAATTCTCTCTAACTGAGCCCCTTATTAAATTGCAGATTTGAAATTTTGCATACTTATAGCAGAACACCTAAGGCTAGGCGACAAATCATAAAATCTTGAAAAAGTCTTACGCTTAACCCTTTGAGCTACCACATATGTATTTGAAGCAATTCTTTCTAAGAGAGCCCCTAATTGAGTTGGAGACATGAAATTTTGCATACGTATAGCTGAATACGTCAGAACACACGACAAATCATAAAACTTTCAAAAAGTCTTATATTATTTACTCCTCCGGGCTCTAACTTCTGTATTTTAAGCAATTTTTCTAACATCCGTCCTTTTCACCCGGGGAGCACTTTTCCAACTTTTGCTGACACCCTTTTGACCATTCTTTCATATTATGCACCATAGTCTTACATATTTTAGCTCCACTTTTTATCGCCAGGTGCACCTACTTATCTCGGGTACTATGGGCTCAATCCACTCGACTAATATATCTACGGATAGTATGTAAAACGCAGTTTCGTTCGGATAAAGGTTTGTTTAGAATAGAGTGCGCCCCTGGTTGCGAAATGTGGAACTAACAGATTTTTCAAAAGGATAAAGTGTTTTGAAAGGAATATTAAACAAAACCCTCTGTGCGATCTGTGATCACACTTACCCACTTGTTATTTTCAAAATCATTAGAGAAAAGTTTATTTAGTTAATTAAATTTAAAAATCCAGGGAGGGGCAATGTCCTTCCTCTGCACTGCCTCTTTTCCCGCACCCATGAATGAATGATACATAGTGTGGCATAAGCACATAACTTTATTTTTCACTTCCAGTACAAAAAAGCAGGCCCAGCTATAGGATATTTAATTGGAAAATTTAATAGGAGAATTTAATATAGGAATTTAATAGGAATTGTTGTTTCAGAAACAATAAAAATTTCGAATCAATACATTTCGTTTCAAAACATGCATTCAGTGTAGCAGTATTAAAATATAGATTTCTGCCGTAAATTGACAGCCAAATAGTTTGTTGTAGGAAATTTAAATTAAAATTGAATGTTGCTTGGTGAATAAAATAGTCTCATGTAAACACATTAAAAAACATTAAGTAAAGTGTCTAAATATATTGTAACTTTACAAAAGGTAATGATATCTAACAAAAACATAGCTGTGAAAAAAGGGAGCCAAGTTCTGTAAAGACAATGGCAAGAAAAGAAGTGATATCTAAGTGGGTGCCAAGTTCAAATAAAATTCACTCAAACTTACGTACTGAAGTATTATAGCATTTTTTAAATTGTTTAGAAATAAAAATTATTGATAGCATATTAATAATAAATCTAGAACTTGGCAAGTTTTTGATAAATGTTATGCCTATCAATTTCATGTCTTAATAAAATAGTGATGTTAATATTAATTTCAATGACATTACAAAAAAAAAATATAGTTATTATTATAAACAAATGACTCATGTTAAAGATTTGATAAACCAATAAAGGCACAGATACACTCCCGCTCGTCTTTGGTTATCGCTCTAGCACCCACCATCCAGAAACCTCAATGCAAACAGACTAAGATGCCTGATAAAGAGACAGGTATACTTACGCTTGTTCTTGGTCATCACTCTAGAGACTGCACCCCTTTAATCCTTTCCAGGGCAAATAACTTTTATTAGTGAAATGCTGAAATGATTGAATCACACCAGAATTTGAAAACAAATTTATTTCAAAATGGGTAAAAACTCCTTTTCACGTATTTAATAAAATTAAACTTGTTAGTCATGAATTCTGGTGTCAATGTGGCATTTTGCAGTTAAATTAGGTGGGATATATTTTATCCCACCGCCCTTCAAGGGGAAGAAGCTCACTCAAATTAAGGCTTCCAATCATGAAATAACAAGATTTGATATAATAATGTCATTATTAAAAATAAATTACTCGTAGGTAAAAACTTCCCAAGTTCTAGATTTATTAGGTAGCTTTCTTTACAAAAAAGCTACCTATTGCAGCCGTTCGGAGGAAAGCGATTTCAAAAATTCTTGGTATATTTTCATCGATCATGACCCCCAGACCCCGAAACCACCCTCCGTTCAAAATTTATATATATATATATATATATATATATATATATATCTGACCTATGTCACACTGTAACTCCCGTAATTATGAACCGATTTCGATGTAATTCGGTGTGTACATAGTACATACCAATGTCTCGACCGAGTTCGTTGGCCAGCTTCATCCGCCGTTTTGTTTCAAAATGGCGGCCATTTAAAATTTTTAAAAAAATTTAAAACTTGAAATGTGGTACCAAAAAATTAAAAATGGAAACATATTTTTTTCTTATGTATTTGACCTTTATACAAAGATTCCGGAGCAGTTTTTGTTTCGTCTATATCTTAAAAAATGGCTGAGTTATAGCAATTTGAATTTCTAGCGTGGCCGACATTTTGAAACGTCCTGAATTTTGTCACGCGATAAAAGGCGTATTTATGAACCGATTTGGATGTAATTCGGTGTGTACATAGTACATACCAATCTCTCGACCGAGTTCGTTGGCCAGCTTCATCCGCCATTTTGTTTCAAAATGGCGGCCATTTAAAATTTTTTTTAAAATTTAAAATTTGAAATGTGGTACCAAAAAATTGAAAATGGAAAAATATTTTTTTCTTATGTATTTGACCTTTATACAAAGATTTCGGAGCAGTTTTTGTTTCGTCTATATCTTAAAAAAGGGCTGAGTTATAGCATTTTGAATTTCTAGCGTGGCTGACATTTTGAAACGTCCTGAATTTTGTCACGCGATAAAAGGCGTATTTATGAACCGATTTGGATGTTACTTCGTTTATACATAGTACATACCAATGTCTCGACCGGGTTCGTTGGCCAGCTTCACCCGCCATCTTGTTTAAAAATGGCGGCCATTTAAATTTTTAAGAAAAATTTAAATTTGAAATGTGGTACCAAAAATTGAAAATTGAAAAAATATTTTCTTCTTATGTGTTTGACCTTGATAAAAAGATTCGGGAGCAGTTTTTGTTTCGTCTATATCTTAAGAAATGGCTGAGTTATAGCATTTTGAATTTCTAGCGTGGCTGACATTTTGAAACGTCCTGATTTTTCTCACGTAATAACAGGCGTATTTATGAACCGACTTGGATGTACCTTGGTGTGTACATAGTACATACAAATATCTTGACCGAGTTCGTTGGCCAGCTTCATCCGCCATCTTGTTTCAAAATGGCGGCCATTTAAAAAAATTAAAAAATAAAAAAAATTAAATGAGATACCAAAAAATTGGAAAATGAAAAAGATTTTTTTGTATGTGTTTGACCTTAATACAAAGATTCCGGAACAGTTTTTCTTTCGTCTATATCTAAAAAAAAAATGGCTGAGTAATAGCATTTTGAATTTCTCTTGTGGCTGACATTTTAAAACGACCTGATTTTTGTCACGCGATAACAGGCGTATTTATGAACCTATTTGGATGTAACTTGGTCTGTACATAGTACATACCAATGTCTCGACCGAGTTCGTTGGCCAGCTTCATTCGCCATCTTGTTTCAAAAGGGTTGCCATTTAAAAAAAATTAAATTTAAAATTCAAAATGAGGTATTAAAAAATTGGAAAATGAAAAATATTTTTTTATGTGTTTGGCCTTGATACAAGGATTCCGGAGCAGTTTTTGTTTCTGAAAATTTGTGCTTTTGTTGATATCTTAAAAAATGGTTGATTTATAGCACTTTGAATTTCTAGCATGGCTAACATTTTGAAACGATCTTGTATTTGTCACGCGATAACACACGTATTCGCCTATTTCGATGTAAGAAGGCATGTGGATAGTATACATCAAAACCTCGACCAAGTTCGCTGGCCAGATTCATCAGCCATCTTGTTTCAAAATGGCGGCCATTAAATTAAAAAATATATATATATTTAAAGTGAGGTGCAAAAAAATTAGAAATTGAAAAAGGTTTCTTTCTTAAGTATTTGATCTTGATATAAGGATTCAGGAGCATTTTTTGTTTGTCTTTACATTAAAAAATGGCTCAGATATAGCAGTTTCAATTTCTATTGTGGGTGACATTTTGAAAAATCTGATTTTTTGCATGCGACAGCACTCCTATATATTAACCGATTCCGATGTGAGTGAGCATGTGCACAGCAATTACTAAGGTCTCGACCAAGTTCACTGCTTAGCCTCATCCACCATGTTGTCTTAAAATGACAGGCACTTTAAGAAATTGCCGAATTTGGCAGCCAAATATAAGTTACTTTAAAGAAAAGCAGCTTGGATAAAGCTGACTAATTTCGCGAAATTCTCATTCATTATATTGATAAAAATTAGTATTGAATCTCCTATATACGGTTTCCACTAAATTGAGCTTCGTGTGTTTGCATGATATAAGTTGGCTTTTTTAAAATAAGGATTATGAAAGCTACCTCTTCCTCCCGGCACTGGCCGGAAGGACTTTTATTAATATGCTATCAATAATTTTTATTTCTAAACAATTTAAAAAATGCTATAATACTTCAGTAGGTAAGTTTGAGTGAATTTTATTAGAACTTGGCACCCACTTAGATATCACTTCTTTTCTTGCCATTGTCATTACAGAACTTGGCTCCCTTTTTTTACAGCTATGTTTTTGTTAGATTTAAATTAATGGTATTCTTACTTTTAGCAATTTTATAAATACGGTGAAATTAACACATAAATAAAATCATAATATATATATAACCTTGACATTAGAAAACAAAATTAATTTTTGAAACTGAAATAACATCATATTCATTCTACTTGCATTAAGTACTTATCAAGAACAAAAACATAAAATCAAGTTCTATCAATCTAAATAATTCAAAATATTTCTGAGAACACCTTTTCTTTCAAGAACAAAAACATAAAATCAAATTCTATCAATCTAAATGATTCAAAATATCTCTGAGAACACCTTTTCTTTTAAGAACACATGTCATAACATACATACAAATCATATGCAATCTACATATATAAAAGCCGTTCTCTGTGTGTATGTCCTTTATACAAATCTTTAATTTTTGACCGATTTGCACGAAACTCGATGTACATACGTTTTAGAACGTGGAAAAGATCACTGTCTACTTTAAAAAATCATCAGACCACTATTTATCCCTTTTTTCTACCACTTCCACAATTTAACATTATAGTAATATCTCTTTTTAAATCTTTTTTTAATTCAAACGTTTCTTTCCTGTTGCCAGACCCTAAAAAATGACACAATAATGTGAAAAAAAATAAGGATAACGCGTGTATTTTGTTTCTATTTGCCAATAAAAATTCAGATTTTCTTGCTATATTTTTGCGTGTTTGATACTGACGTCATTCTAAACAGAAAATTTACATTTTTTTGTATATGAAATAAAAACTTTAACTATAAGAGCGGGAAAATAACGCAGCACCTCAATTTGAATGGGTTTTTTTTTTTATTAAAACATCTGTTTTAATACAAACAGTAAAAAATTTCATGAAAACAATTTAAGAAAAAGAAAAAAAAGGCTAGATATGACGTCACATTCTATCAAATCTTTTCAACGCCTAATCAAACTCATTGTAAACATATGGCTCCTATATTTTGCTTACTACTTCGATTGTATACTACAGCCATATCTTATAGCTATATGTTATCGCTAAGTGTTGTATTGATTTCGATTCAGTTCTAACATTTTCTGTGATTTATAGCAAAAAGAGAGCGGTTATTTACATTTTCAAAAAAAATCTTGACAGATGTCTTCATTTAAAATTTATGGAAAATGACATCATTTCATTTAATCATTGTAGATTTAATTTCAATAAAATTTCAAATTTTCCAAATAAAATTTTACTAA
The DNA here is from genome assembly GCA_963932465.1 of Maratus speciosus. Lineage (NCBI taxonomy): Eukaryota > Metazoa > Arthropoda > Arachnida > Araneae > Salticidae > Maratus > Maratus speciosus. The sequence goes on along the minus strand of OZ010786.1, from coordinate 54,227,182 downwards.
CTACTACCTCATTTGGATGTATTTTTTTGCATTTCTCCGCGTATTGTGAAGATATTGTATACTTCTGTTACGCGCGCCAAAGAAAACATGTATTTTAATTTTAAAAATTAAAAAAATTACCACAATGTGTCAAAAGAACATTCTTTTTCTGAATTTAAATTTCGCGAGTTCCAAAATTAAAACTAAAAATGTGAGTTTTTTCATAAACTTCAAGTTAAGGCTGTTCATAAAGTTAAGGCTGTTCTCAAATCCAAAGGAGCTATTTTCTGACATATTTTTTAATTAATTTTTGTTCGGAAACGCATGAAATTGACAGGAGTTCTTATTTAGAAACTATGTAATCGAAAGATAGTTTCCATTTGTTGGTAAAGGTATAAGATCTTTCAGTTGATTTTTTGAACTGAATTTCGGATACAACAGTGCAATAAAGGATACAAACCGGCCGTCACGCAACCACAATTGCTCATAACTCGATAAGTAATTTACTTATGAAAAAAAGGTAAAACTCATTTCAATTCCAAATCGCTTTAATAGTCAGGCCTACAAATTTTAAACCTTTACGTTTAATGAGTCAGAAAATGTGTCAGAAAGTTCCGCGTTGTTGAGCAGGGAAATGGAGAAGCAACTTAAGCATTTGCAGGTTAGTATTTTGTAATCAAGTTGCATGCCAGGTAGTCGCTTAAAACATAAGTCATTCTATATTGTTTTAAACAAAGGTGCATGCCATAATAGGTGTCAGCACACTCACTAAAATAAGAATACCCTAGCGCACAGCCCCATTACCGACAATAAACCCGTCAATATACTTAGAGATAAAAAGATTTCTGCATTTTTCCTTCAGCTAATAAGACTAATCTTTCATAATTGGGTTCACATGATTATATAACTTTCCCCTATAATTCTATGACTAAGCAACGGAAAACAATATGTTACGAATTAAAATCTTCCTTAAAAAACTAATACGTCAAGTCGCATGGAAATCAGTTCTCAAGAATTCAAGTTATATGCACCTGGAACGAAATTCCCATTTGAATTTTATATACTTATCAGGTTATTTTGAGTAGTTTGATTTGATATCTGTTAAATTCGTGTTTTATTTAATTTTATTTTTGGCGTTTTAATTTCGTTTGCCAATTTAGTTATTGATCATTACGCGAAAGCAAACAAATTCTGAATTATTTACAATGTTTTTGAACAATTGAGTTAATCTTTCGTATTTGGGTTGCAAGCATATTTAAAAAATATGCATTCTTAAAAATTATTTTAAAACCCATAAAAAATTCGTAAATTGAGATAAACATTACAAACAAATATTACTGAAAGTACTTTTGTTTTCTATAATACGTTGGAACAATCGAATGTACAATGTTTAGACGTTAAACTGCAATAAAAGGGAAATTTGTTGTGTTAGGTTGTTGCCACCGAAAATATGATACCAGCGTTACTCATAGACATGTCTTTGCTTTATACTATTGCATTAAGTGTAAACAGGTTCATCTTTCGTAATCGGGTTGCACTCAACTTTAAAAATGTCCATGCTTAAAAGTTACTTTAAAATCCATTAAAATCAGAAAACTGAGGTACAATTTTCAAACAAATTTCATTTGAGAGAACTTTTTTCTATTCGACATTGTAAAAAATGAAATTGTGTGATGTTTAAAAGTTAGAAAAATTGCAGTAAAGGCACATTTTATGGGTTAAAATTTATGGGGCACAATTTATGGGCACTGACATAGTGTTTTTAATTTATAATGTAGATAATACCATACAAACGAGAATTTCACTAAGTGCTGCGCGATTTGGAGGAATTTCTTTTTTCGTATTGTCAGGAAAATCACATATTTTTCTCTTATACCCGCCAAAGAGACCGTGCATTCTGTTGTTAAAGCTCAGGGATTTTACTATGGTTGCAAGACAATAACGCCACGTTTTTTGATTGTTTTATAACAATTTGTGGATGGGAATACACAAATTTCAGTTATTGTGATTGCCGTATTATTTCGTTTTAATTCATTTTACCTGGAAATCTTCTTATAATTGACACGGGCGAAGCCGGGTAGTTCTGCTAGTATTTTCATAAAAACAAATTCAGCACAAAAAAAAATATATGAGAACACCTTGCATAACTTTTCCTTAATTTTCAGAAAATTCACTATATGTAGAATTCCTCTAAGGAAAATTGTCACGGTACCAAGTGTTGTAAAATACGATGTATGATATAGGTGAAATAATATGATATGGATGAAATAAGTTGAAATTATTCTGAATTGTTCTTGTTAAAAAATAATACTTTATCAATCAGCATTTCAAGTTTCTTAAGAAAACAAAATAAAATTGCGTTGTGAATTATAACCCTGACCTTTCTTCGAATCTATAAAATTCAATCAAATTGTGAGCTAAGAACAAAAATATTTATTTCCATTCCTTAGAGGAATTAATGCTCACATCTAAAAAAAGAACAACTTTTGGTGTCTCATTTTTACTTATTTTTCTTCAAAAAAATGTAAAATATAATGACTGCCGTACCTAAATACATCACATATGTAAAACTAGGCCTTCCCACAGAGGGATTAGTCAGAGCGATATTGCTGAGAACATAGATTTAATAACATGTGGAAGCAAAGAAAATGAGATATTATCTTTAATTGTCCATATACAGCGATAAATTGAAATGATGAAAATAAACGAATCGTAGAATTACAAAATCTTACATATAAATTCGTATACACTGTTTAAAAAATGGGAAAGCAAACCATGCAATAGCCACGCATGGATATAAAATTGAAAGTACGCAATATATTAAAAGTAAAATAGAAAATGAAACACTAAATTATCTTATATCGAAATTTTAACTGTATAAAATGATGTCAAGAACATAATCACACGATCCGCACCAATTTGAGTAACTTTAAATGACAAATATCTGATGTTTAAAAAGACTGGACCATACTTTATATGGTGTGTGCTCCCCCGGAATAGTTAATATTGCACAATATCTGTTTTCCAAGGATGCAATGAGGTTGTCGATAAGAGATAAGGAATTCTCTCTTCAAAATCTGATATAGTATCAAAGTACCGAATACATCAACAACGGCATGCAATGCGCCGTTAGAGTGTGTTTTAGATATGCTTGATCGGATTTAAATGATGACTGTATGCTGGCCACTACATACGCTGTATTGTTTTGTTTTCAAACATATTCTGCACAAGTTGAGCTGTATTTAGCATGTATTAAATAAAAGAAATCGGCAGTGATTGCAACATAATGTATGACACAAGATCTGAATATATCGTCTGCATAACCTTTGAGCTGTCAAAGTGTCTTTTGAAGTAATTTACAAATCTATACATATTTATTCAGCAAATCATGCAAGCGAAAATACGCCAATATGAACCCGATTATTAAATTTCACCAGAATAAGTTAATATATAAAAAAATCTACAAATGAAAATTGAGAATATGACCTTATGATAAAATGTCTAGAAAAATGAATCAGAAAAAAAAATTCATATCACATTTAAAACGGCACTTCCCTCTGTTAGTGGCCTTGGCGCGAGAGAGAAAAGCCTAGACAATGAACACTTTAGCAAGTACTTTCGGGCAACCTACTCACTGTTTCATACAGGTCTTTATTCAATATTTACACAATTTATTTAATGCTAGGTGGGTATCTATCAGTTTTGTTGCATTTAAATTGCATGTTTTGTGGAGGAAATGCAGCATTATGAAATATTTAAAGCTGCTATACCTAATAATTCCAAATTAATGGTAATTGAGATCGCTTTCCATTCATTTCATCTTTTCGAATTTAAAATTTTTTTAGAAACCATTCATAGAGACAATTTTATATTTTAACTAGGGGGCTCGGCCCCCTACGAGCTACGCTCGCCAACCCCCGTCCAGACACCGCAGACTCTAAATGCACCCTAATTTGATCGGCTTTAAAAATATTTCGAAAGATTGAATTATAATTTAAAAAACAGTGGCGATCTCCCTATAAACGAATTTATATTCATTTCTCTTTGGTTGGGGAATTTTAACGCCAAATCCGCTGCGGTACTACTTGATTATCCTGTCGACCAATTTCGCCAAATTATATAAATCGCCAAATCACTCGCCAAATTATACAAATTGATATAATTTTTATTTTAAATAACGAAACAACAAATAAATTCGTACAAAATTAATAAAAACACAAATAAAACGTCGAAATAAAAATAACTTGATGACGTATACACGTGTAACAACATTTCAAAATAAGCTAATATAAAAGGAATTAAGTAAAGAGAGTCTTTGTCTCCTGGTATTTTTTAACAAAGCGAAAAGAAAGTTCTTTTAAATGAGACATTTTAAATTAATTCTCAAAATATCAAATAAATGTCTAGCGCAATTTCTAAATTTAAACTTTTTTGCAATATTATTTTGTGTTAACTTTATGTAATAACTATAATGTGACGTAAATATGACGTAATTTCTCCTAAGACTTCTAACGCATGTTAATGAATTTATTATTTTACAATATCCTTTCTCTTTTAAAATTCATGTGTATACTTTTTATGACGTAATTTTTAATAAGTTCCTGCTTTTTATACTTAATTATTTAATTCTAATTTGAAAGTTTTTTTCCTGTTTATAATAGTCACGTGTAAATAAATTTTTAATTTGAAGCAAACATTATTGCTTGCGCTTTTTATACAGTTGGCAACAGTTTAAATTAGTACAATTTTCTGAAATCTGTAAAAAATATCTCTAGAAATGCTGAAAATTTGAATTCAAAATAGAAATAAAACCTGAAAAAATGAGTCAAAATAAAAAAATTAACGCAATCTGCACTCCGGCAAATTCTAACGCATAAAATGATCTAAAAATGATTACACTGTCATGTATAGTTTTTGCTGCTATAAAACTTTTTTAGTGGAACGATTTTGTCCAACTTTAGCATTAAATAACTCTTAAAATATTTCTTCGATTTGAAAACTGTCTGCATCAGCGTGTTTATCAAACATTTCTGTATAAAACCGCCGATTTTCATATTTTTGTATGCATTATTTATTTTAATATTAACGAAGAAAGGCCTCCGGTCACAAAAAAATCAAAACCGGCGGCGGCGGCGGCGGCGGTGACAGCGGTAGTTACTTTTTTTTAGAATAGAGAGAAACTAACCCGAAGCAAAATTTCAAGTTTTGGGGCTCAGCAGTAACACTGAAATAGAAAATTTTCAAAAGTTTTTGTTTCTGCAGTGTTTTATACAGCAACATTTTTAGAAATTATTCTATTGCGAGAATTTACGTCATGATAAATACAGCCATGTCAATTTTCATGTTTATATTCCTAACAATTCCATGTAATTCGTTACTTAGATCATCTTTAGATCTTTTTCAGCTTTGTTTAGTCTTTCGATTTTTTAGAATTCGTTCTACAACGAGCATTTACATCTTGAAAATTACTGCCATGCCAAAGTTCTAGTTTCTAACCTCAACAGTATCCCAGAAATTTCAGTTAGAACCTTTCTAGAAATTTTTACGTTTATCTGTCAAATTGAATTTTCGAACCTTTTAGAGTAACCTTTTAACCTTTTAAACTTTCATAACGAGTATTTACATCTTAAAAGTAACCACCACACCGAATTTAAAGTTTCTAACCCAATCAATATCACAGAAATCGCAATTTTAGAACTTTTTTGCTCCTTCAACGATTTAGGTTGTTGCACTGACATAAGATAGTCTTTTTTCGGAGCAGAGATGGCCACCAACATTTTTTTAAGTTGCCTATGTAGTTTCAGAGATAACACCTCGCAAACTTACAAACATTACTAATATTGTACACTTTATAATATTATAACGCTTTATAATATTAGCATTAGATATACAGATACAAAAGCCATTTATCTGTTACAAACTAAAGTGCCCGGCTTTGCCCAGAATTTGAAGGATGTTTGTTCTGAAAAATCAATTTCATAATTTAACATACAGCATAAAACAAACATTTAAAAAATGCAGTCGAAGTGTTGTGCGCATGAATCAAATGAAAACACAATATAAAAATGTATAAAGGTATAAAACAGACGCAAAAGACGGAAATGAACTTATTTCAATTTATAACTGGAGCAATAATGTTAAAATACGCCAATATTTCCATAATCGGGTTTTTATCATGCTTCAATACGTTTTTTCACTCTCATATGACGTTATACTATATTCACCACGTCCTTTATATTTCCAATATGACGTAATATTTTCCTCTTTGGCGTGGAAACCTTGGAATAGAAAAGTTATCAAGTTACATTCACTTTCATTTAAATTCGCCAATCTATTTATTTCATTTTCATTTTTCATGCGAATATCTTGCAATAGAAAAGTTATGACGTAATATTCACCTTTTCTTAAATTCGGCAAACTATTTATTTCATTTTTATTTTTCACGTGGAAATCTTGCAGTAGAAAATTAATTGTTGTAGTAAGAATTTTATTGTGTATTTTAAATGTTGGCAACTGCTATAGCGAAAATTGTTTGCATTTGATAAGAAGTTTCTGTTAAATTGGTGGTTTTTTATTAATTAAAAATTAACTATAAATTATTTCGATTCTGGATTACTTTAGTTGCCTCGGCCGTGTTTTAATACACATGTACATATCTTTTCACAATTTTGGCTTCCAAACTGTCGATTTGTATAGAATTACAAACAGACTGATAGACAAATTTTCATTTTTATATGTTAGATTATATACAAACATAAATAACTTATCTAATGCATGTTAGCAGATGTATTTTTAAATATATATATATATATATATAAATCCGTATAATACTTATTCTGCTTTAATTTCATAGTCATTTGGCAAAAAATCTCACTTTCTTAACCCTGAATTGCGCGTGCCTTTTACAAAAGCGCCAAACTCCATATAACAGCGAAGTACCATGAAAAGCATTAGATGCATGGTAATAAGGTACTTAGAATGCGGCATTTACGATCAACTATTATTGGCATTCAATCTTATAGTTTGGCGATATATTTTTGGTCGACGGGATAACTAAGTAGTACCAAATACTGTACTGCAATTTAACTTCAATTTAACTTAATTTTCTCTATTCTACTATTTTAAGATTTTTAACTTCTAAACATCGCACATTTTCAATTTTTATACCGTCGTATTGGGGAGAAAAGGTACTTTTAAGAGATATTTGTTTGAAAACTCCATCTCAATTTATTTTTGAAATATTAATTTTTTTGTAGTTTTCAGCGCATTTGTTTAATTTTGGCAACACAAGTACTCCATTTCTGTAGAAAGTAGGAGGAAAATAGTTGGAAAATAGTAATTATACCTTTTTGATGCCTTTTTCCCTTAACAACTTTAAAAAATGTAATTAAAATACGTGCTATTTTGAAAAAATATAAATGAATGATTTCTTTTTCAAAATTTAATTTTAAGGATCTATATTAATATTACAAACAAATGAGGGCATATGAGTCATGAGATAGCCGATTGTTTTTTTTTTGTAGAGTTTCTTGAATGGCGGCATTTTTTTTTTTTTCGGATTTGTGTATTATTCAACGATAGTGTCGTCCGTCCTATGCGTACTTTACTGTAGAAGCTGTTAAAGACTTTATCGTAAAAGAAGAATTCTTCAGCGGATGCGGATGACGTCATTCTGTACAAAATAAAAGCGTGTATTTTAAGTCTTAAAACTTAAATCTGTTTTGTACTATCCATATTTATATATTTTATTTTCATCGAGGGTGACACTAAATTCTGAAAAAACAGACTTCCCGTTTTCTAGTTTTTTTTTTTTTATCTTTGTGCAGTTTCGCCTCAAAAAGTGAGATTTGTTGCAAAAAGATATAAATAGCTATGAAAACAAACCTGATGAACGTTTATGCTTATTTTTACAAGTAAATATGGCACAGATGTGATATACGCACCGAGGTACCTAATTGGCGCCAAAGTGGCGTTCGTTGCCTGACATGGTAACCAGTGGCGGCTCGTGCCTGTCATATATTGGGGCACTAAATGCATGGCGGACATTGTTATTCTTCTTTTACCATTATTTTTTGAAAGAAAAAGATTACCTTGTTTAATGGTCGAATATTCTGCCAACAAATATGACAAAGATTTCTTTTAAAGCAATAGTGGTAAGAGAAGAATAAATTTGGCAGCTGTGGATTTAGTGCCCCCCACAGGATTTAATGCAGCACAGGATTTAGGCCAGTCACGAGCCACCACTGATGAAATCATATATAAGGCTATTTTAAATTGTTTTGTTCTATAATTATATCATTTATTGATTGTTATTGCCTTTTAAAAATGATAGAAAATGTTTTGTTTATCACTGTATTTTGTTTTCATACTGAAATAAAAAATAACGTACTATTATAGCACGCTATATGTAACTGGTATTCGAAAACGACGTTTTCGGCAAATTGGCATAAAAAAATCACGCCAAACCCGGTGCATTTATTGCATCTGTGCCACAAATATAAACATTTTATTTATACATATAATATCATTTCTTTTTATGTACAATTTACTTTTGTTTGTATTAAAAAATAGGTAAGTGGCTTGTTAACACAAAATAAATTGCATAAATCTTTAAAATATTGCTTGAGTATATGAAACAATGAATAAGTTGCGCGAAAATACGCATAAAAAGCTTACTTGTTTCGCCAAACCCATTTTCTATACCTCGCCAAGGCCATTATACAGGAAAAGTGCCAATTTCATTTTTAAAGAATAAAAAGAAATTAATATAAATGGAAATTGTTTTTTTGAAAATCATGCTTTCATTAAAATTCACAAAAATATAGAAAATATATATGTTTTTTAAATGCACTAAATATTAAAATGTCTTGAAAAAAAAACCTTAAATGCACGGAGTTTAAATTTAATTCGGTGATTCAATTATGGAAGATAAATGGATTTAAATGGGAATTTTGCCAAGTTAACCAGCTATCTCCAAGTTGGCTTCATAGATAGAAACTTTTTTGTCGCCAAGTTTGGCGATATTTTGATACGTTGGCCAAAGTTTGGCGATATCGTGGTAACCCTGTCATTAGTACTTTTCAACAAATACTCATTGTTGAAACTAATGCTGATTTCTCTATAGAAAATCAAACGTAACCATTAAGTAATTCACGCCCAACCCCCCCCCCCCCCCCACCGTTGCCCCCTTAGGGATCGAATTTTAAAAAAATCAATGTCCAATTCATATATTGCCCTCAGTAATACATATATATTCCAAATTTCAAAACTCTATGTCAACTGGAAGTGGGTGAAAAATGAATCAGAAGATTTGAGTGCCGCAGACAAATATAATTGTAAGTTTAAAGAAAGCATGTAAAAAAAAATAATAATAATAATAAAGAAAATAAGAAGAAATGATGCTATAAAGCAAAATATTTTATTACACATCATATGATTGTTTCTAATTTTCACACGCGAAATATAAAATATGCTTTTGGCGATTAAAAAATATTATTGAGAGATTATCGCAAAATCTCAAATCAAAGTTTTTGTGCCTTGTTTTCTTTTAAATCGAAAAAAAAAACAGGTTTATTTTCCTGTTTGATTAAATTTAAATATGTTTTATGGCACTTCAATATTACTGCGTGCGTATTTTTTTTTTATTATTATTTGCTCCATGTATTCAAACCAGTTGTCTACGAAAACATCATCCAGTGAAAGTGACGCACACCAAATTTATGTGACGTATGCAGATAAATTGTGCTTTTTTTTTATATATATATAATAGAATAGATAATAGATTATGTGTTATGAACTATCTCAAAGTTTAAAACAGATCGCATTGTTAGATTTCCTAATTTTAAAAATATCGCGTTATGTTAGTTCCACATTCCACCACCAGGGAGCGCACTCTATTCTCAACGAAAGCGTATCTGAACGAAACTCCTTCATGCAACCTTTCCGTAGATACATGAATCGGGAGGGTGGCGGTCTTAACCAATAATTTAAGATAATTGCTGAAATTACTACGAAAAATATTTTAAAGGGGCCCTACGCGGGCCCCTAATAGAGTTAGAGGAAATCGGAAGACGGCAAAATAATCGCGGGGAAAAGTTTGCTTGGGTGCTTCGGAGCTACTTTTGGCGTGAGATCTAAGCTCTACGACCAATAGGAGACCAGATATTTAAGGAAATATGAAGTAACAAAGTCCAAAATAACAAAATTTTCCGTAATCATTCTATAACTAATCTAGGTAGAATGATGTGTTATAGCTTAAAACCTTCCCTGGAACGATACCTATCTAACGGTATAAGTTCCGTAAAAATCCATGCGGTAGAACTCGAAATCTCGGCGTTCGGAACGAAATTTCCGTTTGGACTAGCAGGCTATGCCCGCTGCGCTGGTCAATATTTCCAAATGAACCTTGGATTAAACTAAATGGTGAATTTGAACTTGTATTTTAAATAATATGGATCTTCAGCTTGACCTTGCACATTACTGAAAACGATGCGAACGCCATTGCGATATAATGTTATCTTAAACGTTGGACAAAATTTAGCAATTAAGAAGTAATTGTTTTAGTTGATTATAAACAGCGCACTTATGGTCGGGTAATGAGACCGTTATGACAACAGGAATTAATACCTCTGTAACTAATCAACATATAATGAAATCGTATATACTAACACCATTCCTAAAAGTCATGCAACAGGGCCACTTGTAACAAAATATGTTCTGTAGATTTTTTTAAAAAGGCTAAACTTTCATAATCAGGTTCACTTAATTTTTGAACTTTTACTGTTCCTCTATAACTAAGTACCCTTGAACAATATGTATACACTAAAACCGTTCCAAAATTATTACCTAACTAATTGTGGTATATCCTACGAAAGTATTATAAACAATCGGAATGAAATACAAATTTCCGTTGTAAATATATAGAAGATGATGATGATGCGATTTTGTGTAATAGAATTCATAGTAAAGTTTTCGCTTCAAACAAAAACGATGCTTTCAACATTAAAGCTAATACACCAATATGTGAAGTATCCGATTACGGAAGGTTAACTTGAATTCTCATGAGCAACTACTCAAAGAAAAGTGAATATGTGTCTTTTGTGATACTTTTATGTCAGCCGGGCGCAGGTAATAAATCAATAAAGATTGTTTTCATAGCATATTCTTATTTTAGTATTTTCATTAAAAACACAAAACTATCACTCATTTAATTTAAAATGCATGCCTTATACTAATTTCATTTAAAAAACTGAAAAGATAAACAAAAACAGGAAATAATGCCATAATTAAAAGCAAAAAAATATTTTTAATTTACATACGCAAAATGTAACTACTGCTACTGGGAATTTTAAAAATGCTATCAGCGAGATGTGCGCACGGTTGTTATAAATATACCCATTTTTTCTTCTTATCGAGGAGCAATTTATAAATCGCACAATATTATTCCAATACCAATTTCTTTCATTGAGGAACCTATGACCGGAAAAAATGGAAAAAGACTCTTGTAGATACTTCGGATGACGGCATCTGACGCCATAAACCGTCCAATACCAATTTCTTTCATTGAGGAACCTACGACCGGAAAAAATGGAAAAAGACTCTTGTAGATACTTCGGATGACGGCATCTGACGCCATAAACCGAGTTTATATATATGAAAATAATTTTTAAGTCGTTACAAACATTGTTTTCATACTTAAATATTTTCATTGGTACTACTTGTTATCCCGTCGACCAATTTCGCCAAATTATATAAATCGCCAAACCATTCGCCAAATTATATAAATTGACATAATCTTTATTTTAAATAACGAAATAACAAATAAATTAGTATAACATTAATAAAAATACAAATAAAACGTCAAAATTAAAATCACTTGATGACATAAACACGTGTAGTTTGTTTAAATTCAAGTGAATTTGATATTTACGATCAACCATTATTGGCATTTAATCTTATAGTTTGACGATAGATTTTTGGTCGACGGAATATCTAAGTAGTACCTTTTCCAATTTTTGTTTTATAACGCTAAATTCTCAATAATTTTTCCCCTTTTATTTTACATAAAATCACTATTTAAAAAAAAAATTAAGATGCTTGCATTTTTATTTCAAACTCATAGAGCAATTTTATTTTTTAGCCAAAAGGGTTGATGTGAATTTTTTTCCGTTGCTAGAGTAACGGATGTAATTATAGATATTTTGAGGTTTAGATGCCAAAGACACCGTCAAATTAGAAAAATATGAAATGTGTCATGAACTGTTGGACTTATAAAAATTTATTTGGTAGCATTCGATTCAGCCTACAAAACTACATTAAAATATGCTATCATTTGACGCATAATTTTGATATTCGATTTTTTTCCCCTCCCCGTGCAAAAACCAATAGGGGTGACACTTTAGAAAATCCTTTCTTAGCAGAAGTTTATGTCATAAGAAGTATTTTTACCACGATTTTCAAGATTTTAGGTTCAGTAGTTTGCGCTGTGCGTTAATTAGTCCCCTAATCCAGACTTTATTTTATATACTATATTAGATATGCGATTTTGCGGTGAATCGATGATCGAAAATTAGTCCAATATCATTTGAAATATTACATAACAGAGGAGAAAGTACGAAGAAAGACGAGGAAGAAATGACGAATTACAAAAGACTTGTAATTTTTTTTTTTCAAAATGTTGAATTTTTCCATAGTAATAACGTATTAAAACATAAATTTCCTTAAAAATTATCTTTATTTCCTAGATTTCGAATCTGTGAATTTTCCTATAAATGAAATTGGCGATATGACTTGAGAAAATAGATAAAATTTGCTTAAATAAAATGGGTAATATTCGTTGATCTGAGTTCGAGTTTATAAATATCACATGCTTTCGAAATTACGGCGAAAAACATTTTAAAAAGTATGAAATTATTTTACAATATGTATGTGTGGCAGAAATTCACACTGAAATTTAAGTATTCGATTCCATTTTTAAAATATTAACTGATATCTATATAAGTTACAATTGAATATGAAAATGTAATCAAAAAATGATCTCTTTCACCTAAAAAAACACCATTTGTGAGAACATCCTCAAGCTATTGTCACGCTTATGCATTTTTGGCTTAAAATCACATTGTTTGGCGACAAAAGAAAAATAAAAAATTGTAAAGAAACAAATAGTAATTACACATGTGACTCACAATTACATCTACTTGTTTCTTCTATAAGTCACGTGATGGGACAATTAGATATAAAAAAAAGAAAAGAACAGAACAGAAAGAAAATGTCGTTAAAATTTCATCTAATCAAATTTTCGGATTCGTTTCCATATCTAACGCAAGCGATAAAGAGCCAAATATTGCGTATCAAGTGTAATATTTCTTATTAAATTAATTTTTAAGCATTACAAATATTTCTTTCAGGTTTTGATTAAATGTTTCCGTTTTTTAATATTATCACTCATTAAAACGGATTTTCTTCTTCCTTTTTTCTTTTTTTTTCATTTAAATAAAATTAGTAACAGTTTTTCTTTTATTTTTCGAAGTTTAATAGCCGTTTCAATTTTTTTTTATCAACGATGAATTTCGCCAAGAAATAAAATGGTAACCTTATCGCCCAAAATAACAGAATTATCCGTCATAATTCTAAAACTAATATAGGTAGAATAATGTGTTATAGATTAAAACCTTCCCTGAAACAATACCTATCTAACGGTATAGGTTCCGTAAAAATCCATGCAGTAGAACTCGAAATCTAGGCGTTCGGAACGAAATTTCCGCTTGGATTTTATATATATAACTAGAAAGGTAGCCCGTCAAAAATGACGGAAATTTAGATATAAAGATATAGACAACTCATGTGCAAGAATATGAGTTTTCTTATTTGTTCCGCAGTGATAGATGAAAATAACACATTTTAAGAACGAAACACATTTATGAAAAACTGTGTACAGTAGAAGACCACTAATCTGCACAATTCCAAGTTTTCTGCAGATTTTTGCGGTCATGTCTATTCAGTCTTTGTTTACATTTTTTTAAAATTCATATATTGGACAATTTAGATTATTAAGCCTTAAAAATAAATAAATTACACACTTGAAGTAAGGTAAAAACTATTAAATTATCGTATACGATTTCATAAAATGGTATTATATGGTATTATATGTGTGTGCTTCACGATCTTGGTTACGACTTTGGCGAAAGTGGCTGCAACTTGTCATAATTCTAATAGTGTGGGCCTCTATAACAAAAAAGTAACCAGTTTTTAGTAAAATGTCTGATATAAAGTAGTTTTCAAAAACTTGTGTAAAATTGCAGGCCGTTCTCATGTTATGCCAGTCCTGGGAATAATATTTCTAACACTGAAGAGTTTCCATGTATATGTGGAATTTAGAAAAGCTTCTCCAAAAGAAAGGTCCTGAAATGACATTGTAATTCCTCTAACTTCAAAGTTTAATCGGGCCCTGATGTTGTTTACTGAAATCTAATAAATGCAGTTATTTTGAATATTACAACATAATTAAACAGCTAAACTTATTTAACTTAAACTCGCTGTTACTTCCCGGTGTTATTTTTTAGTATTAAGAAAGAAAATTATTTAAATTTTTCAAATCATGCACATTTATAATTTTTTTTCGTCTTTAGTAACTAAATAATGAAAAAATATGCTTTTGTTCTGATCTCATAAATACGACAATAAAATAATGTAACTAAGAGACATAGCAAAATTAAATCTTTGTGATTTCAAACCATAAACAAATGATACCGCCACCATTTTACATACTATGACGTCATTAGAATATTGTCCATTGATTGTTGGAGAACTTACTTTGTGAATGATTACCTCAATGATTTACTATTTTTTACGGTTCACGATGAATGAATCACTTGTGTTTGTTTAGGTTTATGGAATGAGATATTAAGCCGTGAACCCAATTTCAATTAAAGTTATCCAAAGATATATTCATTTTTAATCGAAATTAAAAACAATGCTTTAATCTCGAAATAAAATGCTTTAGTTTGTATAATTGGTTATTTCTGTTAATTATTTATTTAGGTACTTTTCCATTATAGCGCATTTTTAAAAAAAAGCTTGGCGTAATTCGGGCATCAGAAAGTGAGATATGTTGCCAAAATATACAGCTATGAAAACAAATCTAATGAACTTTTATTTTTGTTTATATATGCACTTATATACATAAAAAAATCGTTTCTAAATATATATAATATTTTTTTATATACAAATTACGGCACAGATTTCAGATATGAACCGGGATACCTATGTCGCTAAAATGGTGTTATTTTGCCGGCTATTGTTTTTTATTTATTAATAAATTGTTTAGGCACAGGTGTCATATTCGCCCCATATTGGCGCGATTTTTTTCCGACGCCGATTTGGCGAAAACATCAACAGCATAAGCAACAACATCCGGGTTACCATATCAAGCAAAATAACGACACTTTGGCGCCGGTTAAGTATACATTGCGTATATGACATTGGCGTCAGAAAAAAATCGCGCCAATATGGGGCGAATATGACATCTGTGCCATTGTTTATTTACTTTTATTTTCTGTTTTTAAATTATATAAACTGTTTTGTTCTATAGTTATTATTCAAACTTTTATTTATTTATAGTTATTTCCTTTTCAAAATGATAGCAAATAATTTAAAAATATATAACTAACTGGTATTCGAAAGCGAGATTTCTGCCGAATTGGCGTCAGAGAAAAATCACGCCAAGCCCGATGCGTATATGACATCTGTGCAAAAAGTACTTCTGTTTCTTTATAAAAATGGATAAATAGTTTTTTTTTACATTAAATAAATTGTATACATATGCAAAAAATTGCTTGTGAGTATGAAGCAGTAAATAGGTTGTCAGAAAATACGTTGGCAAACTTCTTTCTCGCCCAGAAACTTTTCTCCGAAGTATTGTACGTACATAAGTAATGATTGCTAGAAATGCATTTTTAATTATGATATGCGCTTTTATGTTTCACTATATTTATGCATACTACACCGTGTGTATAAATGCTACAGTTCATATGCAGGGCTACACAAAAGAATTCGTAAGGGTTCCTGAGTATGAGAATAAATTGCTTAAAGGTGGTTTTTAAAGAAGATATGCAGTTTTACGCTGAACTGCATTTAGATTACTAAGAAATGTTTGTAGAATATAGATAAAATGATATACAGGGTCACGCAAAGAATTGGATACATAACCGTCTATGGATGATAATATCTGGAAATATGATTTCAGTAGCTTTAAGAGTAGCTTAAATTAAATTTTAGCTAAATAGTGGCATGTAATAACGGTACTATTGCTATGGACGGTAACTGCTGAAATCAATTTTTTTTTAAAATTATGCGTTTTCTAAAATGTTTACTTAGTTATCTTATTTACCTTATTTCCCTAAATAACGAAGTTTTGTTAAAGCATTCAGGATGTGTTGGAAAGTGTTTTATATTCTATGCTTAACGCATGATTTTTCTTTCTTCTTTAGTCTTATTTTGCATTTATTTTATTCTTAATTTTTAGTCTTATACTGCTTTATAGAAACTTTGGCACAGTTGTCATATATACCCCATATTGGAGCGATTTTTTCCGACGCCAATTTGGCGAAAACATCAACAGCATAAACAACAACATCCGGGTTACCATATCAAGCAAAATAACGACACTTTGATGACAGTTAAGTACCCGTTGTGTATATGACATCTGTGCCGAAACTTTAATATTTAATGTTTAAACTCTTCGCTCCACTCACCTTGCATATAGTATAAACTATAACAGAGATAGCGCAAAATAACAGACAGTTTGATACTTTTCCACCGTAGGGGCTTTGGCATTTTTAAAAAAAAGTTTGGTGTAATTTGGGCATCAGAAAGTGAGATTTGGGTACTTTTCCGTTATACGGATACCATTGTCGCCAAGCGTAATAGTTGGCGCAAAATGAAAGTCACGTGAATTAAGGCATTTGAAAAATAAAAGAAAAAATATTGTCGTACTAAAGTGAGCATTTAAAAAATATAACATTTGAAAATTCCAGACTTTTACGAACTATTTCATTAAATTACAAATATATACTTAAAATAATTGAACAAATAACTGTTATAAAATAAAGCAATAAAATAAAACTCATATTAAACTGCTGGCATAAAATTACAAATATCTTTTAGCATTTTGAAATAATTGGCGCATTAGCATACATGGTACTTTTCCTTTATACGGACAGCATGCTAAAATGTATGCTAATGCGCCAATTATTTCAACCTTGATCGTAGATTTTTATTGTAAACCATGCGAAACATTGTGATTTATTATTTATGAAACGTGAATCACGTGAATGATTATTGTTTAACCTTAACCTTGGAAAGCTTTTTAATCTGCTATTAATCGAATTAAAAATGCTTTTTTTATATATAAAGTTGTAGTTTACTTTCACTGCTGATGCTGAGATTGATTTTATCATTTGGCAATTACCAGATGATGAGAAAGTTGTGATAAAACTGTTTCAGGAATTTGGAATTCTGCATAATGAAAGATTGTGTTCAAAAAATCATGAAATGAAATTATGGATGAGTTCTGGAAATCCGAAATTGAGTTGTAGCTTACGATCATGCGAAGAAAGCGTAGAAATACGACAAAAAACTTGGTTTAAAGGATCGCGGGTGACTTTTCTTAATGCTTTGAGGTTTATATATTTATCGTGCAAAGAGTGGACATCGATTGAGTTTTGTGAGCTGCAACTTGATATGAACCACAACACAACAGTGGAATGGAATAGTTATTCGAGAGAAGTTTGTGCAAATGCTTTATGTTCTCGACCAAATAGAAAAATCGGTGGACCTAATAAAATTATAGAAGTAGATGAAAGTCATGTATTATTTATACAGATTGTTGGAAAGGATATAAAACAGATGAACTGCTAAGTGCTGGTTATGATCATTTCACAGTAAATCACAAATACAATTTTGTCGACCCTAATACTGGATGTCATACTCCAAATGTTGAAAGATTATGGGGCATCGCAAAATGGCGCAACAAAAGACATCGGGAAGCTGTTCGTCATCATTTAGAGTCGTATCTCATAGATTTTATGTGGCTACGCCTTCATTCAAAAAATGAAATGTTTACTGCAATGCTGAAAGATATTTATAATTTTATGGCAGCAGTTTAATATGATTTTTTATTTTATTACTTTATAGTATAACAGTTATTTGTTCATTTATTTTAAGTATATATTTGTGATTTAATAAAATAGTTCGAAAAGTTTGTAATTTTCAAATGTTATATTTTAAAAATACCCACTTTACTATCGAGAATGTTTTTTCTTTTATTTTTCAAATGTTTCAATTCACCTAATTTTCATTTTGCGCCAACTATTGCGCTTGGCGACAATGCTGTCCGTATAATGGAAAAGTACCGCATACATTTTGGCATGGTGTCGGTATAACGGAAAAATATTGAGAATTGTTGTCAAATCATATAAACAGCTATGAAAACAAACTTGATGAGTGTTTTTTTTTATATGTTTATTTTATATGTATATTATTCATGTTTTTATGTACAAATTACATCTGTTTCTGTATAAAATTAGAGAAACGGCTTTTTTAATCGTATAAATAAATCGTATAAATATCGAAAAAAAAATGCATGTGTATATAAAATGAAACAGTGGATAGGTTCCGGGAAAATGTTGCCAAATTTCTTTTTTCGCCAAGGCACTTATACTGGAAAAGTACCTAAAGCACATTAAAATCGCGCAGTTAGGAGCTCATACAGTACAGCGTCGTCTATTGGCGGTTATTTTATTAGTGGCATCGGGAGGAAGATGTAAAGATGTACTTTAAATTCTCACCCATAGATTTTGAAAAAATATCTTAAAAGAGCGGAGTTTAAATTAAATTTTGGTGACCTCCTTTATGAAAGATTAATAGTTATAAATGGGAATTTCACCAAATCAGCCAGCTATTGCCAAGTTGGCCAACATTTGGCGCTACTGTGGTAACCCTGCATTAGTATTTTTCAACAATTACTCATTTCAATGAGGTGGTCCAACCGGAATCGTGAGGGACACACAGAGACTTGGATTTTATATAAATAGATAGATAATAGAATAGATAATAGAATATATATATATATATAATAGAATAGATAATAGATTATGTGTTATGAACTATCTCAAAGTTTAAAACAGATCCCATTGTTAGATTTCCTAATTTTAACAATATCGCGTTATGTTAGTTCCACATTCCACCACCAGGGAGCGCACTCTATTCTTAACGAAAGCGTATCTGAACGAAACTCCTTCATGCTACCTTTCCGTTGATACATGAATCGGGAGGGTGGCGGTCTTAACCAATAATTTAAGATAATTGCTGAAATTACTACGAAAAATATTTTAAAGGGGCTCTATGCGGGCCCCTAATAGAGTTAGAGGAAATCGGAAGACGGCAAAATAATCCCGGGGAAAAGTTTGCTTGGGTGCTCTGGAGCTACTTTTGGCGCGAGATCTAAGCTCTACGACCAATAGGAGCCCAGATATTTAAGGAAATATGAAGTAACAAAGTCCGAAATAATAGAATTTTCCGCAATAATTCTATAACTAATCTAGGTAGAATGATGTGTTATAGCTTAAAACCTTCCCTGGAACGGTACCTATCTAACGGTATGAGTTCCGTAAAAATCCATGCGGTAGAACTCGAAATCTCGGCGTTCGGAACGAAATTTCCGTTTGGATTTTATCTATTTACTAGCAGGCTATGCCCGCTGCGCTGGTCAATATTTCCAAATGAACCTTGGATTAAACTAAATGGTGAATTTGAACTTGTATTTTAAACAATATGGATCTTCAGCTTGACCTTGCACATTACAGAAAACGATGCGAACGCCATTGCGATATAATGTTATCTTAAGCGTTGGACAAAATTTAGCAATTAAGAAGTAATTGTTTTAGTTGATTATAAACAGCGCACTTATGGTCGGGTAATGAGACCGTTATGACAACAGGAATTAATACCTCTGTAACTAATCAACATATAATGAAATCGTATATACTAACACCATTCCTAAAAGTCATGCAACAGGGCCACTTGTAACAAAATATATTCTGTAGATTTTTTTAAAAAGGCTAAACTTTCATAATCAGGTTCACTTAATTTTTGAACTTTTACTGTTTCTCTATAACTAAGTACCCTTGAACAATATGTATACACTAAAACCTTTCCAAAATTATTACCTAACTAATTGTGGTATATCCCACGAAAGTATTATAAACAATCGGAATGAAATACAAATTTCCGTTGTAAATATATAGTAGATGATGATGAAGCGATTTTGCGTAATAGAATTCATAGTAAAGTTTTCGCTTCAAACAAAAACGATGCTTTCAATATTAAAGCTAATACACCAATATGTGAAGTATCCGATTACGGAAGGTTAACTTGAATTCGCATGAGCAACTACTCAAAGAAAAGTGAATATGTGGCTTTTGTGATACTTTTATGTCAGCCAGGCGCAGGTAATAAATCAATAAATATTGTTTTCATAGCATATTCTTATTTTTACCCGACTACGGCAAAGCCAAAGGAGGGTTATGATTTTGACAGGCTATGTATGTATGTATGTATGTATGTATGTATGTATGTATGTATGTATGTTCATCTGTTCCCTCGTAACTTCTAAACCACTAATCAGAATTCGACAAATGACATATCATTAGAAGCGTCTTAATTGTCCGCTGGTTATAGGCTATATAGATTTTCACCAAATTCAATGTGGCGCCTTCTAGCGGACAAAATATACAGAGTAAAAAAATAAAGTTAAGCTAGATATGCCGTGTTTGGTATCATTTTAAAGCGCTTCACTTCAAAACCATAGAGGGTTTGTTTATAAGTGCCTTGGATCATAATAAGTTGCTTAAAAATCCACATGACAGTCAATCGTTAGCAGAATTAGATAGATTAAGAAATCTTCCTAGGTCATCTTAATACATGAAACCTTCAATCTACATTACACATTTACACATTACACTAACGACCTCATCCACTAATCGGTCCATTACCCATTTGCTGCCATCGACGGATATGTGCGTCACTACTACCAAATACTGGAAGCGTCATACGTCAAAAAATAAAGTTAAGATAAATATGCCGTGTTTGGTATCATTCAAAAGCGCTTTACTTGTACATTTTGAATATATCTATATATTACTAGCATTTGCTTGTGACTTTACCTGTATTCATGGGGTACTTTTATACTTTTTCAGCGTAGTTTTTTGTCGTAGTTGGGTTTTAGTTTTTTTACTTTATCTTGTTTTTACCCGACTACGGCAAAGCCAAAGGAGGGTTATGATTTTGACAGGCTATGTATGTATGTATGTATGTATGTATGTATGTATGTATGTATGTATGTTCATCTGTTCCCTCGTAACTTCTAAACCACTAATCAGAATTCGACAAATGACATATCATTAGAAGCGTCTTAATTGTCCGCTGGTTATAGGCTATATAGATTTTCACCAAATTCAATGTGGCGCCTTCTAGCGGACAAAATATACAGAGTAAAAAAATAAAGTTAAGCTAGATATGCCGTGTTTGGTATCATTTTAAAGCGCTTCACTTCAAAACCATAGAGGGTTTGTTTATAAGTGCCTTGGATCATAATAAGTTGCTTAAAAATCCACATGACAGTCAATCGTTAGCAGAATTAGATAGATTAAGAAATCTTCCTAGGTCATCTTAATACATGAAACCTTCAATCTACATTACACATTTACACATTACACTAACGACCTCATCCACTAATCGGTCCATTACCCATTTGCTGCCATCGACGGATATGTGCGTCACTACTACCAAATACTGGAAGCGTCATACGTCAAAAAATAAAGTTAAGATAAATATGCCGTGTTTGGTATCATTCAAAAGCGCTTTACTTGTACATTTTGAATATATCTATATATTACTAGCATTTGCTTGTGACTTTACCTGTATTCATGGGGTACTTTTATACTTTTTCAGCGTAGTTTTTTGTCGTAGTTGGGTTTTAGTTTTTTTACTTTATCTTGTATTATTTTCATTTAAAACACAAACCTTTCACTCATTTAATTTAAAGTGCATGCCTTATACTAATTTCATTTAAAAAACTGAAAAGATAAACAATAACAGGAAATAATGCCATAATTAAAAGCAAAAAAATATTTTTAATTTACATACGCAAAATGTAACTACTGCTACTGGGAATTTTAAAAATGCTATCAGAGAGATGTGCGCACGGTTGTTATAAATGCACTCATTTTTTCTTCTTATCGAGGAGCAATTTATAAATCGCACAATATTATTCCAATTCCAATTTCTTTCATTGAGGAACCTATGACCGGAAAAAATGGAAAATGACTCTTGTAGATTTTTCGGATGACGGCATCTGACGCCATAAACCGAGTTTATATGTATGAAAATAATTTTTAAGTCGTTACAAACATTGCTTTCATACTTAAATATTTTCATTGGTACTACTTGTTATCCCCTCGACCAATTTCGCCAAATTATATAAATCGCCAAACCATTCGCCAAATTATATAAATTGACATAATCTTTATTTTAAATAACGAAATAACAAATAAATTGGTATAACATTAATAAAAATACAAATAAAACGTCGAAATTAAAATCACTTGATGACGTAAACACGTGTAGTTTGTTTAAATTCAAGTGAATTTGATATTTACGATCAACCATTATTGGCATTTAATCTTATAGTTTAACGATAGATTTTTGGTCGACGGAATATCTAAGTAGTACCTTTTCCATTTTTGTTTTATAACGCTAAATTCTCAGTAATTTTTTCCCTTTTATTTTACATAAAATCACTGTTTTTTTAAACAATTAAGATGCTTGCATTTTTATTTCAAACTCATAGGGCCGTTTTTATTTTTTAGCCAAAAGGGTTGATTTGAATTTTTTCCGTTGCTAGAGTAACGGATGTAATGATAGATATTTTGAGGTTTAGATGCCAAAGACACCGCCAAATTAGAAAAATATGAAATGTGTCATGAACTGTTGGACTTATAAAAATTTATTTGGTAATATTCGATTCAGCATACAAAACAACATTAAAATATGCTATCATTTGACGCATAATTTTGATATTCGATTTTTTCCCCTCCCTGTGCAAAAACCATTAGGGGTGACACTTTAGAAAATCCTTTCTTAGCAGAAGTTTATGTCATAAGAAGTATTTTTACAACGATTTTCAAGATTTTAGGTTCAGTAGTTTGCGCTGTGCGTTAATTAGTCCCCTAATCCAGATTTTATTTTATATACTATATTAGATATGCGATTTTGCGGTGAATCGATGATCGAAAATCAGTCCAATATCATTTGGAATATTACATAACAGAGGAGAAAGTACGAAGGAAGACGAAGAAGAAATGACGAATTACAAAAGACTTGTAATTTTTTTTTTTTTCAAAATGTTGAATTTTTCCATAGTAATAACGTATTAAAACATAAATTTCCTTAAAAATTATCTTTATTTCCTAGATTTCGAATCTGTGAATCTTCCTATAAATGAAATTGGCGATATGACTTGAGAAAATAGATAATATTTGCTTAAATAAAATGGGTAATATTCGTTGATCTGAGTTCGAGTTTATAAATATCACATGCTTTCGGAATTACGGCAAAAAACATTTTAAAAAGTATGAAATTATTTTACAATATGTATGTGTGGCAGAAATTCACACCGAAATTTAAGTATTCGATTCCATTTTTAAAATATTAACTCATATCTATATAAGTTACAATTGAATATGAAAATGTACTCAAAAAATGATCTCTTTCACCTAAAAAAGCACCATTTGTGAGAACATCCTCAAGCTAATGTCACGCTTAATCATTTTTGGCTTAAAATCACATTGTTTGGCGACAAAAGTAAAATAAAAAATTGTAAAGAAACAAATTGTAATTACACATGTGACTCACAATTACATCTGCTTGTTTCTTCTATAAGTCACGTGATGGGACAATTACATATATAAAAAAAAAAAGAACAGAACAGAAAGAAAATGTCGTTAAAATTTCATCTAACCAAATTTTCAGATTCGTTTCCATATCTAACGCAAGCGATAAAGAGCCAAATATTGCGTATCAAGTGTAATATTTCTTATTACATTAATTTTTAAGCATTACAAATATTTCTTTCAGGTTTTCATTAAATGTTTCCGTTTTTTAGTATTATCACTGATTAAAACGGATTTTCTTCTTCTTTTTTTCTTTTTTTTTTTCATTTAAATAAAATTAGTAACAGTTTTTCTTTTATTTTTCGAGGTTTAATAGCCGTTTCAATTTTTTTTATCAACGATGAATTTCGCCAAGAAATAAAATGGTAACCTAATCGCCCAAAATAACAGAATTTTCCGTCATAATTCTAAAACTAATATAGGTAGAATAATGTATTATAGATTAAAACCTTCCCTGAAACAATACCTATCTAACGGTATAGGTTCCGTAAAAATCCATGCAGTAGAACTCGAAATCTAGGCGTTCGGAACGAAATTTCCGTTTGGATTTTATATATATAATAGATAATAGAATAGATAATAGATTTTATATATATATAATAGAATAGATAATAGATTATGTGTTATGAACTATCTCAAAGTTTAAAACAGATCGCATTGTTAGATTTCCTAATTTTAAAAATATCGCGTTATGTTAGTTCCACATTCCACCACCAGGGAGCGCACTCTATTCTCAACGAAAGCGTATCTGAACGAAACTCCTTCATGCAACCTTTCAGTAGATACATGAATCGGGAGGGTGGCGGTCTTAACCAATAATTTAAGATAATTGCTGAAATTACTACGAAAAATATTTTAAAGGGGCCCTACGCGGGCCCCTAATAGAGTTAGAGGAAATCGGAAGACGGCAAAATAATCGCGGGGAAAAGTTTGCTTGGGTGCTTCGGAGCTACTTTTGGCGTGAGATCTAAGCTCTACGACCAATAGGAGACCAGATATTTAAGGAAATATGAAGTAACAAAGTCCAAAATAACAAAATTTTCCGTAATCATTCTATAACTAATCTAGGTAGAATGATGTGTTATAGCTTAAAACCTTCCCTGGAACGATACCTATCTAACGGTATAAGTTCCGTAAAAATCCATGCGGTAGAACTCGAAATCTCGGCGTTCGGAACGAAATTTCCGTTTGGACTAGCAGGCTATGCCCGCTGCGCTGGTCAATATTTCCAAATGAACCTTGGATTAAACTAAATGGTGAATTTGAACTTGTATTTTAAATAATATGGATCTTCAGCTTGACCTTGCACATTACTGAAAACGATGCGAACGCCATTGCGATATAATGTTATCTTAAACGTTGGACAAAATTTAGCAATTAAGAAGTAATTGTTTTAGTTGATTATAAACAGCGCACTTATGGTCGGGTAATGAGACCGTTATGACAACAGGAATTAATACCTCTGTAACTAATCAACATATAATGAAATCGTATATACTAACACCATTCCTAAAAGTCATGCAACAGGGCCACTTGTAACAAAATATGTTCTGTAGATTTTTTTAAAAAGGCTAAACTTTCATAATCAGGTTCACTTAATTTTTGAACTTTTACTGTTCCTCTATAACTAAGTACCCTTGAACAATATGTATACACTAAAACCGTTCCAAAATTATTACCTAACTAATTGTGGTATATCCTACGAAAGTATTATAAACAATCGGAATGAAATACAAATTTCCGTTGTAAATATATAGAAGATGATGATGATGCGATTTTGTGTAATAGAATTCATAGTAAAGTTTTCGCTTCAAACAAAAACGATGCTTTCAACATTAAAGCTAATACACCAATATGTGAAGTATCCGATTACGGAAGGTTAACTTGAATTCTCATGAGCAACTACTCAAAGAAAAGTGAATATGTGTCTTTTGTGATACTTTTATGTCAGCCGGGCGCAGGTAATAAATCAATAAAGATTGTTTTCATAGCATATTCTTATTTTAGTATTTTCATTAAAAACACAAAACTATCACTCATTTAATTTAAAATGCATGCCTTATACTAATTTCATTTAAAAAACTGAAAAGATAAACAAAAACAGGAAATAATGCCATAATTAAAAGCAAAAAAATATTTTTAATTTACATACGCAAAATGTAACTACTGCTACTGGGAATTTTAAAAATGCTATCAGCGAGATGTGCGCACGGTTGTTATAAATATACCCATTTTTTCTTCTTATCGAGGAGCAATTTATAAATCGCACAATATTATTCCAATACCAATTTCTTTCATTGAGGAACCTATGACCGGAAAAAATGGAAAAAGACTCTTGTAGATACTTCGGATGACGGCATCTGACGCCATAAACCGTCCAATACCAATTTCTTTCATTGAGGAACCTACGACCGGAAAAAATGGAAAAAGACTCTTGTAGATACTTCGGATGACGGCATCTGACGCCATAAACCGAGTTTATATATATGAAAATAATTTTTAAGTCGTTACAAACATTGTTTTCATACTTAAATATTTTCATTGGTACTACTTGTTATCCCGTCGACCAATTTCGCCAAATTATATAAATCGCCAAACCATTCGCCAAATTATATAAATTGACATAATCTTTATTTTAAATAACGAAATAACAAATAAATTAGTATAACATTAATAAAAATACAAATAAAACGTCAAAATTAAAATCACTTGATGACATAAACACGTGTAGTTTGTTTAAATTCAAGTGAATTTGATATTTACGATCAACCATTATTGGCATTTAATCTTATAGTTTGACGATAGATTTTTGGTCGACGGAATATCTAAGTAGTACCTTTTCCAATTTTTGTTTTATAACGCTAAATTCTCAATAATTTTTCCCCTTTTATTTTACATAAAATCACTATTTAAAAAAAAAATTAAGATGCTTGCATTTTTATTTCAAACTCATAGAGCAATTTTATTTTTTAGCCAAAAGGGTTGATGTGAATTTTTTTCCGTTGCTAGAGTAACGGATGTAATTATAGATATTTTGAGGTTTAGATGCCAAAGACACCGTCAAATTAGAAAAATATGAAATGTGTCATGAACTGTTGGACTTATAAAAATTTATTTGGTAGCATTCGATTCAGCCTACAAAACTACATTAAAATATGCTATCATTTGACGCATAATTTTGATATTCGATTTTTTTCCCCTCCCCGTGCAAAAACCAATAGGGGTGACACTTTAGAAAATCCTTTCTTAGCAGAAGTTTATGTCATAAGAAGTATTTTTACCACGATTTTCAAGATTTTAGGTTCAGTAGTTTGCGCTGTGCGTTAATTAGTCCCCTAATCCAGACTTTATTTTATATACTATATTAGATATGCGATTTTGCGGTGAATCGATGATCGAAAATTAGTCCAATATCATTTGAAATATTACATAACAGAGGAGAAAGTACGAAGAAAGACGAAGAAGAAATGACGAATTACAAAAGACTTGTAATTTTTTTTTTTCAAAATGTTGAATTTTTCCATAGTAAAAACGTATTAAAACATAAATTTCCTTAAAAATTATCTTTATTTCCTAGATTTCGAATCTGTGAATTTTCCTATAAGTGAAATTGCCGAAATGACTTGAGAAAATAGATAATATTTGCTTAAATAAAATGGGTAATATTCGTTGATCTGAGTTCGAGTTTATAAATATCACATGCTTTCGGAATTACGGCGAAAAACATTAAAAAAAATATGAAATTATTTTACAATATGTATGTGTGGCAGAAATTCACACTGAAATTTAAGTATTCGTTTCCATTTTTAAAATATTAACTGATATCTATATAAGTTACAATTGAATATGAAAATGTACTCAAAAATGATCTCTTTCACCTAAAAAAACACCATTTGTGAGAACATCCTCAAGCTAATGTCACGCTTATGCATTTTTGGCTTAAAATCACATTGTTTGGCGACAAAAGAAAAATAAAAAATTGTAAAGAAACAAATAGTAATTACACATGTGACTCACAATTACATCTGCTTGTTTCTTCTATAAGTCACGTGATGGGACAATTAGATATAAAAAAAAAAGAAAAGAACAGAACAGAAAGAAATTGTCGTTAAAATTTCATCTAATCAAATTTTCAGATTCGTTTCCATATCTAACGCAAGCGATAAAGAGCCAAATATTGCGTATCAAGTGTAATATTTCTTATTAAATTAATTTTTAAGCATTACAAATATTTCTTTCAGGTTTTGATTAAATGTTTCCGTTTTTTAATATTATCACTCATTAAAACGGATTTTCTTCTTCTTTTTTTCTTTTTTTTTCATTTAAATAAAATTAGTAACAGTTTTTCTTTTATTTTTCGAGGTTTAATAGCCGTTTCAATTTTTTTTATCAACGATGAATTTCGCCAAGAAATAAAATGGTAACCTTATCGCCCAAAATAAAAGAATTTTCCGTCATAATTCTTAAAACTAATACAGGTAGAATAATGTGTTATAGCTTAAAACCTTCCCTGAAACAATACCTATCTAACGGTATAAGTTCCGTAAAAATCCATGCGGTAGAACTCGAAATCTAGGCGTTCGGAACGAAATTTCCGTTTGGATTTTATATATATATAATAGATAATAGAATAGATAATAAATTGTATATATATATAATAGAATAGATAATAGATTATGTGTTATGAACTATCTCAAAGTTTAAAACAGATCGCATTGTTACATTTCCTCATTTTAACAATATCGCGTTATGTTAGTTCCACATTCCACCACCAGGGAGCGCACTCTATTCTCAACGAAAGCGTATCTGAACGAAACTCCTTCATGCAACCTTTCCGTAGATACATGAATCGGGAGGGTGGCGGTCTTAACCAATAATTTAAGATAATTGCGGAAATTACTACGAAAAATATTTTAAAGGGGCCCTACGCGGGCCCCTAATAGAGTTAGAGGAAATCCGAAGGCGGCAAAATAATAGCGGGGAAAAGTTTGCTTGGGTGCTTCGGAGCTACTTTTGGCGCGAGATCTAAGCTCTACGACCAGTAGGAGCCCAGATATTTAAGGAAATATGAAATAACAAAGTCCAAAATAATAGAATTTTCCGTACCAATTCTATAACCAATCTAGGTAGAATGATGTGTTATAGCTTAAAACCTTCCCTGGAACGATACCTATCTAATGGTATAAGTTCCGTAAAAATCCCTGCGGTAGAACTCGAAATCTCGGCGTTCGGAACGAAATTTCCGTTTGGATTATATATATATCTATTTATATAAAATCCAAGTCTCTGTGTGTCCCTCACTATTCCGGTAGGACCGCCTCATTGAAATGAGTAATTGTTGAAAAATATTAATGCAGGGTTACCACAGTAGCGCCAAATGTTAGCCAACTTGGCGATAGCTGGCTAATTTGGCGAAATTCCCATTTAAAACCATTAATCTTTCATAATGGAGGTCACCGAAATTTAATTTAAACTACACTCTTTTAAGATATTTTTTCGAAATCTATGGGTGAGAATTTAAAGTACATCTTTACATCTTCCTCCCGATGCTACTAATAAAATAACCGCCAATAGACAACGGTGTACTTTGTGAGCTCCTAACTGCGCGATTTTAATGTGATTTAGGTACTTTTCCAGTATAGGTGCCTTGGCGAAAAAGGAAATTTGGTAACATATTTTCCGGGAACCTAACTGTTTCATTTTATATACACACGCATTTTTTTTCGATATTTATACGATTTATTTAACATAAAAAAGCCGTTTCTGTAATTTTATACAGAAACAGATGTAATTTGTACATAAAAACATCAATAATATACATATAAAACAAACAAAAACGCTCATCAAATTTGTTTTCATTCCTGTTTATATGATTTGACAACAAATCTCGATATTTTTCCGTTATACGGACACCATGCCAAAATGTATGCTAATGCGCCAATTATTTCAAAATGCTAAAAGATATTTGTAATTTTATGCCAGCAGTTTAATATGAGTTTTATTTTATTGCTTTATTTTATAGCAGTTATTTGTTCATTATTTTAAGTATATATTTGTGATTTGATGAAATAGTTCGTAAAAGTCTGGAATTTTCAAATGTTATATTTTTTAAATGCTCACTTTAGTATCGGCAATGGTTTTTCTTTTATTTTTCAAATGCTTCAATTCACGATTTTGCGCCAACTATTACGCTTGGCGACAATGGTGTCGGCATAACGGAAAAGTACCCAAATCTCACTTTCTGATGACCAAATTACACCAAGCTTTTTTAAAAAAATGCCAAAGCCCCTACAGTGGAAAAGTACCAAACTATCTATTATTTTGCGCTATCCGTGTTATAGTGTGTACTATATGTAAGGGGAGTGGAGCGAAGAGTTTAAACATTAAATATTAAAGTTTCGGCACATGTCATATACGCGCCCCATATTGGCGCGATTTTTTTCTGACAATAATGTCATATACACAACGGGTACTTAACTGGCGCCAAAGTGTCGTAATTTTGCTTGATATGGTAAACCGGATGTTGTTGTTTATGCTGTTGATGTTTTCGCCAAAATGGCGTCGGAAAAAAATCGCGCGAATATATGATAACGTATATGACAACTGTGCCAAAGTTTCTATAAAGCAGTATAAGACTAAAAAATTAAAAATAAAATAAATGCAAAATAAGACTAAAGAAGAAAGAAAAATCGTGCGTTAAACATAGAATATGAAACACTTTCCAACACACAATAAATGCTTTAACAAAACTTCGATATTTAGGGAAATAAGGTAAATAAGATAACGTTACTTCTTAGATATTCCGTCGACCAATTTCGCCAAATTATATAAACCGCCAAATCAATAGTAAAACATTAATAAAAATACAAATAAACGTCGAATTAATGGTTTTATTGGCCATTATTGGCATTTAATTAATTAATTAATGGCAACCATTATTGGCAATTAATCTTACAATTTGGCGACAGTAATTTGGTCGACGGGATAACTAAGAAGTACCAAGATAACTAAGTAAACATT
This sequence comes from Maratus speciosus, assembly GCA_963932465.1. Taxonomy (NCBI): domain Eukaryota; kingdom Metazoa; phylum Arthropoda; class Arachnida; order Araneae; family Salticidae; genus Maratus; species Maratus speciosus. Next base: position 54,196,175 of record OZ010786.1, on the reverse strand, counting down.
TTAGAAAGCGCATAAAAAAATTTAAAAATTGATTTCAGCAGTTACCGTCCATAGCCAATAGTACCGTTATTACATGCCACTTTTTAGCTAAAATTTAATTTAAACTACTCTTAAAACTACTGAAATCACATTTCCAGATATTATCATCCATAGACGGTTATGTATCCAATTCTTTGCGTGACCATGTATATCATTTTATTTATATTCGTCAAACATTTCTTAGGAAACTAAATGCAGTTCAGCGTAAAAATGCATAACTGCATTAAAAACCACCTTTAAGCAATTTACTCTCATACTCAGTAACCCTTACGAATTCTTTTGTGTAGCCCTGCATATGAACTATTGCATTTATACACACAGTATAGTATGCATAAATGTAGTGAAACATAAAAGCGCATACCATAATTAAAAATGCATTTCTATCAATCATTGCTTATGTACAATACTTCGGAGAAAAGTTTCTTGGCGAGAAAGAAGTTTGCCAACGTATTTTCTGGCAACCTATTTACTGCTTCATACTCACAAGCAATTTTTTCCATATGTATACAATCTGGGACACAGATGTCATATTCGCCCCATATTGGCGCGATTTTTTTCGGTTGCCAATTTGGCGAAAACATCAACAGCATAAACAACATAATCCCGGTTACCACATCAAGCAAAATAACGACACTTTGGCGCCAGTTAAGTACCCGTTGCGTATATGACATTGGCTTCATAAAAAAATCGCCCCAATATGGGGCGTATATGACATCTGTGCCCAATCTGGCACAGATGTCATATTGGCGCGATTTTTTTCCGACGCCAATTTGGCGAAAACATCAACAGCATAAACAACATTCGGGTTACCATTACAAGCAAAATATCGACACTTTGGCACCAGTTAAGTACCCGGTGCGTATATGACATCGGCGTCAAAAAAAAAAAAACGCGCCAATATGGTCGTATATGACATCTGTGACGACAATTTAATATAAAAAAGCTATTTACCCATTTTATAAAGAAACAGATGTAATTTTTGCACAGATGTCATATACGCATGGGGGTTGGCGTGATTTTTCTATGACGCCAATTTGCCAGAAATCTCACTTTCGAATACCAGTTACTTATATATTTTTCAATTATTTGCTATCATTTTGAAAAGGAAATAACTATAAATAAATAAAAGTTTGAATAATAACTATAGAACAAAGCAGTTTATATAATTAAAAAACAGAAAATAAAAGTAAATAAACAATTCATTAATAAATGAAAAACAATAGCCGGGTTACCATAGCAGGCAAAATAACACCATTTTGGTGCCAGTTAGGTATCCCGGTTCGGTACAGATGTCATATTCGCCCCATATTGGCGCGATTTATTTCGGTTGCCAATTCGGCGAAAACATCAATAGCATAAACAACATAATCCGGGTTACCACATCAAGCAAAATAACGACACTTTGGCGCAAGTTAAGTACCTGTTGCCTATATGATATTGGCGACAGAAAAAAATCGCGCCAATATGGGGCGAATATGACATCTGTGCCCCCGGTTTACATCTGAAATCTGTGCCGTAATTTGTATATGTATAAAAAATTATATATATTTAGAAACGATTTTTTTATGCATATAAGTGCATATATAAACAAAGATAAAAGTTCATTAGATTTGTTTTCATAGCTGTTTATATATTTTCGCAACATATCTCACTTTCTGATGTCCGAATCGCGCCAAGCTTTTTTTAAAAAAATGCGCTATAATGGAAAAGTACTTAAATAAATATTAACAGAAATAACAAATTATACAAACTAATACTTTTTGTTTCGCGATCAAAGCATTGTTTTTAATTTCGATTAAAAATACATATATCCTTGGATAACTTCAATTGGAATTAGTTTCACAGCTTAATATCTCATTCCATAAACCTAAACAAACACAAGTGATTCATTCATCCTGAAACGTCAAAAATATTAAATCATTGAGATAATCATTCACAAAGTAAGTTCTCCAACAATCAATGGGCAATATTCTAATGACGTCATAGTAGGTAAAATGGTGGCGGTATCGTTTGTTTATGGTTTGTAATCACAAAGATTTAATTTTGCAATGTCTCTTAGTTACATTATTTTATTGTCATATTTATGAGCTCAGAACAAAAGCCTATTTTTTCATTATTTAGTTATTAAAGACGGGAAAAAATCATAAATGAATGATTTGAAAATTTTAAATAATTTTCTTTCTTAATACTGAAAAATAACATCGGGAAGTAACAGCGCGTTTAAGTTAAATAAGTTTAACTGTTTAATTCTGTTGTAATATTCAAAATAACTGTATTTATTAGATTTCAGTACTCAACATCAGGGCCCGATTAAACTTTGAAGTTAGAGAAATTACAATGTCATTTCAGGACCTTTCTTTTGGAGAAGCTTTTCTAAATTCCATATATACATGGAAAATCTTCAGTGTTAGAAATATTATTCCTAGGACTGACATAACACGAGAACGGCCTGAAATTTTACACAAGTTTTTGAAAGCTACTTTATATCAGAAATTTTACTAAAAACTGGTTACTTTTTTGTTATAGCGGCCCAAAATATTAGGATTATGACAAGTTGCAGCCAATTTCGCCAACGTCGTAACGAAGATCGTGAAGCACACACATATAATACCATATAATACCATTTCATGAAATCGTATACGATAATTTAATAGTTTTTAACCTTACTTCAAGTGTTAAAACACCAAATAAAATAAACTAAGACAGACTTGAGCACAGTTAAAATATAAAATTTATAAAGAATATACTTAAAAACAATTAAAAATATAATATGTAAACGTTTCGCTAAGTGACACGCAAGTCATCATCAGTACAAAAAATATCCATATCATTTCAAACGTCAGGACAAATCAAGAACAGTTACAGTTAGTTATTGTAAAAACAAACAATATTCACTAGGGACAGAACGAGCATCATTCAAAGCCTGCGACCACAATTCAGTGAACCAAGCCTCAAGGAGCAATCTACTATGGTAGTACTGCAAATTACTTCAAGTGTGTTATTTATTTAGTTTTAAGGCTCAATAATCTAAATTGTCCAATATATGAATTTAAAATATGTAAACAAAGATTGAATAGCCATGACCGCAAAAAGCCTCAAATCTGCATAACACTTGGAACTAAACTGTGCAGATTAGTGGTTTTCTACTGTACACAGTTTTTCATAAATGTGTTTCGTTCTTAAAATGTGTTATTTTCATCTATCACTGCGGAACAAGCGAGAAAACTCATATTCTTGCACATGAGTTGTATATATCTTTATATCTAAATTTCCGTCATTTTTGACGGGCTACCTTTCTAGTAATAGATATAAAATCCAAGTCTCTGTGTGTCCCTCACTATTCCGGTAGGACCGCCTCATTGAAATGAGTAATTGTTGAAAAATATTAATGCAGGGTTACCACAGTAGCGCCAAATGTTAGCCAACTTGGCGCCAAGCTGGCTAATTTGGCGAAATTCCCATTTAAAACCATTAATCTTTCATAATGGAGGTCACCGAAATTTAATTTAAACTCCGCTCTTTTAAGATATTTTTTTCGAAATCTATGGGTGAGAATTTAAAGTACATCTTTACATCTTCCTCCCGATGCTACTAATAAAATAACCGCCAATAGACAACGGTGTACTGTGTGAGCTCCTAACTGCGCGATTTTAATGTGCTTTAGGTACTTTTCCAGTATAGGTGCCTTGGCGAAAAAGGAAATTTGGCAACATATTTTCCGGGAACCTATCCACTGTTTCATTTTATATACACACGCATTTTTTTTTTTTTTTGATATTTATACGATTTATTTAACATAAAAAAGCCGTTTCTCTAATTTTATACAGAAACAGGTGTAATTTGTACATAAAAACATGAATAATATACATATAAAATAAACATATATATAAAAAAAAACTCTCATCAAGTTTGTTTTCATAGCTGTTTATATGATTTGACAACAAATCTCAATATTTTTCCGTTGTACGGACACCATGCCAAAATGTAAATGCGCCAATTATTCCAAAATGCTAAAAGATATTTGTAATTTTATGCTAGCAGTTTAATATGAGTTTTATTTTATTGCTTTATTTTATAACAGTTGTTTGTTCAATTATTTTAAGTATATATTTGTGATTTAATGAAATAGTTCGTAAAAGTCTGGAATTTTCAAATGTTATATTTTTTAAATGCTCACTTTAGTATCGACAATATTTTTTCTTTTAGTTTTCAAATGCCTCAATTCACGTGATTTTCATTTCGCGCCTACTATTACGCTTGGCGACAATGGTATCCGTATAACGGAAAAGTACCCAAATCTCACTTTCTGATGCCCAAATTACACCAAGCTTTTTTTTAAAAGCGCCAAAGCCCCTATAGTGGAAAAGTATCAAACTGTCTATTATTTTGCGCTATCTGTGTTATAGTTTATACTATATGCAAGGTGAGTGGAGCGAAGAGTTTAATCATTAAAGTTTCGGCACAATGTCATATACGCCCCATGTTGGCGCTATTTTTTCTGAAGCAAATGTCATATACACAATGGGTACTTAACTGTCGCCAAAGTGTCGTTATTTTGCTTGATATGGTAACCCGGATATTGTTGTTTATGCTGTTGATATTTTCGCCAAATTGGCGTCGGAAAAAAATCGCTCCAATATGGGGTATATGTGACAACTGTGCCAAAGTTTCTATAAAGCAGTATAAGCCTAAAAAATTAAGAATAAAATAAATGCAAAATAAGACTAAAGAAGAAAAAAAAATCATGCGTTAAGCATAGAATATGAAACACTTTCCAACACATCCTGAATGCTTTAACAAAACCTCGTTATTTAGGGAAATAAGGTAAATAAGATAACTAAGTAAACATTTTAGAAAAGTCATAAAAAATTTTAAAAATTGATTTCAGCAGTTACCGTCCATAGCCAATAGTACCGTTATTACATGCCACTATTTAGCTAAAATTTAATTTAAACTACTCTTAAAGCTACTGAAATCGCATTTCCAGATATATAATAATACATACATGGATACATAACCGTCTATGGATTATCATCCATAGACGGTTATGTACCCAATTCTTTGCGTGGCCCTGTATACCATTTTGGCACAGATGTCATACATGCCCCATATAGGCGCGATTTTTTTCTGACGCCAATGTCAGAAACATTGCAATACGCAACAATACTTAACTGACGCCAAAGTGTCGTTATTTTGCTTGATATGGTAACCTGGAAGTTGTTGTTAATGCTGTTTATGTTTTCGCCAAATTACCATCGGTAAAAAATCTCGCCAATATGGGGCGTATATGACATCTGTACCACCATTTTATCTATATTCTACAAACATTTCTTAGTAAACTAAATGCAGTTCAGCGTAAAACTGCATAACTCCTTTAAAAACCACCTTTAAGCAATTTATTCTCATACTCAGTAACCCTTACGAATTCTTTTGTGTAGCCCTGCATATGAACCGTAGCATTTATACACACGGTATAGTATGCATAAATGTAGTGAAACATAAAAGCGCATATCATAATTAAAAATGCATTTCTAGCAATCATTGCTTATGTACAATACTTCGGAGAAAAGTTTCTTGGCGAGAAAGAAGTTTGCCAACTTATTTTCTGACAACCTATTTACTGCTTCATACTCACAAGCCATTTTTTGCATATGTATACAATTTATTTAATGTAAAAAAAGCTATTTACCCATTTTTATAAAGAAACAGAAGTAATTTTTGCACAGATGTCATATACGCATCGGGGTTGGCGTGATTTTTCTCTGACGCCAATTCGGCAGAAATCTCGCTTTCGAATACCAGTTAAATTATTTGCTATCATTTTTAAAAGGAAATAACTATAAATAAATAAAAGTTTGAATAATAACTATAAAACAAAACAGTTTATATAATTTTAAAACAGAAAATAAAAGTAAATAAACATAATAAATAAAAAACAATAGCCGGGTTACCATAGCAGGCAAAATAACACCATTTTAGCGCCAGTTAGGTATCCCGGTTCATATCTGAAATCTGTGCCGTAATTTGTATATAAAAAAATATTATATATATTTAGAAACGATTTTTGGCACAGATGTCATATTCGCCCCATATTGGCGCGATTTTTTTCGGTTGCCAATTTGGCGAAAACATAAACAACATAATCCGGGTTACCACATCAAGCAAAATAACGACACTTTGACGCAAGTTAAGTACCCGTTGCCTATATGATATTGGCGTCAGACAAAAATCGCGCCAATATGGGGCGAATATGACATCTGTGCCCGATTTTTTTTATGTATATAAGTGCATATATAAACAAAAATAAAAGTTCATTAGATTTGTTTTCATAGCTGTTTATATATTTTGGCAACATATCTCACTTTCTGATGCCCGAATTACGCCAAGGTTTTTTTAAAAATGCACTATAATGGAAAAGTACCTAAATAAATAATTAACAGAAATAACCAATTGTACAAACTAAAACTTTTTATTTCGAGATCAAAGCATTGTTTTTAATTTCGATTAAAAATACATATATCCTTGGATAACTTTAGTTGAAATTAAGTTCACGGCTTAATATCTCATTCCATAAACCTACACAAACACAAGTGATTCATTCATCGTGAAACGTAAAAAATATTAAATCATTGAGGTAATCATTCACAAAGTAAGTTCTCCAACAATCAATGGACAATATTCTAATGGCGTCATAGTAGGTAAAATGGTGACGGTATCATTTGTTTATGGTTTGAAATCACAAAGATTTAATTTTGCAATGTCTCTTAGTTACATTATTTTATTGTCATATTTATGAGCTCAGAACAAAAGCATATTTTTTCATTATTTAGTTATTAAAGACGGAAAAAAATTATAAATGTGCATGATTTGTTGGTTGGTTGTATTTATGTCGGCCAATTATCTGCACGTGGGATATAGGCCTAAGGGGGGGAGTGCCTTCCGTGGAGGTCTTTCTAAGGGAACCTAACCCGTATTAACGCTTGGAGAACCAAGGTTCGAAGAAAACCACGAAAACTCCGAACGATTAGGCCGACGGGCGCGATTGGGATCGAACCCAGCACCTCCCGTCTACCAGCTTCGAGAGCAGAACCTCTCGGCCACTGGTGGGGTGTGCATGATTTGAAAAATTTAAATAATTTTCTTTCTTAATACTAAAAAATAACATCGGGAAGTAACAGCGAGTTTAAGTTAAATAAGTTTAGCTGTTTAATTCTGTTGTAATATTCAAAATAACTGTATTTATTAGATTTCAGTAAACAACATCAGGGCCCGATTAAACTTTGAAGTTAGAGGAATTACAATGTCATTTCAGGACCTTTCTTTTGGAGAAGTTTTTCTAAATTCCACATATACATGGAAACTCTTCAGTGTTAGAAATATTATTCCTAGGACTGGCATAACATGAGAACGGCCTGCAATTTTACACAAGTTTTTGAAAACTACTTTATGTCAGAAATTTTTTAAAAACTGGTTACTTTTTTGTTATAGAGGCCCACACTATTAGAATTATGACAAGTTGCAGCCAATTTCGCCAAAGTCTTAACCAAGATCGTGAAGCACACACATATAATACCACATAATCTGGAGTTCATCAAGTTTGATCGTCTGTGGTGAAAATATACATTCACAGCTGGTATCAGGCCCAATGATTTATTGCTCCTGAAGAACTTGATAAAAGACGAAAACGTAAAATGAAATAATTTCTTTCTGTGCTTTGAAGAAGTTCCTAAGACATTTCTGTACTTCACAGAAGAACTAGTTACTTTTGCATTTTTCGATGATAATTTCTTTTTTGAAAGTAAAAGAAAAATGGTGCATGCTTTTAAAGATGAAGAAAATTATGAACCCTTGAAACGTATACATGCTGATCCCGATGTCATTCTCTAAAATGACTTGCAAGATTTTCTAACAAGCAGCACTCTGAGGTTTTTTTTTTTTAATTATAGATTTACCTTCACACTTTTTTGAAATAGACCAATTGGAATGAAAATGAATCTTACAAGACATGTAAAGCACTAGCGACGTCGGTCAAAGTTGTTAATGATGTAGCCGAAAGTGGGATAGCACTCATGGAGGAATATAATAAACTTCGTACAAAAGATAAAGAACAAAAACAGTATTTCAAGGATGTACTGATGGCAATCCAAATCATTTCTTTGTTCATATTCTGTTCCAGAAGAGGACAAGCTTCTCTTGATAATCCGGTATTAACAAAGGTTATATCAAAACCCATACATTTTACTTGCTCAGTACTCCCCACGACTCCAATATTTCGTTATCAGCAGAAGCTATTGCCTCAGCTGTTCCTGATTGAAGTTTTGGTACAACAAGTAACTGGTCAATACCTTTTCCTGAAAAGGTAATGAGATACATTATCTTTTCTCATTATCTGAAAAGATAATGGGAATGTCTACATTTTCAGATCCTGAAATGCCTTATAAAATTTTGAAAACCCAGTGTACAGTCAAAAGAACGCTTGCCGAAAACTCTTTTTTTAAGGTTTGGGCTCTGTTCTCTCGGTTTCTGATACGATTATGTCCATTTACTCCATTTTATGGATATCAAATTCTATAATTTATAAACATTATTTTATAATTTTTTACGCATTTTAGCTATTAAGATTAAAACATAACGGAGAAGTATTTTTCAAGGCGGAATGTTAGATTCTCTACCTTTCACAATGCTGCCAAGTTGAGATGAAATAGAGTGTAGACATGAAATACTCATGTTTTGACAATAGACTGCGTAAATATGTTGAAACTTAGAAGAAATGACAGTCTTTAAAGCCTAATATCATACCATGATTCAATTTGGTAATGACTATGGATTTGTATTAATAATATATTATTAAATTACAAAATATGTTAATTTTTTATTTTTTTTTTTAAATATTCAAAGCTTGGTAGCGACCCTTAAGAAATGTTTTAAAATTTTGAAATTTTTGTGGAAGTCTTTATTTCATACATAGAACAAAATAGGAGGTTGCCCCATAGAAAATTTAAAAGTTAATTTTTTAAGGACCACCCTAACCTATACTAATATTTGAAAGCAGTAACGTTTGAGTGTTTGTTTATTTTCTTGATTGTATGTAATGGCTAATCTCTGTAACTACCGACGCAATTTCAAAAATATTTGTGAGAAAAGGCTAGTGACCATCTTTGCTCCAACATAGGCTATATTTCACGGCGATACAACTACCCCCAGTGCGTTGCACAAGCAAAAAACATTCCAAAATTGCGATTTATGTGATACAGTTGATATAGAAACCTGTTATTTGGCATTAGTTTTAAGATGTAAATGTTCGCTAAGGACGGTTTCTAAAATAATCAATATTTTAAAATAGAAGTGAGCGGAAAGCGTTCTAAATTACGATTTATTTTGAACTCTTAAAGATAGAAACTTGAAATTTGACGTGTCTGTTACTCTAAGGCCGTCAATGGCCGTTAATTGCTTCCTGAGAATTCCGAGGTTTCTATAAAAATTCGAAATGTAAAACGAGGAAGCAAGCTGAAAACGTTCTAAAAACATTCTAAATTATAATTTATCTGACACTGTTAGGAATGGAAGGTTGGACTTAGTTGTTTCTTTAGAGACGTAACTGCATCCGCAGAACTGTTTTTAAAAATTTCGAAATTTTAAAATGTGCAAGAACAAAAAAGTCCAAAAATTGCTATTTCTGTGATAGAGTCGTTATAGAAGCTTTGTTAACAAGAATCTAGGAATTACGTTTCAAATGAAAATCAAATTTCAAAGTGATTGCTTAAAAGGCGCAAAGGCCAACATAGTGAAAAAGATTCCAAGCCGGGACTCGAACCCGGGCCATCAGTATAGCGCACTGACGTTCTACCGATTAAACCACTTGGAACGATACCTAGCTCGGAAAATTTCTCACTATTATATGTTGGCAAGGCTACAAACGTAGCACAAGATGGAATATTTATCGTGAGCCACCGACCTGGGGCGAGCACGAAACATAATTAAATCCAGCATCGATAGAATCTATATTAATACATGGGAATTATTCCAGAGAGAAACATTCGCCTTGCATACAATATTTCAAATGAAAATCAAATTTCAAAGTGATTATTTAAAAGGCGCAAAGGCCAACATAGTGAAAAAGATTCCAAGCCGGGACTCGAACCCGGGCCATCAGTATAGCGCACTGACGTTCTACAGACTAAACCACTTGGAACGATACCTAGCTCGGAAATTTTCTCACTATTATATGTTGGCAAGGCTACAAACGTAGCACAAGATTCTGTAATCTGTGTTCAAGTATCTGTATTCAATCTGTATTCAAGATTCTGTATGTCTGATTCAAACGTATCTTGTGCTACGTTTGTAGCCTTGCCAACATATAATAGTGAGAAATTTTCCGAGCTAGGTATCGTTCCAAGTTGTTTAGTCGGTAGAACGTCAGTGCGCTGTACTGATGGCCCGGGTTCGAGTCCCGGCTTGGAATCTTTTTCACTATGTTGGCCTTTGCGCCTTTTAAGCAATCACTTTGAAATTTGATTTTCATTTGAAATATTGTATGCAAGGCGAATGTTTCTCTCTGGAATAATTTCCATGTATTAATCTAGGAATTAGGTTTGATGGTTAACTTTAAGATGTAAATTCTCTCTAGGAACGATTTAAAAAAATCGAAAAAGTAAATGAGTGGAAAATCTTTAATTTACAATTTATTTAAAATTAACTTTATATATTTTTTTCATTAATTTAAGTCTCATGTTTTCATAATACATTAAAAGAATGAAATTTCTCAAAATGTAGCTTAATGAGTAATTTTTGAATTATCCGTAACAGTATAATTTCCTCTAATTAGAAAAACACACAAATATCGCTTGGCATATTTCAATAATTACGCAGCAAAGCCGCTGTTTTTGCTAGTATAAAATATAGAAAATATTTGAGTGTAAAACAGTATGAAATACAGAATTAAGACTGGAACGACAAGGAACTTAGGTTGTGACGTGAGAATAGAATAAAAAATTTAAGTTATTTTACTTGTTATTTCTGTAACACAACTGCTGTAGATTACATTAAAATCTGTTTGTCTCTTTTTAATTGATAAATACTACTCCTAATGTATGAAATGCAAACCAGTGCACTAATTATCCACATATCCACATAGATTCCAGAATGTCATAATCTCTCAGAATTTTAAAATTTGACTTAATTTCCAATGTATTATGTTTTTGTATCTTTTAAGGAAGTTTTCTAAATATGAGAGCTAAATACATTTTTGGGGGGAAAAGAAGGTAAAATATGGTATATCACCTACTATGCGATATGCTGAAAATATATCTTTATTTTTGTTTCGATTTAATGAGATTTAGTTTACGTTCTCCTTTTAAAAATTTTAAAGTAAAGAATATTCATATGACTAAATATGACTTATATTAATCGACTAAAGTAATTATAAGAAACAGAAATATTTTAATACTATTGACCGGTATGAAACAATATTTTCTCCATTTACTTTAAATTGTGAATTAATGGAATGTAATCAAACACGGAGTTTTAAGCACAGAGTATGAACATCAGTACAAGACATATTGAAAGTTAAAATAACATTGAAAGGTTTTTCCACAATAGCAACATACATAAATTGAAGATTTTTGTCTGCACAAATTCGCTTAGAGGTGTTAGACAATTAAGCAAGTATTGGCTTGACAATAATGGCAAGATATCCAATTTGTCATACAAAATCCACTCGACAAATGGAATTTTAATGACCACATGTCTTCCATTTCTTATACAGGAATTCTACTAAAACTGCATCAAAATTACATAATTATAACATATAAATTACATACTACTAAAATTGCATCAAAATTACGTAATTAAAAATATAAATTACGTAAGTCCAAGTTCATTTAAGAGGGGTATCCTAAAGTTTCAATTACAGACGAATAATTTTTAATACTACCTCCCACCATTTTTTCAAAACAAAAACCTTTTACTTGAGAACATTTGCAAGAGAGATATACTTCGAATTTTTTTTTAAATAGTGGTGCGAATAGGATATAAAAATATTTGTAATTGAAATTTTATGATACCTCGTACATTGTAAACATTATTCCCTGCTTACAAGAAATGTAACAAAATTTATATTATAAATGTTTTTTTTTTGTTTTTTTTTGTTTTTTTTTAATGTATTTCGTTTCTGTAAGGAAAAAAAAAATGAAAGTTCACATGGAATACAAATGCAACATATCAGTTTGTTACTTTAGCTGATTTAAAAAAAAAAAAAAAAAAAAAAAAAAAAAATCCGGTTTAATAAAGAATTTTTTCGCTACCGGCTATTGCGAAATAGATTAGAGGACACAAGATATTTAACAACCCCTAATCCATTATTTCCATTATATATACGCAAAATGATAAAGCGAAATGAAAATTGTGAAACAGGACAAATACTTCAGAAGCAATATTCTGAATATCATTATCTTATAAAAGTTATGATTAGTCTTTGTTTAATTAATATGACACTTATTTAGTTCTAGGTTTAAGATGGTGGAAATATGGGTATGATATTCTGTTTTCTGACCTATTCTACATTTCATGGTGGAAATATGAGTATAGCATGCTGTTTTCTGACCTATTCTATATTTCTTAGATTTACGAACGTTGCATCTTCCGACTGTTATTTATTACAGAATGAATTTTTTTATCCCAATTTTAGTGATAAAGTTGTTTTAAAATATGAAGCGTACAGGTCACTTTTCATGTCATATGATTGGAAGTCCACATATAAAAGTGTATTTATTGTGTATAATATTCTTTAGATGATTCATACTATCTATTTGTACCAGCAAGTTAAACCTTAATAGCTAAAAACATCTTTTCTTTTTAAATTTCTTAATGATATTATTTATTTAATTTTTTTTTATAGTGCCTCACGCATTATATAATCTGTAGTTCTTAAAATGACATTATATAATTTTTCATTTTCATAATATTTTGAATAAACTAAGCCCTTTATAAAATTAAATTAATATAATGCATATAAGCATGAATAACTTATTATCTCGGTGAATTCATTCTCACATAAGAAAATATTATAATATTCTAAATTTACGAAATTAAATTTAATGGCTTTTCTGAAAGTGACGTATTAAAATTATAAGACGAAAACGTGAAGAGTGTTAATACGTTATTAAAAACTGAACAGCTGGTGAGGATTTCAGCTACATTTTATTAACTGTAATTACTGGAAAAAAAGCTTTTTTTCAAGACCATGAACATGGTGCGACAAAATTTATTTCCCTTAAAATAATTACTAAACGTTAAATGATTACTTTTTTAAGTTTAGTAATTGTGAGACATACAGAGTTTTCCAAATGCAATTTCAAACTAATTTTTCCTACAGATATTAAAATTAGATTGTTCGATTAGCTTATTTGTTTAATTTAAAAATGTAAATAAGAATATTTTTAATAATAACATTGTCTGTATTTAAAAAAATTACTTATTCGACTTGAAACGTAACATTTAAAATCATTTTCTTTGTAAGACTGTATTTCCTAACTTTCGACTTTTATTTTTGGTGTAACTAATAAAATTTAGTAGTAACGTTTAACATATACAGGGTGATTCATAAATATCGAAACAGTAGGCTATCTCCTTAAATATTGCCCATAGGCACATACTTCCAATTGCAAAGTTTCATAAAAAAAGGTGCAAAATTTGATGAGATAAGTTTCAACTCCATGGGGGGGTTTATATGATAAAATACAAAAATTAAATTTTTATACGGCCCCCGTAGAGTAAAATTCCCAGTTAGGAAATTTTTACTTATCCACTCCTGAATTAAACACAAACAAATTCATCTCGATATCTTCAAAATTCGCAGAGATATCAAAATACAAAATTCGTGACTTACACCATTTATCCATGCCTCTGAGTGACGAGTTTGTGACTCATTTTAAATGCAAGATAGGGATCATCCACAAATTGTACATTATTAAAAGTCGATATCAGACAGTGCCTCTCCTTTGGACATAAAATAGGCAGCGTATAGACTTTACGTTAAACCTGTTTCAAAGTATGCTGGTGGTCAGCACTAGAGGTCTGCACGGGTCGAAATATCTCGGTTTGGTCCCGACCGACCCACAGGAAAAAAAGTTCGGCCCTGTCTGGAAAAAAGTTCAAATCGTAGCCTGGCCTGGCTTGACTGAATTTCTACATAGTGTTTTTTTTACATCGATATGGTTAAAAGTCGTTTCGTATGGAGGAGTTCTGAACAAAAATACTTATTATATCTTTTCTTTTTTTCATGTTTATAATTATTATTTTTTAAAGAAGCGCCAAGAGCTGTGATTATTTTTTTTATTAATGAATTTCTGTTTATATGTAAATGATTCACTTCTCCTTTAATATCGTTAATCCATATTCCATGTGTTGGAGACAAGGAAAAATACTATAAAGTAAAATCTTTTAAGATGGAATGACATAGGAAAGAAAAAAAAAAGCGTTATAGACAAGTTCCCTTCTTAAGAGTTGTAAATGTAGTCTATTTTTTCTCAGGTATTATTATATTCATTTTCCATGGATCAACAGATTTTTCCTTTTAAGAAAGGATTTCGTCATAGGCAGATTTTTTTTCACTAGTTTTACTGTATTTTAATTTTTTTTGCCTTAAAATCTAATATCCTTTAAAAATATGAATTTTAAATTTAAATTGTAAAATAATGACCATTTAAAAATATATACATTTGTTGTAAAAGTTTTTGCTTTGAGACAAATTTTAGTTATTATTGCACGGATTAGGTCAGAGATAATGATTTTAATACGGGTTGTCTCGAGACCGGGACTGAAAATTTCGCTCAGGGGAGACCTAGGAATAAGGAGGCCAGTCCGGGTTCGGTATAACCAGTGGCCGAAAGGTTCTGCTCTCAAAGCTGGTAGACGGGAGGTGCTGGGTTCGAACCCAATCGCGCCCTTCGGCCCAATTGTTCGGAGTTTTAAGATGTTTTCTTAGAACCTTGGATATCCTTGAGTAATTACGGGTTAGGGTCCCTTAGAAAGAACTCTATGGAAGGCACACCCCCCCCCTTCGGGCCCCTATCCTTCGTATAGATAATTGACCGTCATAAATCAAACAAACATCCGGTTCAGTATGAAAAAATACGTTAGGCCCTACCTGGCCGAGTCTTCGGAAAAAAAGTCGCCAATCCCGGGTCTGGCCCGGCTCGGCCCCAGAATACAGACTTTTTTAATGGCCTCGCCGGGACGATAAAAAGCCTGAATTTGTGAGGGCTAAAATTATGAAAAACTCTTAATCAGCATGTTAGAAAAAGCATTGTATCAAATTACACATTTAACGTTTATTTATGGACATTTCAATAGTATAAAAAGGAGGTGGAAACGGCAAAAGTTAAACTGAATCGGAAGTTTAAGCTAGAGAAAGAAGTTACTTCTTCACGTGCAATTTTTAAAAAAGCATTTAAACATTTTATTAGGAGCCAATCAATGTTTAAAACCTTAAATGCGTTTTTCTGCATGATTTTTTTTTTTTTTTTTTTTTTTTTTTTTTTTTTTTTTTTTTTTTTTTTTACCATTTCTTGTATTTAAATTATTATAAGTCAAGAATCGTAAATAAAATAAGTGCAAACTTGGAGCATGTCTTTTCTGATTATTTTACATTAATTTTCTTTCGGCAAATTTGAAAAAAAAAATTACTTTTGAAAATATGATTTTTTTCAAAGAGAAGTTTCATAATTTTTAAATGAATATTTTTAATATTTTTAAAATTAATATTTAAAAAAAATCCTGAACCAAAACTCAAATTGTACTCTCCTCTTTAATTAAATGAAAAAATTTTGAAATCCAATGAATAATGTTTTGAGTTATAAAGATTTTAAATTACATCCGCTTAATAAAATACTAATCATTTAATTTTTTTTTAACTTTATGAGAAATATTAGAATGTGATTTTGTTTTTCAAATTATATGATTAACCATCACAAAAAAAGAAAAAAAATCAAAATTCTAACTCAACAAATATATTTTTTACATGTTTCCTAGAACTCTTACAGTAACATTGTTTCTTAGATTGCACGCATTTAAATTTGTGTCTAATCCCTTAAAATCTGATGAATTATTTAAACGGCCATAACTCTGCTAGTTTTTCAGATATGAAGATGCAATTTTTTGTGTTTAATTCAGGAATGGATAAGGAAAGTTTTCCTGATTGGAATTTTTACACCACGGGGGCCATATAAAAATTTAATTTTCGTATTTTTAAAAATAGCCCTCCCATGGAGTTGCAACTTATGTTGTTAAATGTTTCACCTTTTTTTATGAAACTTTTCAATTGGAAGTATGGGTCTAGGGGAAATATTTAAAGAAATAGCCTATTGTTTCGATATTTATGAATCACCCTGTATAATAAAACAAAAAATTATAATAAATTTTAATAAGTGGTTTTAGAAAAGCGTAAAGGTTGGCATTTATGGTTTATATACATTTCGGAAAAGACATATTCCACCATTTTAATATTTTAAACAAAATTTAATAAAAAGAGCATTTACTAAACTACATTGTTAATTAAATAATGCATAAAAACACAAAAGTTAATTACTTTTCTAATTTGAAAAAGAAAATATTCCATTGGCAGTAAATTATAAAATAATGTTTGTTTTTGCCTCCTGACAGTTTTTAATTAAAACTGTAGAAATTCTGTTTATTAATCATCTGGGAGTCATTAATACGAAACCTGAAGCATATTCTACAATTTTAATAATCATTTGTTAACTAAATTATAAATGAACATAAAATACTGACATAAATACTATGATGGTATTGTTTTCATGACCTAAACTTCGAACTTCCTTAAGATACCTATACATTTTAAAGCATAATATTTTTTGTTACAAACAAGGGAACCACTTTTGGTGCTACTCGCACCTATCATTGAGACATGGTGCATTTTGAAGTTCTATATTAAGAAATTTGAGAAACTATAAATTTTTTCTGCTAAAATAATATTTTTTGGTTTTACAACAGCTTAACTTTCTGAAAACGCAATTTTCGGAATCACTTATCGGACTATTAACTTAGATTTTTTTTTTTTAAGAGAAGCATTTAAAAATACTAATTAGGCAATAATAAGTATAAAATATTGAAAAAGTTTAAAAATTCCTTCGAGAACCTACGAAATAGATTTTGAAATATTGCAACGTTATATTAATATCATTAGCGGGAGAAAAGTTGGCGTTTTTTTTTTTTTTTTTTTTTTTTTTTAGGTAGATGTTTCCGGCCTATCCAAATGTCATAGCTGCTTGTCATGTGTAAGTGAGCAGCGGTTTAGACTTCGCTAGAAATTATAATGTCCGACCTAATTAGGCACAGTAAATTTTATAAATTGTACAAAAATATTAATTTACTTAATGATTACTTTTACCAAAAGATAAAACATTTAATACAACATTCCATTTTAAACATTCGAAAATTTATCCTATCTGACTTCAAAAGAAAATAGTTTGCTTATTTTGTATTTCAATAAAAAGATAGTTTTCAATGATCTTGAAAGCATTTAAAGATATGTATTTACTATTTATAGGGTAGACCGGGGCACATTTACGCGTTTTTTTTTTTTTTTCAATGAATTTTCTAATTTTTATGTTTTATCTTAGGAAATTTTAGACATTGTGGTTTTATAAAGCTGATAATAAAGTAAAAGTTTGTGTATTCAGTTGTTGTCCTATTAGTGTTTTTACAAATTTTTAGGTCCAAGTCTTTTATCAAGTGGGGCACGTTTACACATATTATAAGTGATAACAACGAGTAAGTTAAATAAATATTCAATCAAATTGAAATGCTTTATTTATAAATTAAAAAAAATGTTTAAACATTAACCCGGGAGAACTCGCTGCATGAGATTTTCTCTCCCAGTCGTACTTTTTTAAGGCTCTTATTTAAATCATTTTTTATTTTAAATAAAATTTCAAAATGTTTTTCAATTATTTTACCTATTTTGTGAATAAAAGTACTAAGCCAACCAAAAAAGTTGATATTGAATGAATGTAAAATAAAAGAAAAGCAATTGGGCATTCTCACTAGCGCGTTCTCCCGGGTTAAAAAAATTAAGGAGAATTAATTAAAGAACATTTTATAGGCTAAATGAAAACATAGGGCTTATTGCTCATTAAAAACAGAAACTAGTTAGTCATCTTCATCATCACTGTTACAGTTTTTACAAACAAAAAACAAACTGTTTCCTTTTGCGCACTTGTCATGGGACCACTTTTTGTATCTAAGACATTGAACCCAGTCTTGTCATTTTTTGGATTGGTTGTATGATTTATAACTATAAATACACACGCAGTTTTCATTTTCGTCATCAGATTCATTCACTATTTTCTTTTTTCCAGAGTGTACCAACTTATTTCCTTTAGCAGTTTTTGGTTTCATACTTTTTCCTTTGCTGTCTTCTTGATTTGTTTCCATAGAAACTAGTAAATTTTTACGTAATTTCTTCTTTTTGTTTTGTTGTGCCATCATTTTTCTCTTTTTAGCTTTTAACTGCTCTTGTCAGAGGGCTTCTTTAACCGGAGAATCAGTTAGGATTGCGGATTTCCTCTTTTTATTCTCTTTATTGGTGTCAAGACTTGGTCCTGCCTTTTCAAATGATCTCAGTTGTCCACATTTAAGCAGTAAGAACGTGCGTAAACATGCCCCGATGTCAATGTGTAAACGCACCCCGTCGCCCCGTCGCCCTGTTTGGTCTTATTTTTAACGTGCAACGAAAATTAATAACTTTTCTATTTATAGAAATACAGTTCTCAAAAAAGGATAAAATTCTGCTAATGTTCATATATTAATTGACCCTTACCTAAGTATTATTAGTTCACAATAAGTTTCAATAAGTTCAACACAAAATTTACCCACCTTGACAGAAAACAGGGAATCCTTTCCACATGCTAGACCGAAGCTCGAGTGACGCTGAAAAACGTGCGAGAATACCCGCTAGGGAGCAGCATCAGTCTGTCATGACTGGTGGCGAACCAGTTATAACTCGTTTTGAAAAAAGTGCACTATGTAAACGTGCCTCGGTCTACCCTACATTTATCTTCTGCATAGAAAAAAAAACCTGATTCTTGTTTTTATGCTATCAATTATAAAAAAAATCGCAATCTCATTTAATTCTAATATGTACCGTACATATACTAGACACTGGAGGGATAAAGCAGGCGAAAAATGTTCAGCGCCATATTTGGCGATTTAACTCGTTTTTGGCGTGAAATAAACAAAAAAAAGTCCAATGATAAAAATTAAAAGTATAAAAAATTATATAAAATATTATTACAGGGTAATCGATTCTGTAACTTTTATGTGCAAGGCTACAAAATGTACCAGGTCTCGCTGCTAGGTGCGAGGAGCACCAAAAGTGCTTCTCTTGTAAGTAAAGGGTAAAATGTATATAACTATTTGAAAATATTTTTTATACATAAAATGTGTAAGCTTTAAATTTAGATTCAGTATTTCATTTTTATCATTTTATGCACATCGATGTATTTTGAGACACTTTATAGAACATATTTCGATTATATTTATACAGGGTTAAGAAAAAAGATGGGACGCATTTTTAAAAAAATCATAACTCCAAATGAAATTGAGAAAACTTGATTTTTTTCTAAACCACTTGGAAATTCTCAGAGATTTGTTATACGTAAATGTTTTGCTACCATGACCTTTGGATCAGACGGTGCGCAGAAGCGATGCGCGATGAAATTATTGCAGTTTTCTCCAATCTTTTTCGATATCCCTGTATTTTAAGTCGCAATTAACTAATATTATATATTTCCCAAGGCTTATATCAATATTCTCATATAAAGAAGAAAAATATTATCCTTGCTTGCAAAAGCTTAATGTGTAACAAGCATTTAAAAGACCTAAAATATATTTTTACTTTATTAGCAAAATTTATTAATATAGATTACATAATTTATTTTGTATTCATATTTGAAAATATATTTATGCATATTTTTATTAATAAAAATAACGCAGCCCTTAATTACGTATATAGTATATATATATATATATATATATATAAACTTCAAATCTGTGACATTCAGTTTCTTAATTAGAGATATCATGACAAATTTTATTTTGAGTTTGCATTTTTCTCCTCTAGTTTTTTTCTTATGGCCATTTTCATATTCTTTTTTGTATAAAATGTTTTTCATGAACTATTCTAGCAGACAATAGCAATCATTATGATAAATGAAAGCACACAAAAATTGCATATCCTAAGAAGACATTTTCTTATTTAACTCAAGTACTCCACCCATTCATTTCATATTAGAAATGTTCCAGACTTTCTGACTTTTTAATTTTCAAGATTTAAATATTTTTGTTGTCACTGTATTATGATTAAAAATGAAATCTTGAAAACTAATGAATAACCAGTAAATATGAATAAATTTATGCGATTTAAAGAAAACATTAATTCATTTTTCATGTTTTAATGTTATTTAAATAGATATTTTAACTGTACATTTAATTTAAATGGGTTTTGAAATCTTTTATCTACAGAATAAATAAATAACGCAGGTCGATTCCGGCCTGTGAACTAAGCAAGGTTATCTGACTCTTTCATTACTTTGGAGTGGATGGGGCTTATGCTGTATAGCACCTCAAGGACCATGGTCAAGAAAACAGGGTGGACACTGAAGGCCATGAACCTTCATGCATTGTAGCGTCGCAAGTTTGCTTTAGTTTATATATCTATATCTATATAAAGAAATGATTATAAATGAGCTACAGACACTTTGACATTTTTATTCTAAAAGTAGCAGATTCCGAGAATTTGCTACTTTTATTTTTAACTCTAATAATTATTGGCTCTCCCATTTTCAAAAAGAAGTGACGTATTTGTATAAATAAATAGCAATTAGTTATTAAAAAAGTCCTTCCGGCCAGTGACGGGAGGAAGAGGTAGCTTTCATAATCCTTATTTTAAAAAAGCCAACTTATATCATGCAAACACACGAAGCTCAATTTAGTGGAAACCGAATATAGGAGATTCAATACTAATTTTTATCAATATAATGAATGAGAATTTCGCGAAATTAGTCAGCTTTATCCAAGCTGCTTTTCTTTAAAGTAACTTATATTTGGCTGCCAAATTCGGCAATTTCTTAAAGTGCCTGTCATTTTAAGACAACATGGTGGAAGAGGCTAAGCAGTGAACTTGGTCGAGACCTAAGTATTTGCTGTGCACATGCTCACTCACATCGGAATCGGTTAATATATAGGAGTGCTGTCGCATGCAAAAAATCAGATTTTTCAAAATGTCACCCACAATAGAAATTGAAACTGCTATATCTGAGCCATTTTTTAAGGTAAAGACAAACAAAAAATGCTCCTGAATCCTTATATCAAAATCAAATACTTAAGAAAGAAACCTTTGTCAATTTCTAATTTTTTTGCACCTCACTTTAAATATATATATATATTTTAATTTAATGGCCGCCATTTTGAAACAAGATGGCTGATGAATCTGGCCAGCGAACTTGGTCGAGGTGTTGATGTATACTATCCACATGCCTTCTTACATCGAAATAGGCGAATACGTGTGTTATCGCGTGACAAATACAAGATCGTTTCAAAATGTTAGCCATGCTAGAAATTCAAAGTGCTGTAAATCAACCATTTTTTAAGATATCAACAAAAGAACAAATTTTCAGAAACAAAAACTGCTCCGGAATCTTTGTATCAAGGCCAAATACATAAAAAAAATCTTTTTCATTTTCCAATTTTTTAATACCTTATTTTGAATTTTAAATTTAATTTTTTTAAATGGCAACCCTTTTGAAACAAGATGGCGAATGAAGCTGGCCAACGAACTCGGTCGAGACATTGGTATGTACTATGTACAGACCAAGTTACATCCAAATAGGTTCATAAATACGCCTGTTATCGCGTGACAAAAATCAGGTCGTTTTAAAATGTCAGCCACAAGAGAAATTCAAAATGCTATTACTCAGCCATTTTTTTTTAGATATAGACGAAAGAAAAACTGTTCCGGAATCTTTGTATTAAGGTCAAACACATACAAAAAAATCTTTTTCATTTTCCAATTTTTTGGTATCTCATTTAAATTTTTTTTATTTTTTTATTTTTTTAAATGGCCGCCATTTTGAAACAAGATGGCGGATGAAGCTGGCCAACGAACTCGGTCGAGATATTTGTATGTACTATGTACACACCAAGGTACATCCAAGTCGGTTCATAAATACGCCTGTTATTACGTGAGAAAAATCAGGACGTTTCAAAATGTCAGCCACGCTAGAAATTCAAAATGCTATAACTCAGCCATTTCTTAAGATATAGACGAAACAAAAACTGCTCCCGAATCTTTTTATCAAGGTCAAACACATAAGAAGAAAATATTTTTCCATTTTCAATTTTTTGGTACCACATTTCAAATTTTAAATTTTTAAAAAGATTTTAAATGGCCGCCATTTTGAAACAAAATGGCGGATGAAGCTGGCCAACGAACTCGGTCGAGAGATTGGTATGTACTATGTACACATCGAATTACATCCAAATCGGTTCATAAATACGCCTTTTATCGCGTGACAAAATTCAGGACGTTTCAAAATGTCAGCCACGCTAGAAATTCAAAATGCTATAACTCAGCCATTTTTTAAGATATAGACGAAACAAAAACTGCTCCGGAATCTTTGTATAAAGGTCAAATACATAAGAAAAAAATATTTTTCCATTTTTAATTTTTTGGTACCACATTTCAAGTTTTAAATTTTCAAAAAAATTTTAAATGGCCGCCATTTTGAAACAAAACGCCGGATGAAGCTGGCCAACGAGCTCGGTCGAGACATTGGTATGTACTATGTACACACCGAATTACATCGAAATCGGTTCATAATTACGGGAGTTACAGTGTGACATTGGTCATATATATATATATATATATATATATATATATATATATATAAATTTTGAACGGAGGGTGGTTTCGGGGTCTGGGGGTCATGATCGATGAAAATATACCGAAATATTTTGAAATCGCTTTCCTCCGAACGGCTGCAATAGGTAGCTTTTTTGTAAAGAAAGCTACCTAAAATTCTCTGGGGATGGGCTTGAGAAATACAATACTAAGAAGTTTAAAATAAAATGTATATTTTTAACTTGTAACATGTCTTTTATTATTTTAGTCACCTTTTAAGTAAAACAGTGAGCTTCTTAATGTTCATATTGTATAATTTATGTTTCAATTAAGGAGAAATATCGAGGTGAAATTAAGGTGAAATAAATATAAGGTGAAATTTTTTTTTATGATTATATTGCATTTTTGTTTAAACTTAATGCCACTTCGAAGATTCAACTATAAGGAAGATTTTTTTAAAGTTAATAAGAATAATAGTTAGGTTATTCTACTTAATTTCAAAAAGTAGAATACTTCAATAAAATAAAATTGTTAAGAATGTATAATGATTAAATTTGGAAAAAAATCTTTAAACATGTAATAAAAAAAATCATAAATTAAAAACTGATTTCAAATTATTCCCTAAAACGTAAAGTTTCCATATGTATAGACTGAAATTTTTAAACTTTATAATGCAAATTCTACATTTTTTATAAGGAATAAAAGAAATTCACCGGAAATTAAAAGGAAACACAGTCACACTTTAAACCCTAGGATTGCTCATTATCTGCACATAAGGGCAACTGCATTTTGGGGTTTAATTTCAAAAATATGTAAAATGTTGTAATTTTGTAGCTTAAATGGAAAACAAATTATAATATTTACAGCACGTATATATATATATTAATTTTAACTGTATGTTACTTTAATAAATAGTAGGAAACCCACAAAAAGAAAAAAAATCGTTGACAAAAAAATTTAACAATAACATATAAGGTTAGTTGGGGCAACTGGGACATGATTTTACAATGTGACTCTGGAGCTTCTTACAATTCAGCTTCAAAAAACTAATGTTCATTTGAATTAAAGTCTGAAATTCTGTAAATGTGTTCAGTTAGGTTCCCTCTATCAGACAGAAATGCTCAAAATTACATTTTAATATTTAAAAATATAAAAATATGCATATTTCATCTTTCTTTCCTCATGGGTCCAGTTGCCCCCAAAAATGGTTTCCGTTTTATGGTGTAGTATGTTTGCTGGCGTTCTGGCCGTCGGAAGACGTTGCGTTTACCTGTGGGAAAAGGTGTTATACAGGCCAAAAAACTTCAAAATTACGTCATTTTAGCATGATTTTTGTTTATAACATCTGTTTTTACTAACTATTTGTGATATTAATCCATTATTGCCAGACGTTTCCACTGTCGCTACGATCCGGTCAGATCCACATTTAAAGGTAACATATTACTCTTAGGCTTGGAGACAACCTTTAATTAATTGCCAGATACAAATTCGGTTGCAAAGTTAATGCCAGACAGCTTCAAATATGGCAACGAAAGTACCTGTTTCAAGAGTATTTTATAGTTTAAAAATTATAAGTCCTCTTTACGTCATTTTATCAAGCTTAAAAATAACAAGATATTACTCTTTGGCTACCACACAAACTAAAATTAATTTGCCAGGCACAAATTCGGTCGTAAAGTTTTACGGATTTAAATATGTTTGAAAAGTGTTTTATATTTTAAAAATTACAGTTTAAAAATTGCAATTACATAAATTTACATTAATTATACAAAATTAAACATTTTGTTTTCGACAAACACTATATATATATATATATATATTGCAAAGAAACGATTGTTGCTATGATAACAAGTATGGGTTGACTGTCATTAAATGAAGCCAAATCCCTACAAAAGATGCTATTTCTTGAAACAGGCACTTTCTTTAATAAAATGACGTAAAGATGACTTATAATTATTAAACTATAAACCACTTTTGAAACAGGCACTTTCGTTGCCATTCTTAAAGCCGTCTGGCATTAACTTTGCAAAAGAATTTGTGTCTGGCAAATTAATTACAGATTGTCTGTTAGCCGAAGAGAGTAATATGTTACCTATGATTGTGGATCTGGCAGGGTCTTAGCAACATTGGCAACATCTGGTAATATAAAGGATTAATATCACAAATAGTTTGTTGAAACAGATGTTATAAACAAAAATCATGCTAAAATAACTTAAGTTTGATGTTTTTTCACCTGCATAACCCCTTCTCCCGCAGGTAAACGCAACATCTCCCTTCAGCCAGACCTCCCGCAAACGTACTACAGCATAAAACGGAAGAACATATAGAAAAATGAGCCTTGATAAAATGACGTAATTTTGAAGTTTTTTGACCTGCATAACCCCTTTTCCCACAGGTTAACG
This sequence comes from Maratus speciosus, assembly GCA_963932465.1. Taxonomy (NCBI): domain Eukaryota; kingdom Metazoa; phylum Arthropoda; class Arachnida; order Araneae; family Salticidae; genus Maratus; species Maratus speciosus. The sequence continues at coordinate 54,170,816 of OZ010786.1, read as the reverse complement.
CAACGTCTCCCGACAGCCAGACCGCCCACAAACGTACTACACCATAAATCGGAAGAACATATAGAAAAATTAGCCTTTATAAAATGACGTAAGTTTGAATTTTTTGACCTGTATAACCCCTTTTCCCGCTGGTAAATGCAACGTCTCCTGACTGCCAGACCGCCCGCAAACGTACTACACCATAAATCGGAAGAACATATAGAAAAATGAGCCTTGATTAATGACGTAATTTTGAAGTTTTTTAACATGCATAACCCCTTTTCCCGCAGGTAAACGCAACGTCTCCTGAGAGCCAGACCGCCCGCAAACCTACTCACCATGAATCGGAAGAACATATAGAAAAATGAGCCTTGATAAAATCAGGTGACGAAAACGTTGCTAGCTCTTAGACGAATATTAATCACAATGATTATAAACAAGGATGTTTGGACAATTTTACATCAGCATCAAAATAAGTCCTGGATTAAGTTACACCAAAGTTATTTTGATTAATCTACCCTATATATATAAAATCCTAATGAAACGAATTTATGAAACGGAAGTATAAAACAGAAGTATGAATCGACAGATTAAACAACTGATTATGTTTCACGGCGATTTCTTCTAAAATATGGAATATTTTGCGATGAAATTAACATTAAAAATCAATACTGAACCGCAGATTTCAAAACTGGTATTATAATTTTTAAATTTGAATTAGTTTTTAAATATTATTTATTTTCTAATTTTATGTACTTTTTTCTAATGGTGGCAACTCAAATTTTAATCAAACAGATATATTTTTTTTTTGTACTTGTTAGTTATCCCGTCTACCATTTTCGCCAAATTATGTAAATCGCCAAATTATACAAATTGACATAATTTTTATTTTAAATAACGGAAAAACAAATAAACTAGCATAACATTAATAAAAATACAAATAAAACGGCGAAATAAAAGTCACTTGATGATGTAAACACGTGTTGTCAAGTGAATGTGACATTTACGATCAACCATTATTGGCCTTTAATCTTACAATTTGGCGACAGTAATTTGGTCGACGGGATAACTAACATGCACCTTTTTTTTTTATATTTCAGAAAAGGTTGACATGGTAACCCGGCTATTGTTGTTTATTTGATAATAAATGTTTATTTACTTTTACTTCTTTTTACAAATTACATAAATTATTTTGTTCTATGATTATTAATTATTTTTTTTTATTTCAATTACAAAATAATAGAAAATAATTAAGAAATACAGTACTACTTAGTTATTCCGTCGACCAATTTCGCCAAATTACATAAATCGCCAAAACACTCGCCAAATTATACAAATTATACAAATATAAATTATTTTGTTCTATGATTATTAATTATTTCTTGATATTTCCTTTAGAAAATAATAGAAAATAATTAAGAAATACAGTACTACTTAGTTATTCCGTCGACCAATTTCGCCAAATTATACAAATTATACAAATATAAATTATTTTGTTCTCTAATTATTAATTATTTTTTTATATTTCCTTTAGAAAATAATAGAAAATAATTAAGAAATACAGTACTACTTAGTTATTCCGTCGACCAATTTCGCCAAATTATATAAATCGCCAAAACACTCGCCAAATTATACAAATTGACATAATTTTTATTTTAAATAACGAAAGAACAAATAAATTAGTATAACATTAATAAATATACGAATAAAACGTCGAAATAAAAATCACTGAATCACGTAAACAGATGTAACTTGCTTAAAGTTAGGTGAATGTGACATTTACGATCAACCATTATTGGCATTTAATCTTATAGTTTGGCGATAGATTCTTGGTCGTCGGGATATCTAAGGATTACCAAAAATGCATATGTAACTGGTATTTGAAAACGAGGTTTTCGCCAAATTTTCGTAAAAAAATAAAAATCACGCTAAACCTGCGGTGCGTATCTGGCCAAATATTACCACTCGAAAAAAAATGCTAACTGGCGAGTTGAAAAAAAGCTGTGGGCGAGATCTGCATTCTGCTAGCGTAACAGTACCTAGAATTCTTTGCGACCATGGCAACTTTTATGTAGTTTTATTCGAAAAATTTTTTTGATATTTTAATCAAAATGGAAAACTTACGGTCCCATATTGACGCGATTTTTTCTGACGCCAATGTCATATACGGAACGGGCACATAACTGGAGCCAAAATATCGTTATTTTGCTTTATATGGTAAGCCGGATGTTGCTGTTTATGCTGTTGATGCGTTCTCCAAATTGGCGTCGTTAAAAAATCACGCCAATATGGGACGTATATGACATCTTTGCCAAACTTTCATATGAACGGCGAAGGGATCAGACCGTATATGTTTATGGCAGTTGACGACTTGGACTATTATAATATAGATGAAATGATGGCGATAGAATAATATTTGACGACTTATCATCTGTGCCTGGCTAACATTAAAGTACCAAAATGGCATCTAGAGTATGAAAAGCGAAGTGGTCCGCCTGGAACTGTTGATGATAGTCACATGACTTAGACTATTGTTATAGAGATTGTTTTAAAATACCGGGAGACAAAGACTCTTATACTTAATTTATTTTATTTTAGCTTCTTTTCAAATGTTTAACTGATCGTCTTTAATAAAAACGAAAACAACCATTGGATGTCTTCACAGCAACTGATTCTACCTTAAATTTTTGCAATCAAAGGGAATTGAATGGAAACCCGTTTACAGGGAGATCTGCACACCTTTTTTCAGTATAATTCAATCTTCTCAAATATTTTTAAAACCCATCAGATTAGCGGTGTCTGAACGGATTTTGGCGAACGTAGCTTGCAGAGGGCAGAGCCCCCTAGTATTGTATAATGTTAAAAATATACAATGAGAAATGTTCTTTGATGTATTTTCATGAACACCTACACGACAAAATATAATATGTTGTATGTCTTGTGCGTAAGCTATACATTGTGAGGATTGCTGATCGTAACAACATGGTTTCCTGGATTTAGATCAGACAAATTTCGTTTATAAAACTTTCTAGCAAAGTTAAAAAGAGCTTATGAATTGAGTTTTTCTGTCTGTCTGTATTTTCGTGCTCTAACTTGTGTAAATGTTGTACGATTACCATGAAGTTGATATGTATTATATGGATTTACTATTGCATGACATTCAAAAGCATTCAATTGCATTACGGACTACGTGGAAAAATCGTTTACGTTGTATTTTAATGATATTTCACTATTTTAAGGGAATTAAAAATTATATATATCACTGAGATATACTACTGAGAATATGATGTGCATATAATTTACCGTTCATTTACAGGAAAACACAAAAGCATTTTTCTACAGTACTGCCTATGAAGAATAATTGTTGGCAGTCCTTTTCTGGTGTAGACGCGTTTTAAAATTTAACCAATTTTTGTCTATTACATGGTGTGTATAAATTTTATATATCGTACACAAAGGATATAGAGTTCATTTCCGTTTATTGACGGAAAATGTTCAATGGTAATTTTAAACTATGTTATGCATTTAATTAAACTAACTCTTAGCATACGATGTAGAATAAATGCCAATGTCATATCTAGGGATAAAATAAAATTCTGATATTTTTCAAACTATTGATCTACAGTATTCTGAATGTGTTGGAAAGTGTTTCATAATCTATGTTCAACGCCTGAATTTTTGTTCTTGTTTAGTCTCTATCAGGAAGGAAATGAGCAAATTGGCATTCCTTGAGGTTAATTGGAGGTAATCTTCTTTGCTTACACTTTGTCTTGTAAGTTATTTACTTTATATAAATAAATTCAATCAAATAATTTTTACATAATTCAACCCAAGATTTATTGTGATACTGATAAAAAATTGTTTAAAAATCTTTGTTGAATGAATAATTGAATACTTGTAACAGCATCTCTTAAAATTCACGGTGCTTTTCAACCTAGCTTATAATTTGTCATTATCATCAACTTCATTTTCATTGCTATTCAAGACATCTTCTATAACACGTCTTTTTCTTTCACTATACAAATTTCCGAGTCTCATTACGAATCTTTCTGTAGTTCTGGTGAATCCAAAGCGATTAACTTTTGTTACCGTTTCTCTTCTGCTTTACTTACCTGTAACTGCGTTAGTCTCACGTGACTATATTATATGATTTCTAACAAAAAATAGAAAAAACGTTCCTAAACTGACATTTAAATAACTTGACCAACATTTACATTAGCTGCACATTGGTATTAGGTAAGCCAAAAAGTTTCTAACACGGTGAATGTTACATAATTAAATACACAGTTTTGACTTTTTAGGTTATCCATTTTTCACTGCATATTCATTTCTCCAAATACACTTGAAATAAATGCGTTCACTTGAAAACCGTCAAAAAGGCAGGGTTTTGAAAATTACTTATGAAATATTATTGTGCAGAGGTTTAAAAATATATATACTGGATAGCTGCTAATGCAAGCTAAAGAAAAAAAAATAAACAGAGTTAAAAAATAACAGTCTGGAAAATTAAGATTTAATTTAATCAATTACGGTCATATGAAGCAGCTGAATATTTTAATAAGGTATCGGTACTTTTGGGCTATGCATAGTATAAAAAATCCTATTTATTTATGGGTAATTCAACATTAAGTTTTCTTATTTCCATCAAATTCAAAATGTCTTACAATGGTAACAGTTAATCGAAATAATTTACTTTGAAATTAGAAAAACATAAACAGCAGAAGAGCAAATTGGCTTTTTGCGGTATTATTTTGTAAGTTATCAGTAACTGACGTTTATCTTTTAGAGATAGTTCTGTCTGAACAATTTTCAAATGTTAAAATTTTTCTTTTTTTCTTTTTGTTAAAAGTAAATTTCCGATGCGTAAAATTTTAAATGATTTAGTTTATCGAATCAGCTTTAATTCATTTTTTGCTACCTTAAAATATTTTCATAACAAATATATAATTTAAAATGTTTGATATATCGCTCATAAAAATGTAAGAACATTCATTTACGATATATATATATATATATATATCGTATATATATATATATATATATATATATCCAGAATTGGAATCAATAGAATCTCCAGAAATGGATCAATATATGAACTGCCTTGAAAAAAAAAAGAAAATAAATTGCAAAAATCCCTTTAAAAGCAAATTTAATTAACTTCATACCTTTAAAAAAACTTCCACTTTATAGTAATCTATGTTATTTTTTATTTTTTGTCACTTAGGAAACCTCATAATGAAAAAAAAACTAGTTAATTAGTTTTGCTCGACTGTCATGGAAAATTTTCCTATAAATAAATTTATCGTTTTTAAATAAATTTATCGGAATGATTAGAAGGGTAATAAATATATTTTTAATAAAATTTTTAGAGAGTAGTCGCTATTTCTTTTATTTTTAAAATACATACATTTTTTAATATATTTAAATACGTTAATTTTATTTTTTAAATAAAGGAAATGCATAGGGCACACTCATTATGTTTATAAAATATTGCTATATATAAATTTATATTTATTAGGAACAAAATAATGTTTGTTTACGAAAAACGCCTTAGTGTTGTACCGCTATTTTGAATATAAAAATTTCTACTTCGTCAGTTTGATATATTTTATAATGTACTTATTTTATGTTCTTGTAATACGAATGATGCCTAAAAATATGAAAAAGTATACAATAAAAAACCAAAGCTATTTTAGGATTCACTAAAAACTGTGATATTTACTATGGGGGTCGATTTGGATTTATTCCTATATGGTTACAAAAGAAACAGACTGGCTTAAAATAATAATAAATAAATAAGCAGAAGAATAAACGCAAATTGCTAAAGTTCTCTGATAATCATTCCTATTATAGAAAATATTAACGTGAGACAAATCCTTTTTGATGTTGGTGTTATTTATGACGGCCGATTATCTGCACGAGCAAATTCTTTTTTGTAAATATCTTATTACGAAAATGGATAGTTGGGAATAACGTACATGTATAATAAATTAAACTTCACTAAAAATTTAGCCTTTATAATGCAATTTGAATCATTACTCTATAATATAGCTACGGGTGCTCATATATTCACTGGTGTTTCAGAAGAGACTGGTGTATGTCTTGTCCTGACAATTGGTAAAAGTTGGCAGATGCTGGTATTTATGGCAAATACATTGTAATGAAACTGAAATGTGACCGAAATATGTGAAGGACAAATTTGTGAATTAAGCAATACTGGCTTTAAAGGACATGTCTTAAAGCTAAAAATATTTTTTCATTGCTATACAAGGTAAAACTTTCTTACTGATTTTTAACATTCATGTACTTATAGGCATGATTATTGAAGTAATTTGTAATCATTTTTTTTTCGATCAATAAATTACAACTTGAGTTATAAGCGAATAATAAGTTAATGGAAAATATTTATATAATTCAGTCTAATTAAAAAAATATTTTACGCAAGCTAAATTGCGTTTTTAAATATTTATAGGAAATGTATCTTTTCTCTTTTGATAAAAATCACTTTTCTTAAATTGTGAACAATGTTATTTCCAAAATTAATACTTAATTTAAAATATCTATAACAATTTTCTTATGTTCTAATTGAAATAGTGACTATTTCTCGCATATTTTAAAAAGTAGTTTTATTCTAAAATATTTATTCTCATAACATACACTTATAACATTCTCATAACATACACTTTTGCAACTTAGTTTATTAATTTATTTTCTAACTTACAAATGCTTACATTAGACTTTTTTCGCTACTTTACAAATTTAATAACGATCTGCAAAAATTATGATGAAGTTAATTTTTTAATGTTTCTCTAATTTGCTACTTAGTGAAATTCTAGTATCTAGCATATCACTGAATAATGTGTGAAAACAATATTTGGAAATTCATCTTATACCGGTTCAAGCCTGGATAATAAATACGATGCATATCACGTCAGAAAGCTTTGTTTTTTAAACCCTGAATTTTACCGGAAAATACAATTACACGTTTTTTTTTATTATTTACAAAAGGTGGTTTTGTAAAACCGTAAAATCAAAATGTAAGTGAATAGAATTGCTATTTTCCATAAAAGAATATATAATAAAAATAACATAAATTATAGTACATAAGCCGTAACGTTAATAAGATATTTTTAGGTTAATTTTTATGCCATTTTAATAAAACCTATGCATCGAGAACATTAGCATAGTGGTAGGGGGGCAAAAAAAGGCCGAATTCGGAATTAATTAAGGGAAAGCTGGAAATTGTTTTAATCCCTTTAGTTTGGGTCTAGAATGAATATGCTATGTTTTCCCCCTCGTATTAGGTGAGCGTTAGGAAATATGTATAGATTTATAGTCAAAAAGCATGTTTTTTTTGCATACCATAACAATATCTCAAAACAGCTAACTCTGTCAAAAATATTGTCAATACAAATGTCGTAGAGCTTAAAATTCTGAGTGAAATGAGTACCTACACTTAATATTTTTGTTGAACATTAAGGTCAAAATTCCAGTTTAAAGTTTTAGTCAGGGGGTTGAACACAGAAATAATGGACCTTATGCACGCGACCTGAGTTCGAGGCTAAAATTCGTCTGCTGGCGCTATTTACCGGCGGTGTTTAGCATAGCAGTCTATGGAGTGTGAGTTATTAATGCTTGTTTGCTAAAAATACCGCAAAAAAATTCTTTGATGCAGCAGCATATACGTAATATATTGTAATCTAAATTTAAAATGTTGTTCTGTATACGAGAACATTCCTTAAGTTTGCAAATTGTCAGTGAAAATGTATGCACCCGACCAGGGTCAAGGCTAAAGTCGTCTGCTATCGGTGTTTGCGCCTGCGCGTACTGGTATTCTGCCGGCGCAGTAACTAGAATAACAGATCATCATACCGCCAGCTCTGGCGTCTGACGTCACCTGAATAGGGTCGGGTCCATTAGGAGTAAGCTGGAAATTGTTTTAATCCCTTCAATTTAGGTCTAAAATGAACGTACTGTGTTTTCTTCCTCGTACTTGGGGGAATGTTAGAAAATATGTACACATGCATTTAAAAAAAACGCGTTTTTTTTTTTTTTTTATTTCCTTAACAATATCTCAAAACAACTAACTTTATAAAAAACATTGTCAGTACAAATATTGTAGAACTTAAAATTCTGAATAAAATGAGTACCATCATTAATATTTTTGTTCAACATTAAGGTCGCAATTCTATATCAAAATTTTGCCTTAATCGCTAATCAAGAGCTTGAAGCCAGGAGAGAAAGTTAACTTAAAAATATCTCAAAATAGCTAACTCTATCAAAAACATTGTCAGTACAAAAGTTGTAGAGCTTAAAATTCTGAGTAAAATGGGTACCTACACTTAATATTTTTGTTCAATATTAAGGCCGCAGTTTTGAGATATTATTAAGTTAACTTGGTCTCTCCTGGTTTCAAGCTCTTGATTTGAAATTTTTTGAAATAGAATTGCTACCTTAATGTTGAACAAAAACATTAATGATGGTATTCATTTTATTCAGAATTTTGAGCTCTATAACATTTGTATTGACAATGTTTTTTATAGTGTTAGCTGTTTTGAGATATTATTAAGGTAATTAAAAAAAACTTGTTTTTCGAAAATATATATGTACATATTTTCTAACATTCACCCAAGTACGAGGAAGAAAACATAGTACGTTCATTTTAGAGCTAAACTGAAGGGATTAAAACAATTTCCAGTTTACTCCTAATTAATTCTGAGTTCAACCCCCTGACCATGTGTCTAAAACTTTATACTGGAATTGTGACCTTAATGTTCAACAAAAATATTAAGTGTACGTACTCATTTTACTCAGAATGTTAAGCTCTACAACATTTGTATTGACAATGTTTCTGACAGAGTTAGCTGTTTGGAGATACTGTTATGGTATGTAAAAAAACGTGTTTTTTTACTATAAATCTATACATATTTCCTAACGTTCACCTAGTACGAGGGGAAAACATAGCATATTCATTCTAGACCTAAACTGAAGGGATTACAACAATTTCCAGCTTTCCCCTAATTAATTCCGAATTCAACCCCCTAACCACTGGGCTAAATCGACTAAAACGAAAAATAGCTTGAATTCTGAACATATAAAACTTGTGTGCTTGATTTCGCATGTAATCAAAGAGTTCTAAATTTTACCGCGTACTTATGATCATTTTGAATCTCTAGCAATAAAATAAAATAAATAAATAACAGTAATTGTTGTTATTATTATTATTATCATCATTATTATTATTATAGTTTCTTGCATTCCTCTGTAATATATAAACTGGCTTTGATAATTAGTCTTTATTGCAAATAAATAAAAATATAAAAATAATATTTAATGTCTTTATTATATCCACAAACATTAATAGATAAGAACAAGCTTATGTTCAACCTTCGTTCAAATTAATTGCAAAACTAATTACCTTCAACATATCACATTCATTATCAGTTTAATTAAATTTGTTATCTGCGTGAGTTGAATTGTTGAATTAGTTGATCTGCATAACTTATTATTGCATTAACTAAATAGCATAAAATTAATTATCTGGAAGATATTAGACGATGCTTTTGGTTTTTATGTAATAGTTAACGTGTTTCTTTATTTAATTTCCAATTGTCTGTGTTGACATTTTTATTAGTTTTCACACGATAATTTAAATCAGACCGATCAAACGCAAAAAATCTTAAGCACTTTGTACGTTCTTCCCGTATAAGCAAGATCTCTTACTACACTGTAAAAAAAAATGGTAACGTTCCATGTAAAATCCAGGAACGTTTCGCCTTTTCTCAGGTTTTCAGAATAATTTAGCTCTTTCCTGTGAAATTCTGGTTTTCTTATCTGAAACGTTCCTGAACCAAAAGTTGGAAACAGCAAAACGCTGCGGCCGCCATTTATTATTTTTTTGCTATAATCCGTTGCTCGCGCGCGAGTGTTGAAAAAGAATTCCTTAAATGAATGTAAAAAAATCTATATGGAATGCAAATAAATCAATAGACGACATAATCCTTTACGTCTCTATTGTCAATACAATTCAGATGAAAATACAATACCTCCGTGACATCGCTAAGAGATTATATTAAGATACTTGTCTGTGGAATGTTTAAGGAGCAGACCGTGTAAAAAAAAATACACCTATTATTTGGATCTCCATTAACCAGGGGACCATCAAACATGATTCTCACCGATTTTGATTAATTTAAAGTATGTTTTAGAGTTCTTATCTCTAATTATTCTTGTGAAAGGATTTCTTCAAATGGGACTTAGATTTTCAGAAATTAGATGCCGAGGTTTAGCATACGTTTCAAATACCCATTAGTTTGCAGCTCTCAGCGTGTCATTCGTGGTGTGGAAGCAGAAAGCTCGCACGCCACCCGTACGGCCCGAGTTCGATGCTACCTCTGGACTTTTTTTTTCTTTTTTAATTAATTTTATATTTTAACACTTTATTACAATTTGATTTAAATTTGATATATATTTGACACTTTGAATTGCTGCAAATTTGAATTTTTTTTTTATTTTCGGAAAAAATATACAATTACGTTTAGGTTTTTTTTCTTATGAAAATTTATATGTATTTTATCTAACTTGTAAACTAACATAATTACTAACGAAAATCCAAAATATTTTATGTCTAGATTTTTTTTCTAATTATTATTTACATTTATATATTTTTATATTTTAAGCAAAGTTCAGAAACAATATATCATATATATATTTACTTTATTGAATTTTAACTGAAAATTTATTTTTTCGTGTAAATTATAAATAATAATTTTGATGTCAATTTCAAAATATTTTTTCATTCTAACAAATAATGATAATAAAGCGAAAATTGTCAACTGGAAATGTAAAAATCGTCTGCAGATCCCGCATGCTGTGAAATGTCAGTAATGTTTTGCTGTCAACAGAAATATTCCTGGTATTTCGCAGGAAACATACTGGCATTTCTGTAGAAAGTTTTTAACATATACAGTAAAGTTCCAGTCATTTTCAAGAAATGTTTCTTGGAAATAATGGGCAACTCAGCTGCCCATTTTTTCCCAGGAACGTTGCAGAATTTTTTTTACAGTGTACAGAAAAATCTCGTTCATATCGTATCAGATATTTAAATCATACATTAAAAGGATTTTCTCCACTATTACTTTTAAAGCCAATTAATGATTTAAATTACCCTAGTACAACTGCCATTAACCCATAGCCATTCACACACGTAAAATTTATGTTCTTTTGTGCATTAAAAAGAGATTTCAAATGTCCTGCAGTAGGAAGTTTTAATAATCCGTGTTCTTCAAGACTTGGATATCAATTAAATTGAGGTATGATTCTGCAGATGCTGAAGCTTCTCAAAGAACGTCATTTTTTTTTTATAGCAAATCGAAAGTGTGTTCTAAAATTCACGCAAGAAGTAATTTTGATAGAAAACACAGGTTTCAAATTTAAAATTGTAATGTTTTTATTTTATCAAATTGAAAACGTCTACAAACACAGATTTCCTTGCAGATTGTAATTACATTGCACACGTTTTCGCAAAGTAGTGCAAAATGGTTGGTCCAACGGTGGCTATCTGTTAAGTAATTTTCGTTCGAGATTTGCCCACAAATAGAAATGTTCTCCTTACCGTACAATTTGTCAAGAAAGTTGCCCAACCATTTGCTGCTCATATACGCTCCAAATTAGAGTGATCTTTGCATATACCATTTTTCAACTATTTGTTAACCCTACCATTACCAATCAAACCATTTCTCAATAGTTTCTACAATCTGCCAACAATGGGTCAACAAATCGTTCTACTTTCATATACGACATTCACTGCCAAAAGTTAAGCACGCAGCGGATAAAGTTAATTTCAGGTAGACAATCTGAATTGGAAGTGCTGCAATTCGCTGTGGAGTTAGATGGAAGTATACAAATGCGTTATATAACAGCAAATCACGGCTTCGTGTCAAGAAATATGCAAAAACGGCAGTCATATAATAAGTCAGCATTGTGAAGGGTTACATGAGTTGCATTTAAGTGTTGAATAAAAGTGTTTAGAACTTTCGCACTTTTTCAAGACAGACATGTTTCTATGGATTCCAGAAGACGGATAGAAGATTATGACTGTTGCCTCGCCGTCGGGCGCCTTGTAGGGGGATAATCATGGTTCTTTTCTTTGGTGTTCACCATCCCGTAATTTCAAGTTTATGGAAACAATCCCTAACCAAGAAAACAGTTGTTCGAAGACCTAAGTTCTGTCGTACAAGGGTTAAAACACCACAGATGATCAATATGTTGACGTTTCATCCAAGCGGAATAGAAGAGCGACTTCCACTCATGTCACATCTACGGTTGTAGTGTCCATTGGTATGACGATGTCTTCCACTACTGTGCGCTCAAAGTTACATATGAATGGGCTGTACCCAGGGTAACCCAAGTGTAACGTTTCTCTATCCGTTCAATCCATAGGGGCACAATTACAGTGGTGTCAGCAACATATCATTTGGACTGTGTTTAATTACAGGAACGTTATGTTCACGGATAAATCGAGTTTTGTCCTGCAACTAGGTGACAAGCGTGTAAGGGTCGGAAGAGAAATAGACACACATAATCAACTCCAGCAGATCACAGAATATGGCGTATTCCGAGATGGAAGCATCACGCTGAAGACAGGGATTTTGTTAGAATACCGCAAGAATCTGCTAGAGGTCTGAACGGTCCGAAATTTCCAGGCCCGGGCCTGGCCAGACACATAGAAAAAAAAATTCGGCCCGGCCCGATACAAAAAGTTAAATTGTCGGCCCGAGTGAATTTCCACAAAACGTTGATTTCTAGGTCGATTTGGTTAAAACTTTGTCTCGTACAAGAAGTTCTGACCAAAAATATTTATCTTAACTTTTCTTTTTCATGTTTATAATCTTCCTTTTTATAAAAGTGCCACAGGCTACGATATTTAATTTTTAATCAATCTCTATTTCATGTGTATAAATGTTTCAGTTATCATTAACATTGTTATGCTATATTCCACATATTGAGGTGATCTGAAAAATGCTATACAGTAAAATCTTCTAAAATGAAGTTGCATAGAAAAGAAAAAAAGTGCGTTATAGCTAAGTTCCCTTCTTAGAAAGCGTAAACATATTATATTTTCTTTTGTTACGTATTAGTATATTCCCTTTGCATGGATCAATTCTTTTTCAATTTAAAACAGGGTTCCGACATAGGCAGGTTCCTTTTCACACGTTTTACTATATTTTAATTTAACTATATTTTAATAAGCGTAGAATTCTACTATTCTTTAAAATTAATGAATTTTAATGTTTAAGTGTAGAATAACGGCGGTTTAAAAATGTATGCATATTTTGCAAACATTTTTGGGCCACGCCTAATTTAACTGACATTTGAATGGACCAAGCCACGCTGAGACAATGATTTTCATACGGGCTGCGTCAAAACTAGAATTGAAAATATTGGGCCATGACACTAGGAATGAAATCAGTTCCGGCTCTGTACAGAAAAAATAAGTTAGGCCCGGCCCGGGTCCTCAGATAAAAGTATGGCTCGAGGCCGTGCCAGCCCGTGCAGCTATCTAATCTGCTTATCATTAGATGGGGTTCTTGGGGTTCTATGACTGCTGTCCGCTATCGGAATGAAGTCCTACATTCCACTGTGAGATTGTACGCTGCAGCAGTTGGTCCTGTGTCCGTTCTGATGATAATGTTTGCACCCATGGAGCTGTCCTCGTCGAGGAATATCTGCAGATTAAAATAATTGAGCGTATGGAGCAGCGGCGTACTCGATCTACCTTAATTACGTGGAAAACCTTGAGGACGCCCTAAAATATGGTTTTTATGTTTGGATGCAATTCTTTATTTTGCTACATTCATAATCATAATTGCTAATTTTCTGCCAAATTTCGTGCCAATCGAAGCAGTACGATTCAAGTTTTCCGCATTTTACTGATGCGTGCTTAGCTTTTGGCTGTGAGTTTATTTAAAATAACGTCATACACTCTTAAAATTATTTAAAAGAATTAAAATGAAAAATATTGTTTACGTCAGACGTAATATATAAAAAAAACCCTCACAATTAATAGAAAATGTATGTCCTTTAAATCGGGATTTTTAAGATTTAAAATGGACTAACCTCGCAAGCTGTGATTTTGAGAAAAATATTTTCAAAAATGTGTAAGAAATTTTGTCAAACTCTTTTAGGCCAGTTCTAACACACCAAAATTGAGCATGCATATTGTGCTTAAATTGGAAGTGCCAGAGTGGACCAAACTATTTGATCCACACTCGCACTGGCAACTTAATATCCAAGTTAGATCATCTGTTAAGCCTCTGAGCGGTTTGCACGTATTTTTCCATTTCTCAAAAAGAATTTTAATCTGTTGTTGACAAAAATATTTTAAACAGAGTTGTATTTCAAGATGTATATCAAATAAAGAGATATGAAGCGTATTTTAGAAACAAACAGATGAAAAATAATTAATTAAGATTATTTTTATACTCAATTTTATTAAAATGCAGGAGTGTTAAACTGGATATATTACTTAAATAGTTTTGAAATTAATAAAATTCGCCATGAACCAAATAAATGGCATGAAACACAATGCTTTTGGACTTCAAACTAATTTTTCACAAACGTTTGGGATAGTCTAATCTGGTTCTCAGCGCCTCAATTTAAATTAACTTGGTTGGTAAATTAGTTGGAAAAAGCTTACCCATACGTTATTTTTCAAAATAGATAAGATTTCATTAACTATGTCTTTAGTTAACAGTGTTATCTGTATAATAAGGCGTAAACTATGCATCTATGTTGTTCAAAATAGGAAATCTAATTAAAATTGGAGCTATTTTTCTGATAGTAAATTAAATAAAAACTCAGTGTGATCTCAAAAAATTCCATATACCTTTGAATTTCGCTATTTTATTTCTACTGTTCGATAGAAAATATCATAAATGCCAGAAAAATAACCTTGAAGAAATTACTTAAATGTTCCACAAAATATTTGAGATTGTTGATGCAGACCATACACTGTTAAAAATTTGCAGCATTCTGGCAGGTCATTTGACCGTTTTTTCCGAAAACGGTTACACAACCGTAAATTTAACACTATTCTGACCATATTATTGGCCATTTTATGGTCAGAATATAGTTAAATTATGGTTATGAAACCGTTTTTTCAAAAAACACCTGCCAGAATGCTGCAAAATTTTTAACGGTGTAGGTGGTTGTTTTTGACCATTTCTTATGAACGAATAAGCTGAAATTTTGTCTTAATCGAATGATTTGAAGTTTGCTTACACGAAAAATAGTACTTATCATCCAACCGAAAACTTCCGTCAAATTTGGCTGTAGCTATTAACAAATTTAAAGTTCGTTATTCATTCAAACTACAGACAGCCTATAATAAGCATTTTTATTATATTCATAACATACAATTCCTAGTTTATTGTATTTTACAAATTGCATTTTACATTTTTTGTTTACTCTTTGGTCATTTGGTTGTTAACTATTACAAAGTGATTTTGTATTTTTTTTACATTACAGGGATGACAGGGATAACCACACCGGGAACCCAGCTTTCGCTTTAGAGCATAAGTGCAATCCCGGGGTAAAGCCTCAAAACCACTGCATAAGATAAGATTCATTAACAATGACTAGTCTTTACAATACTTTAAAACAGTTAATGACATAAGGAAAATAAATTCAGTTTGCTGTTTTTTACTCTGAAACTCACAAGAAGTGTCATCAGTACATACATTGACAGGAATTGTTCTATACATGCATAAAAAAATTACAAGACATATTTTTTAATATTAGAACTGGAAAACATTAAGTGAAATGCATATGCTGATAAATATAATGAAAATACTAAATTACTAAATAAAACAAAGTAAAGGGAATAGGACAAATCTTTACATACGAGGTGTGGCTTTAATAACGAGACCAATGCTTCTACAGAAGAACTACGCATGCGCCGAATTCGTACGAACAATGGCTGTGCAGTGCACAGCCTCAAGTATGGATTACTGCTTCTTAATTAGTTGTATTTCAATTAGTCTGGCCACGACCTTCATTTGTTCTAAACCCTGTTTTAGTGTTTTTCCCGAAAAATGATGAATGTTTTAAAAGAGCAACAAATTAATATGAAACTTCTTTTTAAACTTGGAAAATCCGCTACTGAAACTCATAATTTGTTAAGAGAAGTATGCGGCAATGAATGTTTCTTTTTTGAGGGGCTCAGGCATTTCCAAGATGGCCGAGAAGACACTGAAGATGATGTTCGCCCGGGTCACCCTTCCACGCCAATAACGGAGAAATTTTTCGATATTCATGGGATTGTCCACCTTCACAGGGTTTCAGATGGTCAAATTATTAATCAACATTACTACCCTGAGGTCCTTCCTCAACTCCATGAAAAAATACGAAAAGAAATAAGCCAAACTGTGGATGACATGACATGAGTTCTTAGTCAGGACAACGCACCGGCTCACACTGCAGTTTCTATCAAGCCGTTTCTAGCCAAGTATGACATCCCAGTGTTGAATCATCCGCCTTTTTCACTTGACCTGGCATCATGTGACTACATCTATTCCCCAAGGTCAAATCTGTATTAAATGAATCAGATTTCGGACCGTTGAAGCTGCAAAAGAAAAAACGGCACGCTTCAGGAAAGTGCTCACGGAATACTTCCAGCACTGTTTCAAACAATGGAAAATACTCATGGAGTGTTGTAGAAATAAAGGGGGAGTGTATATTGAGATGAATAATAATTAAATTTGTATAAATTTAAAATAAAATATTTTACAACCTTGTCTCGTTATTTAATAGCTACACCTCGTATTCTCCATAGCTGCTAACCTTCCGAATTTTTTTCAAATAAAGATTATTTGAAGCAGTAAATAAAATTTTTATTTGGTGCTTATTTGATTTTATTTGTTAGGTAACATTTCTAGTACAAATTCTGTGTTTTTTTTTTACTTTAAATACCTTTAATTATGTACTACAGGTTATCGCAGGTATATTTACTCTACCAGGAAATAATGCTATACACCCAATAGTACGAAACATATTCGTTTTTCATTATTGAAGGTTTCTTTATAGAAGGATACGTTAGTGCTGTTCAAAGACCTGAAAAATGTGGGAAGAATGCAAGTGTCAGAAAATTTCGTTGAACTCATATTATTAGAAAAAAAGGAGAGAAAAAAATCGATTACCATTATTTACAATGCACTGAAATATGGAAAAAAAATCGCAAAATCATGCAACAATGAATTAAAACAAACATGTTAAAAGAGAGAAAGACATACTTTACGAGAAATTGAAAGAATGTTTTCTATTTTTGGATTTTTATACAAAAAATAAAAAACGGGGGTAAAATAAACATTATCAGGGAAATATCGGATAATTAAATGTGAACTTTAATGTAAAGTACTTATAACCATATTGAAATCTCATAAAAAAATAATCATATATATTACTTCTGATGTCAATAAATCTTTTGCTACGCACATATACAAAATGCATAATGATAAATGGCGTATCAGAGTAAATGTTTTTCTTTTTCCGTTTCATATTTTTATTGTTACTAATACATGTTTGCAATGCATGGTATCATACAAAATGTTTTATGAACAGGCTTTAGACATATGCATTCATATTTCTTTAAAACACGTTGTTTGATTATAAAAATTCAACAAATTAAAAATTAATGAAAAAAGTTCCATTAAATGTGTTCAAAGATTGCAGTGCGAAAGCGATGCACAAGTTTCCACTGGTAAATTAATATTTGTCGTCGAATGTACTTTTCCTTTTCTCCTTGTGAAGTTCCACAAAATTTAAATAAAGTCTTGATTATAAAAATATTTTATTGAAATTTACATTTTTTGTAACTATTTTTAATTTGTTTTTTAACTTCGTTAATTCTTAAAGGTGTTTAATAAAAACATAAAAACAGTAAACATTTTTTTACTAAAGGGTGTTAAATGAAACCATAAAAACAGTAAAAAGATTTTGCAAAAAGAGTTTGAATAAAACCATAAAAATAGTAAAAAAGTTTTTGTAAGTAAACTGTCGACATGTTTCGGCTACAGCGAAACCTCTATCCATAAAAATGAGAATATTCTACATTTGCACTATTTATAATGCAAACATCCGAAATGCCATAAAACAGGTTTTCCACATTCCCTCTCAGATTAATAATTTTGTTTTATTTTATTTTTACTTTGATGTTTATATGCATAGTTGTAAGCATAGAAATAAACATCAAACTAAAAATCAGAATTATCTTAGGAAGAATATGAAAAAAAAAAAAGAATTTTAGTGTTACAAATCATGTAAAGCGTGAAACTGTAGAATATCCTCATTTGTCCAGATAAAGGCATGGGTGAAGTCGAAATATTTAAACAGTTTAGATGTAAAACCTTTTTAGTGCTTTTATGGTTTATTTTAATGCCTTTTAGTAAGTAATAAGTATATTATCTGTGAGTGTTTGGATTTGCTATATATTTCTTTATTATGTTTAAATTTAATAATTTAAGCTCTCAGTTTTGCGACAAAATTACCTAATTGTAAAAAAATAAGAAACACGAATATTAAAGTTATTAATATTTTACATAAAAAATGAATTACAGCAACTTTGGTATCTATTAATTGCTTTTCTTTGAGAGATTACAAAAATATTATGTTTTTATGTTTTTTCATGTATATATTCTGTGTATTAATTTAGGAGTGTAATCCAATTTTGTGTAATGGACGTAAATTCAATTAACCATATAAATGGTTTATATCTCACACAGACATTTTTGTGGGTTCGAGTATAATGTAAGTCGCCAATGCTGTACATGTGACCTATTCACGACTGGAATACATATTTATGGCACGCCAAAATATTTTTCTAAGCAAGTTACGATAAAATTTATGAGAGCACCCACGAATACATAAGTACAGGAAACTACGGGTCAAAATATATTCCACGTCACAGGCAGTCTATTGGTCACTCTTGGTCAAATCTATACAACCAAAGGATACCAAAAATAACAATATCGGAAATATCACCATCAATGACAATAGATTGGGGCAGAATGTGCATACCAAGCACACGCCTACTCATCGGTCGGATAACCCACCTCTAAATCGAGGCATTGTTTGTTTTTTCCATTTCTCATCGGGGAGTACATTATGAATTCTAATCGAAAAAGTTTTTTTTTTGTTTAATCTTTTTTAAGCTAGTTTATCGCAAAGTCTCACTGAACTCTTAAATTATCGTCGAAGGAGTGCCAATAAGGAAAACTAGAAAACAGGAATTCTGTTTTTTCAGAATTTAGTGTCGCCCTCAATGAAAAAAAATGTTTATGTATAAATAATACAAAACATATTTCAATTTTAGGACTTAAAACACACACTTGTATTTTATGTAAAATGACGTCATTCGCATCCGCTTAAGAATTCCACAGTTACGACCCATTCTTAAACATCTGCAGTAAAGCATACATAGGATGTCACTATCGCGAAATAATACACGAATGCAGCAAAAAGATGCCGCCATTAAAGAAACGGCTATCTAATGATTCATAGGCCTTCATTTGTTTGTGACATTAATATAGATGACTTAAAATCAAATATAGTTTATAATAGCTCCCTGTTTTAACAGAAATTATTCGTTTATATATTTTTTTTAAAATAGCACGTATTTTAATTACATTTCTTTCGGTTGTTATAAGAAAATGGCAACAAAAAGATATAATTGCCATTTTTTAATTATTTTCCCTTCACTTTCTACATAAATAAAGTACTTGAGTTGCCAAAATTAAACAAATGGAACTAAAAACTACAAAATAATAATAATAATAATAATAATAATAATAATAATATTTCAAAAATCAATGGAGATAAAGTTTTCAAACAAATTGCATTTAAAAGTACTTTTTTTTTCATTACGACAGTATAAAAATTGAAAATGTGCGATGCTTAGAAATTAAAAAAAAATGCTATAGAGTATTTAATTGTACAATGATATATCTGCTTTGTTTATTGCTGGCTTCTGTTAGGTAACGTTATTTTTTGGACACAATAAGCTGGGAGAAAGAAATAGCATACCGTACCGGGGGCTAATTATCTTTTAGCACTTTAAAAAAAATTATTTTACGCATTAACATTCTAGTAAAAAGAAAAACAGGATTCACCAGTATGAATAAGCGGAATTCTCTAAATTTGCAGTTGAAGATCAATATGAAATAATTTAAACAATGATAATTACTAAATTAAACGTGCTGCAAAGCAAACTGCTGATATAAAAATATCTCGTATTAAAAATTGACAGCGGCAGATTAAAAGACCGCGTTCAGCTGATCCTAATAAAGTGAGAATGCTCATGATAATTCTCCATGATGATTACCCCTTCACGGCCGATTAATATTTGGAAAAACCATCAAAAAAGTACCTATTTATTTTGTTACAGAAATTGAATAATTATAAGGTTTATAAATAAAATATGCAATTAGTTTTTTTTTTTTTTTTTTTTTTTTTTTTTTTTTTAAGGCGAAAACAAAGATGTTATACAACAAATTTATATTTGTAGAAAAGCCATCATGCGAGAATTCTGTGTCTTAATGTTTGTTTTACACCGTACAAATTAAAGCAAATAAAACCTTTATTTTTCACATCTTAGATCTTTATTTATCATCATCACACACATTTTTACAAATAATATTTGAAATAATATATATACATTACATTTTGGTTATTAATAATTTTTTGAGTGTTACATATTTCGAAACATGCAATACAAAGCCCAACACTACAGTCAGCGCAAAAGCCAAACCCTGACGTCAATATTCAAAGACTTCACACCGAAATGCCAGTTAAATTTTTCTGGTTTCAGAAATTTTTTTCAGCAATAAATCTCCAGCCCGGAAATATGAAGGGAGCGAGAAATAACGAACGACACCTCAGCCCGTGATAATGACGGGAGCGAGAATTAAGGGGTTAAGCTAATAAACTAGATTCCATCAGAGATTTTAATGTGCCTTATAGAAAAAACCTATTATGATCTAAAAGAAAAACAACTATTGTGTGAACTAAACAAAATCTTATTATCATGATTCGCTCTTAATGATAGTGAAAGACAAAGTAGGATTACTTGGACCATCAGCATCCATTATCATCAATGTGGATGAGACTTTTCTTCAAATATTATATTTTCTTATTGCTCCTTTTGGATTTATATTTATATACATTTTGTTTGGTTAGATTATTATTAATATTTTAGAATCTCGGAATCAATAATTATATAAATTGTAGTAAAGCATAATTGCAATAATTAACTGAATGTAACGGTAATAAGAAATGCATAACTACATTCTTGGCGTTTTTGTCACAATTTTTTTTTCGTCGCTGTGATTTTAATAAATATTTTGTGCAAATTATATGTATTTCTTTTATTCATTTTGTTCACTGTTTTTATTATTATGATTGGTACTTTTCTGATTGGTACCAGTGTTATATATGCATACATATATACATGTATATACACATACATTTACATATATATATACATATGTATGTATCTATATATGTGTGTGTATGTACATATATATATGTAAATATATGTATTTATATATATATATATATATATATATATATATATATATATATATATAACACTGGTGCCCGACTAACCGAAAAGTACCTTAAGATTATTATTATTATTTATGTATGCATTTACAGATTCGCAATTTTTTAATTTCAGAAGCGCGTATGTTTATGCTTAATTCGTTTTCAATATACTTTTTATAATTACCCTAAATTCTGCAACTTCTGGCCTTCATTTTATTCCAAATGACGATTTAATGATTTTTATATACTTATATAATCATATTTACAGTACATATACATTTAACGTCTGAATTTAAAAACCATTAAAACACCAAATAAAATAAACTAAGACAGACTTGAGCACAGTTAAAAAATAAAATTTATAAAGACAATAAAAAACAATAAAAAACAATTATAATACAATATGTAAACGTTTCGCCAAGCGACACGCAAGGCATCATCAGTACAAAAAATATCCATTGCATTTCAAACGTCAGAACAAATCAAGAACAGTTACAGTTAGCTATTTTAAAAATAAACAATATTCGCGAACGAGCATCATTCAAAGCATGCGACGGCAATTCAGTGAACCAAGCCTCAAGGAGCAATCTACCATGGTAGTTGTTGCAACCAGATTTCAAAATACTGGCGTTCGCAATAAGCGGAATGTGATTTTTGTACTGATGATGCCTTGCGTGTCGCTTGGCGAAACGTTTACATATTGTATTTTTTATTGTCTTTATAAATTTTATTTTTTAAATGTGCTCAAGTCTGTCTTAGTTTATTTTATTTGGTGTTTTATATAATCATGTTAGTTTTCATAATTCCAGGCTCTCCTTTTGATTCAGTCATTAAGAATATGCAAACCGAAATTGTCTTTGTTTTATGCTACGTCCCACAACGCCGCCTTAACTAAGACGATTATACATAGATTTAACTACGACATGCCTTTTGTAGGAATTAACATGTGATCACCTCGAAGGCTTTGTGTCCTTACATTAACTTTTCCCTCCTTTAACCAACACGTCCGATAAAAAAGCCTCCAGAGTAGTTGCAAACTGGATTGTGACATCTCGGTCAGTCGTCCATTGTCCTAACCCTTTATCCCTATCCTAGATAGTCTATAGAATAGCTTAGAAGCGTGTGTAACTAAAACACGCGCTTATAGTGTATGTTCTTGAATTTATAATTCAATTTAAAAAAAAAAAGTGTTTTTACTGTTAAATGTAAAATGAAACAGAATTGAAAATGGCAACATACATGGTTTATTTAACCTCATACATTTAAATTTTAAGAAGCATTTTGTGAAAATATTGCTGTGAAAATCAAATTATACAATAAATAAATACACTGTCTAAATTACATTTCCAGGTCTCCCCTACTCAGTCCTTTTTTTTATGCAACTTTTTTTTTCGAACAATAATCTACTTAGGTTTGTCTTAAAAAT
Organism: Maratus speciosus; assembly: GCA_963932465.1. Classification (NCBI taxonomy): domain Eukaryota; kingdom Metazoa; phylum Arthropoda; class Arachnida; order Araneae; family Salticidae; genus Maratus; species Maratus speciosus. The sequence goes on along the minus strand of OZ010786.1, from coordinate 54,147,814 downwards.
TTTGTATAAACCTATCCGGAAGGAAATTTTTGTTGTAAATGTCTAGCGTGAAAAGTTTTTTTCAGAAATAATAGTATTTAAAAAACGGACTCCTGAATTTGTAGTACGTTAATTAAATTAACTAATTTCCTATAAACAATTTATGTTAGACAAGCATGAAAATTATACCCATTTAATAAAAATGCTTATGTGTAATATTATATTCAATTTTACTGCGAGCTGGACCAGAAAAATCGAAAACTCATATGTCTGCTTTGAAAGCTTAAATCGATAAATAGGTTTATACAATTACTGAAATTGAAAAAAAAAAATGTAGATATATTTAAAGGCAAAATTGTTTAGATGCTTTCTTGCAGCTATTAAAATTACGAAAAAGTTGCATATTAAATAAAAAAGAAAAGTGCCCAGCTAAACTGATGGCATTGAGCTCACAGGCTATTCACACTAATTGTATATTATACTCTTATTTTAAAGAATAATGCCCCTCAAAAAATAAGTGAAGGGGAATTAGCCCCCGTTTCCCACTTTATACTTAACCAGTGAACCTCCAAATCTAATCAGGGAAGCTCCTTATCATAATAAACCGGTATACTAAATTTGGAGAAAATCGAATAATCCTGCAAAAAAAACCATTTATCTAAATTAAGGGGGTGGACTAGCCCCACTTTATCCTTAACCAATGAATCCCCAAAACGAATCAGGAAAGCTCCTTAACATAATAAACCGGTATACCAAATTTGGAGCAAAGCGAATAATTCTGCATGAAAAACCCGTTTATATAAATTAAGGGGGGTGGACTAGCCCTCGTTCCCCCTTTATCCTTAACCAATGAACCCCCAAAACTAATCAGGGAAGTTCCTTAACACAATAAACCGGTATACCAACTTCGGAGCAAATCGAATCATTCTGCATGAAAAACGCATTTATCTAAATTAAGAGGGGCAGGCTAACCTCCTCTTTCCCCCTTTATCCTTAACCAGTGAACCCCCAAAACTAATCAGGGAAGTTCCTTAACATAATAAACCGGTATACTAAATTTGGAGCAAATCGAATGATTTTGCATGAAAAACCCATTTATCTGAATTAAAAGGGGTGGACTAACCATCCTTTTCCCCCTTTATCCTTAACCAATGAACCCCCAAAACTAATCAGGGAAGTTCCTTAACATAATAAACCGGTATACCAAATTCGGAGCAAATCGAATGATTCTGCAAGAAAAACCCATTTATCTGAATTAAGAGTGTGGACTAACCCCCCTTTTCCCCCTTTATCCTTAACCAATGAACCCCCAAAACTAATCAGGGAAGTTCCTTAACATAATAAACCGGTATACCAAATTCGGAGCAAATCGAATGATTTTGCATGAAAAACCCATTTATCTGAATTAAGGGGTGGACTAACACCCCTTTCCCCCCTTTATCCTTAACCAATGAACCCCCAAAACTAATCAGGGCAGCGCCTTATCACAATGAACCTAGAAAAACATTTTGAAGCAAATCGGATGTTTCTATCAAGAGTTATCGCGTTACGTACATACATACATACGTACGTACGTACATACATACAGAACGGCGGGCACACTAGCTCTCAGGCTTTGATAGCCTGTGAGCTAAAAAGAATACCGATTCTAAAAAAGAGCAAAGAAGAGTTAAAGCTGATGAATATAATAATAGTTAAAATAATTTCTGATACTGTAAAAAAGAAAGATTTCTCGAAATTTCTATTAATATAAAATAAAAGAGGAATAAAGAAAACATACTGTCATTAAGTAAACGAGTTGGAACCCGTCGAAATTCGACGTACTAAAATGTTTGAAAGTAACTGTCAGATCGAATTTATAATAAACCTAGAAAAATAATTACAATAAAAAAATCATCATACATTGGTTGTCCAACTCTTAAAACAAATAATATTTTTTACCTAAAATTACCAAAATATTATTTCTTCAAACTTCAACTGCTTAAATTATTGAAAAATTAAACTATATTAGATTACGTAATCAAGATCAGTAATTATGATGAAGTTATCGATGGAGCTCTTATGTTTGTTTTTACGGGATGAAAAATCAGTAAAAAGGATTTCGCTTTGTCACATCATAAAATTTTCCCCCATAAAATCTAAACTGTACGTTATTTTCACATTCTCATAATTTACATACGCATCACTCAAATTCACAATTTGAAAGTATTTTAACGCGCAACAGATTATTAATGAATGTATTTCCAAACTTAAAATCACGACGCCCGATGCAACTTTTCATGTGAACATTCGCACAAACTTTAAGTTCGTCTAAAGTTCTTCTTAAAATCTTAGTACCCGTGAAAAAAAAAAATTCAGAAATTTGCCTTTAGTTGTCATAGTATTGGCCATTTATAGTATTGGTCAAATATTTAGTTTTATCAAAAAAAATGATCGTTTTGTTTTAAATATATCATTTTTACTCACTGAATCATTTTGCCGAGCGCCTCAAACTCATTTATCAGCGTAATCTAAAAATATTAAAATGTAGCTGATTTATGAAGAAGAATGCGTGTTTTTTTTTAATGTCTGACATCATTTTCTGTTCAAAAATTATAAAAAAGTTACTTTTATTTGTAATGTAAAAATGGCATCAATAAAGATATAATGAATAAAAATAATAAACCATGACTATTTTCCCTTTACTTTCAATATAAATGGAGTACTTCAGTTGCCACGATTACAAAATTTGTATTAAAAACTACAAAAAAATTAATATCTCAAAAACAAATTAAGATACAGATTTCAAACAAATTGCATTTAAAAGCACATTTTCTTCTCTGAACGAAGGTGTAAAAATTGAAAATGTACGATGTTTAGAAGTTTAAAAATTTGCAGTAGAGAAAATTGCAAAACCGAAATTTCATTTCAAATCTCAAAGTGCTGCCATTCGCAAAATGACGTATGCGTTACGCACAGATATGTTTGTCCTTTATAATATAGATAAAACATATCATTGTAAAATATGTATAGTTGATATAAGAATATGACTTATCTTAAACTGTATAATTGCCACAAAGTTTTTTTTTTTTTTTTTTTTTTTTTTTTTTTTTTTTTTTTTTTACAAAATTAAGCACTACTCCCATTCTTTTTAATTTTTTTGTAAATAGTCTATATTAGTGACTAGTAAAAATGGAATAAACGTAAATTTCAGTATTCTTTTAGGAATATATAATATTTTTTCTTTCTTTGAAAGTTTATAAAACAACACTCGAGAAAACCACCGCGTCTCCAGCATAATAACAATCGACGACTAGCTGTGACGACAGACATCTAGTACGGAGGCTTTCTTGTAGGACATGTTGCTTTAACGCTTAGGATCCAAATTCAGCCGAACATTCAGTTCCAAGTTTATTTTTCCATTTCCTTTTAAAAATCATAACATTAAACAAGCAAACTTTATCTGACTAAAAAGTATTTTATTATAATTGAAACGAGCTACAATTATGTATTATAAATCTCTGTTATAACTCTAAAAAATTTTTTTAGGTGCGTTTGTAATTATATAAATACGCAGACACTGTAGTCGTCGTCTATTCGTTTGTTTGTTCGCCTCTATGCATGTAACAGCGCAAAAACTACCTAACCGAATGGTTTGAAATTTAATATATATAATCGTTGCAGAATTTTGTCGAGTCATTTCAAATTTTTTGAAAATCGAATCAAACCTTAAAAAGATATTAATAAAAATTTTTCACATTCCTTTAAATCCTATCATACGTGATTAATTTAATGATATCCCATGATAGGGAATGATTGTAGGTTGCCATGGTGATTAAGTCCTTCTTAAAATGGAGTCACGTTATTTGCGTATTACTGAATTTAATATATATCATCGTACTAAATCTTACATTCATGCATTTTTACATAAGAGTGCAACAGCTATTGCAAAAATATCTGAATATTTATAAAACTAGGTATAGTCCTAACGTACCTTATTTGCCACAGTTTTTATTCTACCAACTAATTTATTTTACTTTATTTTGCATTTTCCTCATCACTATTTATAACATATATTATTGAGTACATTTACCAATATTCATTAGTCTTAGCTAGATTCAAACTTTAATGTCATTTAGACTGAACAAAAATTTATTATATTTCAGTGAAAGATACTTGAGAAAGATTTTCAATTTAAAAGTTAACATTGTTATAAAAAAAGAATCATTTCCTTCATAATTCAACAAATTATCTTGAGAGAGTTTTGTAATTCAGTTTCCTAAAATTAAATTTGTTGTTTTCTTTTTTCCAAAAATAAATTAGTTTTTGTTAAAAAGATTATTTTAACGATGTTTCAGCATGAGTACATATTAAACTTTAAATGATTAATGCATAAAATTATACATTTAGAGAAAATGTTTTAATGTACTTTATTCTAAATTTAATAAATTTTGTTTACACATATAGTTCTTTTTGAATAATGTAAGATTCAGTTTAATAATAAAGTAATACATATCTAAAACTAATAATCTGTTTATTTAACAAATAAATGTAAAGGATAAATAAAATATATTTACATATTCTCTGTTATTCATATAAAAATATATTTAACAATCCAACCACATATGCATCTAATCCTTACTCAGATGAACCCCAAAAGAATTTTACTAGATTTCTTAAATTCAATAAAACTGTAGTTTTTTTAAACTTCTTAGACTGAGGCATTTGTAAAAATGTCAGTTTAAAATTTGTCATTATTTATTCATTATAATAATAACTTTTTACCCGACTGCCAAGAAGGGTTGTGTGTTTCACGCGTATCTGGGTATGTGGATTTTTTTATATACTCTAAACATCCCAACGGCTGGATGGATTTTAATGAATGAGGTCTCTATCAATTCATCTTAACCGTCTAATGGTTATAGGCAAATTTTTGTTTTTATAAATTCAAAATGTCGGTAGGGACAAAAAATAAATTACGCACCATATTGAGTGGTATATCATTGGATAGGTCTTTCAAAATGAAGACGATTTTTTATTGACTAATTTACAGTCAGAAGCTCCGTTTAAATATTACACAACCTGGAAGTTGTGTAGGTAGGATCTCTAGCTTTACTGCAGCTCTAACCTTCATAGACATCTATAGATAAAAACTAACACTTAAACACAACTTAAAAATCATCAATACAAATAAATAAAATAAATAGGTAAGTAATATGAAAAATAGTTTCACATTGATGAGAAATCATTAATTAGTTCGCTTTTTACGCAGTCGGGTTTTTTGATTTATTAAATTTAATCTTTACTTGTTGAAAAGAAAAAAATATTCTTTTTTGGTGGTTCACCTAAAATAAAAGTAAACAATTTCGTTTTGTTGAAGAATATATGTATATAAACTATGTGGGTGTGTGTGTGTGTGTGCATATGGTCTACAGAATTTATATACACCACCTAGTATATAAAAATTTATTTAAACGTAAAACGCATACCATAACCGAAAACGCAATCAGTAATGATCACTAATAGACAATATTTAGGATACACTATTATATCTGAAATACTTTTTGTGTCCCTGTAAACTAACGTTAAATGCGATGCATATCATATCCTACTACAAGCATCTTGTAGCAAACTTCAGTAATATATATCAATTTCATCATTTTTGAAATAGTGCAAATTAGTTAAAATACGCTGTGAACAGTTTTCTCCATAGACCCTTATATGGGGCATTCTCACAATCTTTTGACTTTTATGTCTCTGAATAATAATTTTTATTTTAATATATTTTTTGTGGAGTTTTTTTTTGTTTCATATATTGGGGAACACCCCATTGCATGATTGCATAACAATATTAACGAAATAAATAAGTTTTGGAGAATGTTGGGGGGTCCAAATACCAGGAAAATTCCTATACCGTCCCGTGTCCCTGATGCTGATTTTTAAGTTTGGAGCTGTCTGTATAAAATTGTTTCAATAAAAGTAATTCGATGTAATTTTTTCCAAAACTGGGACAATTGTTTTATATAAATATGTAGCAAAAAATTAACCTGCACACATTTTTACGGTCGATATTATTTTTTGAACTCTGTCCCTGGGTTTTTCATCCTTACCGTCCCTCTTGCTAAACTCATACAGAAAATCACTTCAGATGCAGCCACAGAGTTTTTTTTCAAGTTTTTTCTCATGCAGAAGTATGCTAGAGAAAGAATGTCTAAAATTCTTTTACAGGAAATTCACTGCAGAATTTAAATCAGCATTTAAATATCAATTTCAAGATCGTGGCTTTATTGGTAGTCTTACCGTCCCCAAGGATAATTTCTGCACTTTTAAAGGTAAATTAATATATATATATATATATATATGTATATTTAATACAATGTTAACAACTGTTTCTAAAAATCAATGAACATTGTGGCTATCACTTAGTCCTAACATGATTTTCCTAAAAATAGGTGGTAATTTTCCTTACAGTTCCATCCTTACCGTCCCTTTTTTCCCATTTCGTCCCTTTATTTCCTATACCGCCCCCCTTTTTTACCTTTAACTCCCCTATAAGACAATGTTATACGAAAATTCTGTATTAAAAGTACTACATTTTTATTATTTCTTATTTGGATGTCCTGTGGATACTATGCAAAACAATTTCGCTGCGGACCATTTTTTCTTTATTTTGAATCATTAAGGTCTATAAGATTAAAATGTTACTTTAGCAAGTTTAATTTCTCCAGATTTTTATTCCCGAAAGTCAAAAGATTGTGAGAACGCCCCATATAACAAATACCTTTTATGTGACCCTGTAAATGATAAAAGCTTTGCTCCCCATATTCAATTGAAAGCCTGTGTTAATGTATCTCTAAAATGCTTGTCAGTTCCATTACGTTTGTAACAGAATAATATCATTAATGCATGCCTCAAACGATTTTTTTTTCATAACCATAAACTTTTGTTTTCCCCTATAATCGTACTGTAAGTACTAGACATAATAAGTGCTTGATATATTAGGTTCTGATATATTAGGTCTGAAATATTATGTTGATACATTAGGTTCATCTTCTGTTTACATCTCAATGAGGTACACAAATTTGATAATGTTTAAAATTGTGTAGCGTTTTTAAAATACACCGGAAATGATTTTTCCCCATATCCCCTTGGGGACAAGCGGCACGTATACGTGCCGCATGAAGCGCTCAGAATCCTTGTTTTTCTTCACCAGTAAAATTTTACTGTAAAATTTGCCTTATTTAATCAGCGCATTTTCTCGATTCAAGAAGACACAAATTTCTGTTTTTAAAAAACGGTGACAAAAGATTAAAAATTTCGTAAAAGGCTCCCGTCCCGAAGGGGTTAAAGACCATAATGTTACAGGATACTTTTGAATCCCTTTCTAAATGAACTATGAATGTTATACGCTTCATTTTCAATGCCGAACTTAGTATGGGAAACATTAATAACGTATATTAACTAAATATAAATCCGAGTATATTTATACTAGTTAGAGCGCGGGCACACGCCAGACGGGGTCTGAGGACTCTTAAAATTCGTAAAAAGGAAAAAAAAAAGACCATTTTCAACATTTAATATCCTACAATTTATATGATTTTAAAACACAATTTTGATTGGGATGAAAGATATAAGTATATTCTTTCATTTCACGTATTTACAAATGCGAGATGCAGAATTAGTATTTATTATTAGTACTCCAAATTGCCAGACATTTGTCGAGCAGAAAATTGGTATAACAGCTTACGCGCAGGATTACAGAATAATTTTTATAACTAGTATGAAATATTTTGTGCCAAATTATGATCTATATTATTATAAATACTATAAACCTAAATAAATTTGCATTTAAAGCATTTTTATATTTTTAATACAAAATTGTATTTAGTTAACACAAAATTTTGAAAATTTCAACAGTATAATCACCTAAAAAATATTTTTTTGAACAATAGAATTAAATTTTAGGTTCAGTTTATACAGACTTAGATAAAATATATATTTAGAAAATTTCATGAAAAATGTTTGAGAAGTTTTTGAGATATCGTGCTCAAAAACGTCATCTGGAGTAAAAGGACTTCAAAATTTGGGAAACGCCGCTTCAGCTATTCAGAGTGTATAATTCTAAAAGCCGTAACATCTATTCTAATGAGAATTTCAAAGAAAGAACTACATCAAAATGTTCAGAGAAGGTGGGAGTTTAATTTATTAAAAAAAAATTAATTTTCGAAAATTTTGAAGCTTTAAGAGTTCTGAGACCCCTTAAATACATTTACTTTTGAACTATGTTGGTAAATATTAAAAATCTGACAGCATATAAACTTATGAAAATTATTAATTTTACAGCACACTGATAAGATGCAAGTAATGTGTGCCTGTGTGTTTCATTTCTAGGAAGTTGTATTTTGCAAATGCAGTGGTAACGCAGTTAAGTAGTTTTTTTACTTTCTTCTATCTTCAATAGAAGAAAGTATTGTAATCGAAATTTTTTTCGACTTCCGGTTTTCGACGGATTTGCATGTTTTAGGGGTCAGAGATTCCAAAAAACATGTTTATAGAAAATGTCTGTCTGTCTGTGTGTCCGTCTGTCCGTCTGTCCGTCTGTCCGTCCGTCCGTCTGTCCGTCTGTCCGTCTGTCCGTCTGTCTGTCGCCATTGTACCATCAAAAAGTGTATGAAGTTATGTATAGAATTAAACCAAAATTTTATTATAAGTTTTTGGCTATGGCAAGCAGGTCCTCCCGGAATTTGGAAAAAATTCGCCGGTAGGGGGCGCTGATATAACAATTTTTGTGCGATTTTGAATATTGTACCATCCAAAAGTGTATGGAGTTATGCATAGAAATGAACCAAATTTTTAGTTTAAGTTTTTGGATATGACAAGCAGGTCCTCCCTGAATTTGGAAAAAATTCGCCGGTAGGGGGCGCTGTAAATGCGTTTTTTGTGCGATTTTGAATATTGTACCATCAAAAAGTGTATGAAGTTATGCATAGAATTGAACCAAATTTTTATTTTAAGTTTTTGGCTATGGCAAGCAGGTCCTCCCTGAATTTGGAAAAAATTCGCCGGTAGGGGGCGCTGTAATAGTGATTTTTGTGCGATTTTGAATATTGTACCGCCCAAAAGTTTATGAAGTTATGCATAGAATTAAACCAAATTTTTATTTTAAATTTTTGGCTATGGCAAGCAGGTCCTCCCTGAATTCGGAAAAAATTCGCCTGTAGGGGGCGCTGTAATAGCGATTTTTGTGCGATTTTGAATATTGTACCGTCCAAAAGTGTATGAAGTTATGCATAGAATTAAACCAAATTTTTATTTTAAGTTTTTGGATATAGCAAGCAGGTCCTCCATGAATTTGCAAAAAATTCGCCGCTAGGGGGCGCTGTAATAGCGATTTTTGTGTGATTTTGAATATTGCACCATCGAAAAGTGTATGAAGTTATGCATAGAATTGAACCAAATTTTATGTGTTTATTTTTGGTCATGTCACGAAGGTCCTCCCTGAATTTGGAAAAATTCTGCCGGAAGGGGGCACTATAATTGCGATGCCTGTACCATTTTCATTATTGTACCATCGAAAAGTGTATGAAGTTATCCATATAATTGAACCAAATTTTTTGTGCATGTTTCTGGCTATGGCAAACAAGTCCTCCCTGAACTTGAAAAAATTCCGAAAGAAGGGGGCGCTATAATTCCGATCTCTGTGCCATTTTCATTATTGTACCATCGAACAGCGTATAAAATTAGGCATACAATTGAACCAAAATGTTTGTGCTTGTTTTTGGCTTTGCCCAACAGGTTCTCCTTGAATTTGGAAATATTGCGCGGTAAAGGGGCTCCGTGCTAGCGATTTTTGTATACTTTTCTTGATTTTTCGTAGTTCTATTGTGCATCGGCGGCTCATGCAGCGGCGGGAACTCGCTTCCTGCTATGCCGGCTATTCGCAAACAGCTGATAACGACAGAATAAGGAAAAAATAATAATTTTAACAAATATCATGATATAGATTAACTCGTTTTTAGTCCGTTTAATTGACTTGAGCAGAAATTTAAGATGAAAATCAAAGTTGGTATAGTATTGAACTAATAATATTGAAGTATTAACATGTGTAACTAGGTTTTGAAATATTAAGATGTATAAGATAGAAGAAAGTTTTGGGATTGGCACATCCAACTAGTTTTTTTTTGTTGTTGTTTCGATGTATATAAATTAAACTTCATAACTTTAAGAAATTCCCAAAACTATAATACTTTTTTATCTACTAAAAAGATTCGTTAGTACTAATTTAAAATTAATTTCCAGAAAACAATTTGTATCGATATCAGGGTCTCATTACTAAATTATTATACTTTTTCCATACCTTCTAATGGATTCCCAAGGTATTAAAAATTATTAAATGCTGTTTATTGCAAAAATGGCCTTAGAAATAGTTGTATGACATAGTCTAATCTGTCTAACCTATGTCTGACCTTCCAAAGGAAAAATGTTTCGATCATTTGACAATTTCTAAATGAAGCGTCAGTGTAAGGAGAAATGAAAAGTTGTCATTGGTTTTGACATTGCACTTCCAGGGAAAGAAGTTTCAAATTAAGAAATAAAAATATAACGTCAAATAATAAAATGTACGTCAAAGAAAGTTGTTATTTCATAGTGATTTTGGGTCTATGTGACTTACAAAAATATTGTAAACATCTATTAGATCATCAAAAACTTTATGTTTTACATTAGTTAAACTTCTAACTAAAATTAATTGTCTATATCAGACTTCTGATTGGCAGTCTGTATACGCATAAATTAATAATTTATATTATTTTAAACTATACTTCTTATATCTGATAATGGTAAATTATTTAAACACGGCTAATAAATGGAGACCTGGAGTGCGATGCGTCCGGACCCGATGTGTATATATATATATGTATATTAACCCATGAAGTTGTTCGACGTTTAAACACATTTCAATGCAATTGAAAAACGCTCATATCTTCGGTTTGTCTGTCTGTTTATTAGTCAGTTCATCTGCTCCATCTGCACCGTCTTTTTTCGTAACAGTATTTCTGAGAAAGTTAAAACAGCTTTCTCAAAAGTACTTTTGTACCCTCTAAATTTAACTAAATTCTTGGCTTCACCTCTAATGAAAAATTGCTTAATTCAAATTGCTTTTGTAACATATATAATCCTTTCAAAGTATTAAATTTTTCACCGTTTATAAGGGCTTTCTTTCCTTTCTTGGAAACGCATTTTAATGAGCTGACTCTATTTTAAAATTCCACTACACAGTATGCTATTTTAAATTAGTTTTCTGAGTTTATTATCCAAAATCACTATGCATCAGCATACTGTATTACTGAAAAGCTTTTTTAACAACACACTTTATTTACATTTTTAAAATGAAGTTTGTTATCTGCTATAAATTCAATTTTATTTCTTGAATTTTCATACAAAGCCGTGCAAACATTTTAGATATTTTGTAAACTATAAGTCATTATTATTTGAAGTTCATTTGTTACTTATGTTTAAGCATGATTTTGCGAGAGAATTGAATCGCATTTTGGAATATTGTCTTTGATTTTTACTTGATTTTTATCTTTTTCTACACGCAGATTTGTAGATATAGTTTGACCTATGGAACTTCTTCCTGCTTCACAATTATCACAAAATAATATCCATCTACCAATTGTTTTTCCTTCCAAATTTAAATTTAGTTTAATATATCTATTATATATGTCATTTATACGGATTTTATCTGAATATGTAAGGTATGTACTCTTTGCGTGAAATTAAAAGTTTCAAACGATTCTTGTTTTGGCGTAAATTTCAGACATGTTTGCTACCTTCACACTATAGTCAAGACCTTTTCGCATCTTCAGTTATATTTTATTAATAACAATTTTTAATTTCTCTAAAAGCACCATGAATAAGCCTTCTAATTTGTTTTTTCACAGGACATCTCAATGATAAGAAAGGAAAGTTATTAATAAAATGCATAGTTTAGATAAATTTTATATAAAATGAGATCTGTAAAAAGTTCAGCAGAATCCATAAATGTTCTTAGCGCAAAATACAATCAACTTTGTAAAACTATGAATGAAAAAATTCTTTTTTGCAGTTTTGTGAAAAATGTTAGTTAAAAGATGAGCTCTAAGCATCCTTGAAATGAAAACATATTAGCAATCATTGCAGAAAACATTATTCAAGCATTCGTTACGCCCAAAATTATGAATTTTTATTGTTGTAATTTTATTGCAAACAATATACTGCGAATTTAAATGAATTATAACTAGTGACGAGAGCCGAGAACAATTCACACGAGAACAATTTTTCTGTTCGATTGTTACTGTTATTCTTTCGCTTTCAGTTTCTCTCTTTTACTCGTTTAATTTTTTATTGATCTTTAAATAATATTTAACTTTGTTGACAAGTGAAATTTATACAACCGTACACCTTCGTTATTTTACTTCCAATTTTCATAATTTTAACAAGATTAAATTTTCATTTTCTTAGAACAAATGACATTAATACTTTTTTTCATTATTGGGTACCGATTAGTATGAAGATAGCAAAAAATTTAATTGTATTTCTATGTACAATTAATTGCATCAATATGAGTTTCAATTTAAATTGATACAATATAGAGTTACTTATTTATATTTGCTTCATATGTATTATATTAATATATACATATTATGAAAAATAAAATATATAACATAATATCAAAGTCTGCAAAGTATACATAATCAAAAATTCAAGTCGGCATTGGATCATGCTGCAATTTTTAACACTTTCCAATAAAGTTGAAAAGTGTTATGACTTCGGCTTGTCTGGCTGTCTGTATGCCCTATAGCTCTTGCAAATATACTCGGACTGCCCTGAAATTTTTGGATGTTATTGAAGTTTACCATATCAAGATCCATATTTCAAATGAAGTTTGTAGCATGTTTAGTTAATCTACAGGGACAGTCAAAAGTATCCCGTTACATTACGGCCCATGGGAAAAAATTGGGGACATCAGCGTGGCTGTTCCGCAGTTTGTATCGTACCCGTCGCCTCCACCAAAATGTCGCGTACGTATTAACTGCGAACGAGTGAAGACAACAAGCATGAACCAACTCGAAACTTAATCTCGCAACTCAAGGCTACACCAGCTTAAATACACTCGAGGGGTGCTTTCTCGAATGGAACATTCCAAGCTTCGAAAGTTCTAGAAATTAAATAACGATTAACATAAGACTTAACATAATAACAATTAGCATATTTCCGAAGGAACTAGAAACAAACATAAAGCAATCTTTAAACCAAAACGAATTGTAGGACACTTCATTCAGCGTTGATTGACCTCACTACCTGCTGGTCTGTAGTCAAGAGCTTTACTTCGGAGCCATAGGTTCACACAGCAGATAATTCCAGTTTCCCTATACTTAGTGAGGTGGCCTTGATAAACCAGAAGTCTCTCTCGAGCACAGAATACTAGTTCCGTTACATTTTCCCTTCCTTAGGAGGAAGCAGAGTCCCGCTGCAATCTAGTCTGACTTCTCTTGACAGGCCTCCTGGAATTTCTGTGCGTTTCTTCATCAGCTATTTACTGTTTTGAATCAAAATGGGGTTTCAGTCTCAGAATATGGACTGCGTCCTTTAAACTTCGTCACCTTTTATTCTCTTCCATGCTCTCTACTTCGTATGGTACATCAGATATTCGTCGTGTGATTTGGCACGGTCCGAAATAACGCCTTAGAAGTTTTTCCGAAAGCCCAACTTTCCGTACGGGAGTAAAAACCCAGACTAAGTCTCCGATATTATAGCTGATTGGTCGATGTCTTTCGTCATATCTTCGTTTGTCACTTGCTTGAAACTCGAGGATGCCGACTGTCTAGCTTCCTCTGCCCTGGCGATTACATGTCGCGCATAATTTTCGTTATAGGGTTCTGCAAAGTGAGGAAATATCACATCCAGAGGAGTCTGTATACTTCTACCATGTAAGAGAAAGAAGGGACTGAACCCAGTGGTATCTTGTTTTCCTGAATTGTAAGCAAAAGACACAAAAGGCAAGACTGTATCCCAATTTCTTTTCTCAAGGTCACCATACATAGACAGCATTTCGGCCAATGTTTTGTAAATCTTTCGGTCAGTCGATTGGTTTGTGGGTGATAGGCTGTCGTTAGAAAATGAGATGTTTGGCATAGTTTTATTAATGTCTCTCACAATATTGGATAAGAAGGAACGTCCTCGATCACTTATCATCTCTTTGGGAGCACCGTGCTTGAGTATGATTTCTTCAACTATAAATTGGGCAGTTTCAGTAGCCTCAGCAGTTGGTAATGTCTTGGTAACTGTGAATCTCGTCAGGTAATTCATGCAGATAATAATCCACCGGTTCCCGTTCCGAGTAATTAGGAAGCGTCCAAGTAAATCTATTCCAATTTTAGCGAATGGTGCTTCAGGTGGCTTTATTGAATGAAGTTGTATAGGTGGAAGTCCAGATTGAGATTTCTGTCTTTGGCACTCTCGACAGTGTGCCACATAACGGCGTTTGCTGCCATATAGTCTTGGCCAATAATACTTCCTCCTTATCCGATCATACGTTTTGGCGAATCCGAGATGACCTGCAGTTGGTGCATCATGAAGACTCGTTAGTATATCGCGACGGAGTTGTTTCGGGACTACCAAGAGCCATTGCTGTCCCACAGGGTCGTAATTTCTTTTATATAGTACCCCGTTTTTCATTTGGTAACCTCCGCATCCGTCACCCTTCTGGGTAGTTTTAATTATGGATTTCAACTGCTTATGTTTTAGCTGTTCTTTTCCGTAGTCTGCGATGACAGCAAAGAAAGGCATTTCTCCATTGACGTCGACTGCTGTCTCGGCAAGGGGCTTTCTTGACATTGAGTCAGCGTCAGAATGTTTTCGACCACTCTTATAGATGACGTTGATGTCGTACTCCTGTAACCTCAGAGCTCAAGTCTTCCAGATGGATCTTTAACATTAGCCAGCCACCGTAAAGAATGGTGTTCCGTCACTACAGTAAAAAGTTTTTCAAAAATGTATGGTCCGAATTTACTGATCGCCCAAATAACAGCAATGCATTCTTTTTCGGTTGTAGAATAGTTGTTTTCAGCTGCGGCCAGGGATCGGGAGGCGTAGGCCATTGGTCTTTCCTTAACATTTTGTACTAATACTGCACCGATGCCATAGCCACTAGCATCTGTATGTATCTTCGTTTCAGTGTTTTGCGGGAAATGTCCCAAAACAGGGCCACTGGACAGTAACTTCTTGAGCGTTGCGAAAGTTTCCCTCTGCGATGTGCCTCAAGAAAACATTGCATCTTTCTTTAATAACTCATGCAAGGGCTTGGCGATATCGGCGAAATTCCTGATGAATCATCTGTAATACGAGCACAGGCCTAGAAAACATCGAACATCTGCAACATTTTCTGGAACAGGGAACTTTGTCACAGCAGCTGTCTTTTGTGGATCGGGATAGATCCCATATTGATCTACTAGGTGTCCCAATATGGCCAGCTTCTTTTTGACGGACGATCATTTGTTGGAGTTAAGCGTCAACCCTGCTTCTAGAATACATTACAAAACTTTCCTCAGGCGTAATTGGTGCTCTTGAAAATTTTGTGCGTACACAATTATGTCGTCTAAATAGCAAAGACAGATGTTCCAGTTGAGTCCTCGCAGTTCTGCATCCATCATTCTTTCGAATGTAGCGAGAGTATTGCATAGCCCAAACGGCATGACTTTAAACTCATTGAGGCCGTATGATGTCACAAAAGCTGTCTTTTCTCGATCTTTTTCATCAACTTCTATTTGCCAGTAGCCTGACTTCATGCCCATCATAGAGAAAATTGTCGCACCGACGAGACAATATAAAGCATCGATGATGCTTGGCAGCGGATAGACGTCTTTTTTAGTGACTTTTTTAAATCTTCTATAATCCACACAGAAGCGCCATTAACCATTTTTCTTTTTCACAAGCACGACGGGAGATGACCAAGGACTGCTTGATGACTGTATCACGTCTTCTTTTAGCATTCGTTGTACTTCATTTTCAATTATTCGTTTCTCAGTTGCTGATGTACGATAAGGTTTCTGCTTAATTGAAGCGCTGTTACCTGTGTTAATCCTGTGCTTTACACCATTGCATCTAGATTTCCTCGATTTTCTGTTAATGTCGAAAATATCACTATACCCTTCCAGAAGATTTAAGAGCGCGTCTACTTCTTGACTAGTTAGCTCGTTATCTAACATTTCTTTAAATTTTCCTCGAATGAGTGTCTTTCTGGACTTATGTATTTTGGTATATTCTCTATCAGTATCATTAAGCGAACAGATAGAGTTATTTTCGATTACTGTTAAGCAAGCTATGTTCATCATGTTTGGTGTTTGAGTTCGTCCAGAGAAATTCGTTACACATATTTTACAACAATTATTTTTTACTGTAATGATTGATGCTGGTATGGATAGCTCTCTTTCCCTCGTGAGAGTTTTGTTGTCCATAACCATAGCTTTATCTGCTTCTTGAATTTCTGGATTAACGGCACATATTTGCTTCGCTGAATTTGCCCCAGTTACATAATCTGTTGCGGAAAGCAAGGGAGAATCAGATTTACAACCATTGTGTCTGGGAGAATTTCCGATAGTTGAAGCTCTTCATTCCCACAATCTATAACAGCATCAGTGTTACGGAAAAAGTCCCATCCAAATATCATTTTATGCCTACATCGTGTAAAAACAAGAAAGTCAAATGGTTTCACAATTCCATTCATGCTTACTTTTAATACACAATGTCCTGAGGCGGCTACCAGCTTTCCAGATGCAATCTTCAATATAGGACCATTTTCAATAAACATGGGTACATTCAATTTCCTGCGAAATGCGTCAGATATAACACAATAATTGGCGACGAGGGCTTTTACACACTGTGCATTTACGGTAACATAGGCGGAATCTTTTGCAACTTGATCATAATGTACGCCGGAAGATTTTCATTTTTTTGAGGCCTCACCTGCTGCATAGGTCGCTAGAGCTAGTTTCCCTCTTTAGCTCAGCGTGGACAACGGCTACAGTGGCGTATAGGTGACTGCGACTGTCGGCGGCTAGAAGAGCAAAGGGGATAAGGCGAACTACTTCTGAAACTAGAAGATATGGGTTGCGCATAATTCTCGTCGGAGATAAGCAGGGAATCTGTATCCATATCTCGTTCAGGATTGGATGTCCAAGAGGTGTTTTCATCCGCGAATACCTTGCGTCTTTCTCTACAGTACCTGAGTACATGCCCTGGACGTCCATACTGGTAAAAAGGGTACATTATTGGTAGTTCTCCATATATTTGTCTTTCGTTGTGGAGCGGTACTGTTTTTGGCTTCACGCCTTGGTTGAGGCCTGACCAGAACTTTGCGGCGGGGAGTGAAGGTACGTCTTTTTGGACCTGTGAGTGGTGCCAATGCCTTCATAACTTCTTCTTTTATTAAGGATGCGACGTCCGTTAGAGATTCGCAATCATCGTTTGTGCAGCAACTCGCTTCCGGCAAGAACTTTGTAAGCTCTTCCTGCACAATTATTCGTATCAATGGTGTTATGTCACATATGTCTACTTCAGCTGACATTGTAGCAACATTAGGAAGTCTCTGAAATCGTAGCCGGCTGACACGTTTACGTCGAAGAGTTTCTATTTGATTGCAGCGTTTTACGAAGTCATCGACAGTCTGATAATCCTAAACCAACAGGACCTGGTACAAATCTTCTGCAATCCCCTTCATGAGATGAGCCACTTACTCTCCTTCTGTCAAAGAGCAGTTGACTTTACGACACAGGGCAAGAACGACTTGGATGTAAGATTCGGCCGTTTCAGCAGTTTTCTGCGCCCGTGTAAGCAACAGTCTCTCAACTTGTCTCTTTACATCGTCCATTCAGTAGAACGTATTTTCTAAGGAATTTTTAAATGCAGACCAATTAGTAAAACTTTCCTCATTGTTGTCGAACCATTGTCGAGCTGTTGCTGCAACATCGAAAATAACATTCGCAAGACACATCGGTTCATCCCAGCGGTTATAGGTGGCAATTCGTTTGAAATCTTTCAGCCACCAACTGACATCTTGTTCGTCCTCTCCCGAAGAAGATGCACGGATTCCGAGGTAGCTGGTATGTCAGGATGGGTACAGGAGCAACGTTAGTTGGAACGGTACTAGCATTCTCTGGGACACTGTCCTTACTCTCAGGCAACTTTCTTCTAAGTCTCCTTGGATCGGGTAAGAGGCCAAATTCAGGAGACAGTCCTTGAAGGCGTTGACATCTGCGTGGCTCTTCCGTAGTTTGTATCGTACCCGTCTCCTCCACCATACTGTCGCTTAGGTATTAACTGAGAACGGGTGAAGACAACAAGCATGAACCTACTCGAAGCTTTATTTCAAGAACTCAAGGCTTCACCAGCTTAAATACACTCGAGGGGTGCTTTCTCGAATGGAACATTCTAAGCTTGGAAAGTTCTAGAAATTAAATAACGATTAACATCAGAATTAACATCAGAATTAACATAATAAAAAAGCTAAAACTTTTAACAACGATTTTACGCACAAATAACTTTCAGAACGACAAATAAATCCCATACGATCGTTTCGAGGATTCCTGGATCCATTTCCTCTGTGAGAAAAAAAAATTAAAATGGATCAAAGAACCCTTCGGTTATAGACCCGAGTACTGGCTTATGGACTGATTAAAAGCCGGAAACAAGAGTTTATATATCCTAAAGAAATGACGCAATTGACCAGATTTAACTGAAAAAGAGTCACTGCGCAGGATCCCTCCACACTGGTGAAAGAGAAGGGGTGCTGGTCATATCTTTTACCAAGGAGGAAGTATGTTTATAAATATAGTGAGCTTCGGAAAAGTCTAGATCAAAAACTGAGTTACATTATTGAATAATTTTAGCCTCGGGATAATTAAACAGGTGGTTGGAATTTCAACAATGTTACGCTATTGTAGATTTCTCCAATTCCTGCTTTCTAACGTAATACTGGTGTTCTTTGAGAAATCTACAATAGCAAGATATTGTATTGTCCAACCACCAGTTTAATTATCCAGAGGCGAAAATTATTCAAAAATGGAACTCAGTTTTTGATCTAGACTTTTACGAAGCTCACTATATTCATTAACATACTTCCTTCTTGGTAAATGATATAACCAGCACCCCTTTTCTTTCACCAGTGTGGAGGGATACTGCGCAGTGACTCTTTTTCAGTTAGTTCTGGTCAATTGCGTCATTTCTTTAGGACGTATAAACTCTTGTTTCCGCCTTTTAATCAGTACTCGGAGCTATAACCGAGGGGAGGGGTTCTTCGAACCCATTTTAATTTTTTTTTCTCACTGAGGAAGGGGATTCTGGAATCCTCGAAACAATCGTATGAGATTTATTAGTCGTTCTGTACGTTATTTGTGCGTAAAATTGCTTTAGATTTTAGCTTTTTTATTACAATTCGCACAAAGTTTAATTTATGCTTATAAGAATTAACATAATAACAATTAGCATATTTCCGAAGGAACTAGAAACAAACACAAAGCAATCTTTAAACCAAAACGAATTGCAGGACAATTGCCTTCAACGAGGATCGACCTCACTACCTGCTGGTCTGTAGTCAAGCGCTTTACCTGGAAGCTATAGGTTCACACAACAGATAATTCCAGTTTCGCTCTATTTAGTGAGGTGGGCTTTGATCAAACAGAAGCCTCTCCCGAGCACAGAATGCTAGTTTAGTTACAATATTATTTGCATTTACAAAGTGAACTTTACTTCTTAAAGTAAAGTTTTTTTGGGAGCATTTCTAAATGCTCCTGTAGTACTGCATAAAATGTTTATTATAAAGGTATTATTAATTACCAATTTTATGCTTTCCTTTTTTTTCAAATAATCTTCATAAATGTTATTATTGTTATTATTATTATTATTGTTATTGTTGTTGTTGTTGTTGTTTTTCTTTTTCTTTTTTTCAAAAAATAAAATGGGAAAGAAGATATTTTATTATATAATAGTTTTTGAAACTTTAAAAATAAATATTATTTACTATTTTTCAAATTTAATCCAAAAGGTAACGAATAAAGAAAACCCGTGGAAAAAAATATTAATCCATTATCTGCATTAAACTACATTTTTTTAAATTTTCTAATAGTTTGTTTTGTAGCTTTTTTAAACACTATTAAAAAAAAATATATTAATATTATAAATATTATCATACTTTACCTTAGAAACCGATCGGCAGATATAAAGTCGGAAATAGAAATTTCAAATGATTTTCCAAATATTTTTATTTATACAAAATTTCCCACATTCGGTAATAAATTTATAAATGTTTCTAAAGCACATTCGTTTTATCCCAAACCAGTGATAATGACAATATATATGTCACAGCGCGTGCAATTATCTTAAAGTATAACAAAGATAAGATGTCATTGCGCAATCATTCACTTACACAATATTGCAAAACCTATTTATATTCGAAGTTATATGTAATAGATAGATCATATTTGACATTTAATCATGTAGAAATGATGCTATTTTTAACACTTCTGAGTTGCAATAATTAGATATGAATTTTCTGTTAAATTTTCCTATAACAAAGATAGATGACTTGACAGAATATCCAATTTTGTATTTCCAGTAAAGCCTGTGAAAGACAAAGGATATGTTTACCAAGTGGAGATTAAATTTTACATTGAAATACTGATAAAATGCAAAATACAATATGTAAAATACTTTATTATTTATTCTTTTACTATCTGAATTACGATTTTAATGCATTAAAGCTAATATCAAATAATTAAAAACTAATTGTTGGTTGTGATTTTTTAGGCTACCACAGATTGTAAAATGTCATAGTTGCATATACTGCATTATTTTTAAGTGCAGTGCCTATTATTTAATTTTAGCAATAAATATATGTGTCCATTATGTACTAAAAACAGTTCTTTGTTTAATTATTATTATTTTTTTTTAGATTGTGCATTTTATTTGTAGTTTTTCTTCAAATTTGTAATTAAAGGGGGGTGGGGAAGAGATTTTCAAATGCATTGAATTAAACTTTACTATAATATATCCTTTAAAAGTACTTTTATACTAAAGTAATGAATAATGATACTTTTATATTTTTCATAGGAAAAATAAAAATAAATAAAAGAACAATATAAAAAAGAAAGTCATCGGAAGAAAACTATCGTAATCATCGTTAACATAAACATTGTTGTCAATTTCCTTTATCTTGTTATTTGCAACTTCTAGTAAAGTTAAAAAATAAAATGGATAAGAATAAGTATTAAAGAAGTCGGCAGCAATTTTTATTAAAATATGTTTTTCATTTAAAAAAAAAGTGTGAATCTCTCTATCCTCTGCCTTTCTTAACTCTAATTTATAAATGAAGAAGATCGTCAATAAAACAGTATAAAAAGGTCTTCAAAAAGAAACTAAATTTATTGAATTCATTATTAAGATTTTTTTTTTATTATCTCTGAGGACTGTAAACTTGTTTAGATGAATGTGGAAAATAAAAGTCCTCCCAGACGGTATCGGTAGGAAAAGATAGCTTACAAATGTCTTGTTTTTAAAAATTCTGGTAATTTTACTCAAATGGACAAAGCTAAAATGCGTTAAACCCGATTATAGAAGTTTAAATCCCAGTTTTTGTCAACACTGAATTGGAATGGGAATTTCGCTAAATAAGCTAAATCGAAGTTGGCTTCATTTTAGTCGATTTATATTTGGTCGCGAAATTTGGCAGCATTTTATCAAATATCGACAAGCTTGGCTAGAATTTGACGCTGGCAGGTATCACTTTGTAGTTTTAAACGTATGAGAGTAACAAAAATCTTTACAACCATTAAACAAAATTTGCAAAAAACCATGTTTCCTAAATCTTATAAATGAAACCAAATCATAGAAAAATCAGCCACTCTAGAAATTCAAATTGCTGTATTTCAGACTTTTTCTTTAAGGCAAAACAAACAAACAAAAAAAAAATCCGGATTGTATCATTTTATTTCTTTCACAACTTCTGGACGATCTATGCATGGCATTATGGTGGTAACTTTATTCTACTCGTATAGTATTTTATTTTTCAGATTGACTGTTTAGAACTATGGACCTGAAATTAAAAGAAAGAGTCGTCATTAAATGTCTGGCAAAAGACGGTTATGCACCTAAGGAAATCCACAATCGCTTGAAGAATGTTTATGCGGATGCTGTAATGGACATCAGCAATGTCCGATATTGGATGTAGAAGTTTGGAAACGGACAAATGGAAAATGAAGATAAACGGAGAAATGGCCGGCCGAAAACACCAGTCACAGATGCAAATCGAGAAAGTGCTGATGAATTGATTAGAGAAGACAGACGCGTTGCAGTTCAGAATGTTGCTCATGCAATGAACGTCTCGTATGGCTCTGCCCAAGATATAATTGCAAAATCCTGAAAAAAAAGAAAATGCCTTCCAGAAGCAAAACACTGAATTTTTCCAAAATGGATTTGATGCCAAGGTTAACCGATAGCTCAATCTGTGCAGATGCCTGTTGACTAAGCTCAATGGTAGTTTTGTGTAGAGGACTGTTCAGGCTATGATCTATGATAACTTCTGTTATTGTATGTTCACACATATGTTTACAGATATGAGATATTACTTATTGATCCCCCCTCGTATATATATATATGGATACCTAGTATATACATAAAAGTAAATCAATACTTGAAGGGATGTGGTTTTGGGATCTGGAGATCATGATCGGTGAAAATGTACCAAAATTTACTGGCATTGATTTACTCCGCAGTGCTGCAATCGGTAGCTTTTTATTCTTTGTAATGGAAGCTACCTAAAAATGATACGATAACATGTTGCACTTTTCTACTTGCTAAAGACAGTTTTTGCTCAGGTAATTTAATGAACATATTTACACAAGAATCTGAACACAAGTTTTAAACCTGTACTTTAAGTGCAATATTCGTTAGCAAATTCCTTAGAAAATGCCATTTTATTAACTCTCCCTTATATTAACTGCAGCAAAAGTGTGCTTTGCATCCATTAGTGAAAATCCACAGGCATTTTTTACAATAATATTAAACGAAGATAATGATATTTATTTTATCGAAAACAAAAGACATCTGATAATTTTTTAATGTTTCACATTTCAGTTGATATTTTACAGAAAGCCATTATAGCTGAAAACGATTTCGCATTTCATCCCATTATAATTGTAATGTTCATTTTCACAATGGGTAATTAAATTTATCTTATCTCAAATTGATACTGTTAACGTTAAATGAAACTTTAATGAAGTATGTAATGATATATATCAGGAAGATTTTAAAAATGTAATTTTTATATTATAAACACATTATTTATTTGTTTATTTATTTGCTGTTCTATGCAATATTTAAAAAATTTTAAACTGTATTCAGTTTAATAAAATGGTTGACAATTATATTTGATATCAGTTATAAAAATATTCCTTTATTTGCAGTGATGTTTTATCTGTAAGCTTATAGGTCCAAAAATACGTTTTAGACCATTTTTAGGGTTTCGTTCATCTTAAGAAACCCTATTCATCACACTCGCCTCTCTGTCTGCCTGAGTTCGCTCTCGAAAACTGTATAAGTTAGAGACTTGAAATTGTTCATACTTATAGCTGAATACCTCCGATCACGCGACAAATCATAAAATTTTCAAAAAAGTATTACAGTATTTTAATTAAAAGTATTAATTCTGGTTACTGAATAGTGTTCCATCATTGAAAGGAATATTAACGAGACCCTTTTTGCGATCATCGATCACACTTACCAACTTATTTTTTTCTTACCGTGAATCTAACAGATTGAGGAGTTTAATTAAAAAAATTCTGGCCAAATTTCAAATGGAAAAATTTTGCTTGACTACAAAATAAAACTTGTTATTTCTCTGTTCTATAGCCCTGGCATCAAGTAATGGCTATCCTTTTTAATCCAAATTAGCATGGAATCTGACAGTTCCTAATCGTTCTCCAATATAAACGTCAATTCATCTCGGGGCCCTAATTTTTTTGTGTGTTATGGATGGAAAATATTTTCCATGAATTTTAATATTATCCAATCATACAATAACATTTAAAGATTGTGGCATCTATTATGTTAAAATTAAAAAAAATATCTAATTTAAGTTAATATTTATAAGATATTTTCTATTTATCTAAATATGTCTACAAAATACAAATTTTATATAGCTTTTAGGAAATAAGATGATACACTCACAGTGTCAGTATATTTCAAAGAGGAACTATTCCTTTAAAGTATAATCTAAACTTTAAAGAGTTAACGCTACATAGGACGCCAGAAAATTCACTCAATTTTGAAAAATTGTTTTTGAGAAAACTATGCATCGGAATGAAAATTGGCTTAAAAATATTTATTGTATCAGCTTTTAACTTAACATATTTTATATTTATTATTAATATTTACAATGGCGGCAGTGGAGCTGTGCCAACATGGTGATCCCAAAAATGCAGCCCTCGAAGCTTGAAGCATAGGTACTCCCCAAATGAACCTGGAACAAAAATGTTTTATTTCTGTTAACATGCATTAATTTTCAAAGAGAAGTACGCATGATCATTAAAAAATTTCATTTAACATTATTTTGTACTAAACATAAAACCTGCATTGCTTATATCTGTTGATTTTCTTACTAAATATGCATTTGTCAAATATTGTTTGCACTTCTGCATGAAATTAGAGATGTATTTAATCTGGTGATTGCATATTAAAGTAAATTAATTTCTGGTTTTCAAATAAATTTACTTTTACAATTAAAACATCATTTTCTACTAAATAGAGAACGCTGTACTGCTTTCTAAGGAACTTTTTTGCTGGTATCTTGTACTGTTTTGGAGATGAGAACGCCAACTTCCTAGTTGTCCGCACTCTTACAGTGTAAACTATCTTGTCACATTCCACAAATTCATTTTTCTGTACCTAGATACCACATTTATGACTATAGCTGTCTCCATTCTCAAATATACATAACTGTAATTTTCAATAAAATTTTGTGATTTAAATGTTGACGCGCTTTCTATTGACAAAAAAATTCCCCCTTTTTTGCGCAAACCGCATTTAAATAAATCAATTCCTGCACTTTTTATTTACTTTTGTAATGTTAACAAATTTATATCACACCCTGTACATATTTTCTGCTATTCAGAAATGATTTTAGAAAAATAAACTTTACGTTCCACATTTTTTGAAGATATTATTTTTCCAAATTTTAAAGGCAATTTTTTGCTCATTAAAAATATTCTCAATTTTACAGAAATATTTTCTTTATTAACTAACCTACAGGGTTTAATTACAGACTAGTATTGAATTAATAATATATTTGCTTTATTAAACGCAATAGAATTAAACAAAGATTATTTAAAGAAATTGTTCCAACATGGCTTGTCAGATTTAAAGATAAATATTTTTCTTTTAGTTATAGAAAGCTAAACAACATATTTCTTGAATTATTCCATATAATTTATTAGTTTCTTATGCAAATTAACATACAGTTCTAGATATAGAATTGATATAAAACATGAATGCACATTCATTAGGGAATACTGAAATAAGGGACTAAAGCTGAAAGGTTGCAAAAAAAAAATATTATGAACCACTTTCCAATATAAATTTTCTTACAAAATGTTATTGCAAAAAATGATTGAATTATTATCAGTAATTTATACTAATAGGTTAAAATAACAAAACTATTGTTTGGGGATTTGTTTTTGTAAAGAAAAAAAAAATAGTAAAATATTTTGTCAATAGAAAGCGCTTCACGCATTACAGTTACAGAAAATATGCAAATTAGACTACTTATGAAATGTCGAGTGAACTTTTAATGGCTTATTTCAAACTTTCCTGTTACTGGCACGGACGTACGTCTCTCCATGTGATGCTGACGTTGACGGATAAGGCACTACTGGTGAAGCTTTTTTAACTTAGCCAAAAATCACCGATAGAAGTCTTACCATATTTTCGGATACAGAACTAATGTCGAAGGAGAATGTGGAATAATTCCTCCCAGACTGTTTTCCCTCTTTTAAAATTTCGAGAAAACAGGAAGTTTGTGTGACAGACCTGGCAGCGGTGCATGGCGTTTATAAGATGCCCGTATCAAATAGATTCGCAAATAGTCATTCGACGTGAACTGTCCACGAGTGGAGTAGGTAGCACATGAGCATTACAATAATATCTTGCATAGCAAATAGACGGGTATTCGGTATCCTTCACGATGTGTTAAACTTGTTCCCTTACAAGTTGCAGTCACTCCACTCAACTGCGGCTATATTCACCAAGTGTTACTGTTTATCGAGGATCATATCGTCTATTACTTAGGAAAAATTGTTTCTTTGGAGAGCCCTGTTCAAATAAGGATAAAAGCTATGCTCTATTACTGGAGAACATTACTTGAAAATGCTAAAGGTTAAATAATACCCACCTTATTGGAATGTAATCTCTTACACACAGTAACTGTCATGTAAGACCTCCTCGTATTAAATCTTCAGTGATGCAGTTCTTAATTTGCGCATTTAGAGAAGAATGACTAATCAGTCAGTACTGTAAAAATGCTTTCCCCCTTCCATCTCACTCACTGGACTTGACACCGGTTGATTTTGGGGTATGAGGTTACATGAAGTCTCGAGTATACCACAGTACTTTGTATTCTTTAACGGAGTAAAAGTAGTCTACACACCACGAAATTTCCGGTATCCAACCGGGTATCTTACGTTACTCAGTTAACGGTGTTTTACTCTCTTGAAAAATGTAATTCCTTGTGTTTGCGAATACATAGAACATTTATTGCTATGAACGTGTAAATATTTGCATGCACATAACTGTAATTTTCAACAAAATTTTGTGATTTAAAAGTTGATTGACATAGGGGAGGTTTGATACATAGGGAGGATCGATACATTGACAATTTTTCTCAACAAATGGTATTAACAGCTATTGTAGCAGATGTAAAGTCTGCTTTTATTAGAAGAGGCCATTATTAGCTGAACTTAGCAGGGAAGAACTGACAACGTTTTTTTTTCTTTTAATTTTGAAGACTTTTGGAATGTCAATGTAAATTTTTTTAATGTTGATTTTCTTTCATAACTCTTATTATTGAGAAGATAATATCTTGTAATTTTTTTTATTTATAAAGCACATTCTTAGGGTGAGTTTTATCAGAAAGCAGATTGGCATTTTGAAACTGCATTTATACAAAGTGATTGAAAATACAATAAGGCATAGTAGGGAGAAATGATACATTAGTGCTGGGGAGAAATGATACACTTGTATATTTGAAATATATTAGTTTTTTTTTTAAGTTGTAAACTAATATAGGACTGTAATATTCATTATTGTTTTACAGCAAGAGCTACTGAAATTTATAAGGAAGAGCAAAGAGACTATTCATAGACATTATGTAGGTTACATAGAAAAGCAGTGCGATGATAGATGGCTAGTTCGCTTTGCTTGTCATGTAGAAGGAAAAAAGTTTAAATGGCCTGAAAGGGAAGATGTTTCTATAATTGATGAAGGGAAAATTAAAAAAACATTATATCCATCCGATTTTACTTACCAAAATGATAGAGTTATTTGTTTTTCTTTTAACCATTTGAGGTTGTGGTGTTATGTTTATGAAACCACTTAATTTTAATTCCCAAACGCCACATTGGCACCAGCATTTTGGTAAAATATTTTCCATTTATCATGAAAGTGAAATATAGCCCTTTTCTTATTTCCAATTAAATTTGTTGGCAAATTCCGGTGCCATTCATTTATTCAACACTTTAGCATTGAAAATGTTTTGCCTTGAAAGGGTTAAAGAAATCTTAAATGTGCTAAATTTATGTTAAACTGTTTGCAAATCAGCAATATTCACTTCATTTTTCCTTGCAGCAAGATCTCTAGGTTTTTTTTTTTTTTTTTCATTATTTATTTCCTAAAAAGAGTGTTAATAGAATTGTTTAAATAGTAGCAATTGTTTAAATGTTTTTGTAAAAAACATTTCTGAAACAAAAATATGTCAATATCATTTCATTTTAAATTTGACTTAAATATTTCAAGATTTATCATAAAAAATTGTATGACACATAAATTGAATGGTTTGCATTTTTTTTTTCAATTTACATAACACTGTATCAAATCTCCCTTGCTAGTGTATCAATCCTCCCCAGCAATGGGGAGATTTGATATAGTAGTAACCATTCACAATAATTGGAATATATTTTTTGAACGATTATTTTTTAAATTCACAATATTTTTGATAAATGAATAAAAGGTCATTTTATAAGAAAACACGAAACATTTGTTTAGAAATAGGTTTTTAAGGATTGTCAAAAATTAGTAAAACAAAAGATGTATCATACCTCCCCTACCTCCCCTACTATTGACAAAAAATATCACACATTTTTTCCTGTTTTTTACTTCGAAAAATCCCCGAGCATGAGAATTTTTTTTTTTTTTTTTTTTTTTTTGTAAATCGTATTCGAATAAACCAATTCCTTCATTTTATATGAATTTTTGAAAAAGTAACAATTTTATGGGATACCCGATAATATATATGATATTTTTACCTCTTATTTCCCTCATCCTTCTCTAGATCTATTAGTTATACGAGTTGGAACCCGTCGAAATTCGACGAATTAAAATGTTTAGTATGGAACTGTTAGATAGAATTTATAATAAACCTACAAAAATAATTACAATAAAAAATTCATCATGAATTGGTTGTCTAACTCTTAAAATAAATAATGTTTTTAACCTAAAATTACCAAAACAATATTTCCACAAACTTCAACTGCTTAAATTATTGAAAAAGTAAACTGTATTAGAATACGTAATCAAGTTGAGTAATTATGTTGAAGTTATCGATTGAGGCTCATATGTTTGTTTTTACGGTATGAAAAATCAGTAAAAAGGATTTCGCTTTGTCACATCATAAAATTTTCCCCCATAAAATCTAAGCTGCACGTTATTTTAAAATTTTCAATATTTCCATACGCACCACTCAAATTCACAATTTAAAAGTATTTTAGCGCGCAATAGATTATTAATTAATGTATTTCCAAACTTAAAGTCACGTTTGTCCGATACAACTTTTCATGTGAACATTCGCTCAAACTTTAAGTTCTAATCTCAATACCCGCGAAAATTTACCATTCAGAAATTTGCCTTTAGTTGACATAGTATTGGCCATTTAGTATTGGTCAAATTTTAGTTTTATCAAAGAAAATGATCGTTTTGTTTTAAATATGATATCATTTTTAATCGCTGAATCATTTTGCCTAGCGTCTCAAACTCAGTATCAGCGTAATGTAAAATATTGAAATATCTTCTTCAGTCTTTTGATTTATGAAGAAG
This sequence comes from Maratus speciosus, assembly GCA_963932465.1. Taxonomy (NCBI): domain Eukaryota; kingdom Metazoa; phylum Arthropoda; class Arachnida; order Araneae; family Salticidae; genus Maratus; species Maratus speciosus. The sequence continues at coordinate 54,118,465 of OZ010786.1, read as the reverse complement.
AATGTCTGTTTTTTTTTTGTTGTTGTTGTTGTTTTTTTTAATGGCTGACCTCATTTTCAGTTCGAAAATTAGAAAGAATTTACTTTTATTTGTAATGTGAAAATGGCATCAATAAGGATATAATCAATAAACATAAATAAACCATGATTATTTTCCCTTTACTTTTAATATAAATGGAGTACTTCAGTTGCCACAATTACAAAATTGGTACTAAAAACTATAAAATAATTAATATCTCAAAAGTAATTTGAGATAGAGCTTTCAAATAAATTGCATTTAAAAGTACATTTTTACCCTATACGACGAAATTTGCAGTTGCGAAAATTGCAAAACCGAAATTTCATTTCAAATTTCAAAGTGTTGCCATTCGCAGAATGACCTATGCGTTACGCATAGATATGTTTGTGCTTTATAAGATAGATATGTGGACAATATTTTGATAGTTGAAAGTCGTGAATTCTATTTTTATAGCAAATTAAGAAATTTCCTGAATTTTTCATACAATTTAGTGAATATTTTAAACAAATTTAAATAGCTATCCAGTACTTGACATAATGCTTTTATTTTGTTTTATCTTCTTTTGTTTTTACAAAAAGACAAGGATCTTTTCTTTTCACGCATCGTTCAAGACTTCCCTTGGGAGAAAAAGCAATCTGACAGAAACTGAAACTGAAAGAATTCTTCCAGTGAAATAATGTGTAAAATAACTATAAGCAGTTAAGATGTTAGTAAACGAGAATTTTTTCTGGATTTTCTTTTCTTACTCAAGTGAACGTTTTTTATTTATGTTTAGACCAACTTATTTTAGAAAATCAAAGTATCCGATATTTTAATACTAATGCAAAACTGTTAAGATGTCAGACACCTGTAAATCGTCTTTTCAAAATTTATATAATACGTGACATTTGTCACAAAAATGCATTGAAATTTAATCATATGGCTCTAGCCGAATCTTTTTACCATGTCCTTTTATACTAATATTAAAGTTTAAGGTAAAAAGAATTTCAGCTACAGCCATATAATGAATTTTCCTCTTTTAAGCCATTTTATAAAAACAGTTATTTATCAACTTTCGCGCAAGACTTCAAACGGTTGAGAGGAAGGACACGGACTGCGAATTTACATTCTTAAAAATTACGATAAGAAACTGGTGGTTTGCATTATTTAGATACGTATACAACTACGCAGGGTTAAAAAATATGTTCTATTCTTTTGATCTCTATTATAGAAAAGACGACTTACTTTGTAAAATGGCCTAAATAATACGAAGAAAATAAATGATAAAAATTTATAAAGAGAAAATTGATAGGCATAAGTTACTATAAATTTACTTAAAAGGATTTAAATGTCATAAAATATACGGCTTTCAATATTTTCGTGAATTAAAGCTTTTGAAACTTAAAAAAAGTATCTTCTAACTCAATCGAACCAGCCGTCTCCATTCTGTTAAACGGTGTTCATACACTTTAGGGAGTTCAGGAGACTTATGTTATTTGAATACCAGAATTATCGCAATGCAACGGTCGCCATATTTAAATGCAATCTTTAAACGACATTTTAATGCAATCTTTAAACTATATTTATTTCATTAAATAAGACAAAATATTACAATAAGAAATTACTTGACGCAGTATAATATAAATAAAAAATAACGTGTAAAGCGCTGATACGCTTTATCTCTTTTTGCAAACTAGTTTTGGTAGCCATAGCATACCGTCATCAGTGCAAATTATGATTGCTCAAAAAAGAAAATTGCTGAAATATATGTAGGAGAAGCGGATTCAATGATAAAGTTTATTAGCCAATTATTATATCGCAATTCTATTGGGTAATAAACTTAGTAGGGAAAGTAGGGGAGGTATGATACACCTTTTTTTTTTACTAAATTTTTACAATCCTTAGAAACCTATTTTTAAACAAATTTTTCTTGTTCTCTTATAAAATGACCTTTTATTGAGTTATTTAAAAAATTGTGAATTTAAAAAATAATCATTCAAAAAATATATCCCAATTAGTGTGAATGGTTATTACTGTATCAAATCTCCTCATTGCTGGGGAGGATTGATACACTAGCAAGGGATATTTGATACAGTGTTATGTAAATTGAAAAAAAAAAATGCAGACCATTTAATTTATGTGTCATACAATATTTTATGATAAATCTTCAAATATTTAAGTCAAATTTAAAAAGGAATGACATTGATATATTTTTGTTTCAGAAATGTTTTTTACTAAAACATTTAAACAATTGCTACTATTTAAACAATTCTATTAACACACTTTTTAGAAAATAAATAATGTAAAAAAATACCTATAGATCTTGCTGCAAGGAAAAATGAAGTGAGCATTGGCGATTTGCAAACAATTTAACATAAATTTAGCACATTTAAGATTTCTTTAACCCTTTCAGGGCAAAGCATTTTCAATGCTAAATTGTTGAATAAATGAATGGCACCGGAATTTGCCAACAAATTTAATTGGAAATAAGAAAAGGGCTATATCTCTCTTTCATGATAATTGCAAAATATTTAACCACAATGCTGGTGCCGATGTGGCGTTTGGGAATTAAAATTAAGTGGTTTCATAAAAATACCACCACCCCTGAAATGGTTAAAAGAAAAACTAATAACTCTATCATTTTGGTAAGTAAAGTCGGGTGGATATAATTTTTTTTTTTTAATTTTCCCTTCATCAATTATAGAAACATCTTCCCTTTCAAGCCATTTAAACTTTTTTTCTTCTACATGACGAGGAAAGCGAACTAGTCATCTATCATCGCACTGCTTTTCTATTTAACCTCCATAATGTCTATGAATAGTTTCTTTGCTCTTCCTTACAAATTTCAGTAGCTTTTGCTGTAAAACAATAATGAATATTACAGTCCTATATTAGTTTACAAATAAAAAAAAAAAAAACTATTAAATTTCAAATATACAAGTGTATCATTTCTCCCCAGTACTAATGTATCATTTCTCCCTATTATGCTTTATTGGATTTTCAATCACTTTGTATAAATGCAGTTGCAAAATGCCAATCTGCTTTCTGATAAAACTCACCCTAACAATGTGCTATTAAAAAAAATTACAAGATATTATGTTCTCAATAATAAGAGTTATGAAAGAAAATCAGCATTTAAAAAATTTTACATTTACATTCCAAAAGTCTTCAAAATTAAAAGAAAAAAAAAACGTTGTCAGTTCTTCGCTGCTAAGTCCAGCTAATGATGGCCTCTGCTAATAAAAGAAGACATTACATCTGTTACAATAGCTGTTAATGTCATTTGTTGAGAAAAATTGTCAATGTATCAATCCTCCCTATGTATCAAACCTCCCCTACCTCCCCTATTTGAATCCACTTCTCTTACATTGGCTGTTTCCTAAAATTTCCAGTAATTTTATGGGCTAATAAACTTTATCATTGAATTCGCTTCTCCTATATATATTTCAGCAATTTTCTTGTCTGCGCAATCATATTTTGCTTTGATGACGGTATGCTATGGCTGCCGAAACTAGTTTTCAACGAGAAATAAAGTGTTTTGGCGCTTTAAACGTTGTTTTTTATTTATAAGGTAAATATTACTTTACGAAAAAATCGGGTGATCGTTACTGGCGCGTTCGATTCCTGTTAAAAAAATTTTTTTAAACATTGAATGGGTACAAAATTTTAATAATAAAATGTGGGCGTTTTCACACATGGGTGCCAGGTCATAAAAAACAATCATCTAAATTATTCACCATAAACAAAGAGCCTCACACGTTTTAAAATTATTTATATTTACAAAAAATACGGAAATTAAAAATTCAGACTCTTTTATGCCATACAATAAATATAAAAGCATGTCACTGGATATAATTTTAAAAAACTGATTTAATTTTCTTTTAACATAATGTTAAGAGATACTGTAATAATACCATAATTATACTGTAATGCTTCTACTAATAATGAAATACAATAATTTTACTTTTTTTTTTTTAATACGACGAAATTTTGAATCAGCTTATTATCTTAAAATAACATGTAAACTTGTGCTGTTAAAAAAAAAAAAAATTCAAATTAAATTATTTCATAAAAATATATCAAATAAATATTTCTTGATGTACGTAATGTTTTGCTAAGCAGTATTTATTTATTTTAAAATCCAATTCCTTTTTCAAATGTGTAAAGATATTCTTAATTTTTATTAAAATCTTTTATTTGAGTCTTAAGTTTGTAGCAGATGCTTATTTAATTTATAAAAGGAATTTAAACATACATCTATGTAAAATTCCCCTGTGGTGCAAAAGTAATCTTTCATAAGAATTAAAAAAAAAGTCTAAAATATCCCAACTTTTCTCAGCCATTACAGAAAGCGACAATGAAATCTGTTAATGCAATTTTCTGTCGGTATCGATTTAACGAAAAATAAATCTTCGCTCTAAGTAAATAATTCAATTTTCTCAATACAATTGGCATTTCTACTGAAATCCAAAGAATTATTTTAGCGAATAAATCTCATTGTACATTCAGAGAACAAAAGATTTTGTTTAAGAAATTTTTCACTTAGTAAATTTATTTTATTTATTTACTGCTGCTATTAAATTTAATTTCCAGCTTTTCATATTACATTTTAGCATAAGTAATAAAATTTAGAAAACAGAATTCAGCAGTTTCGTTTTTTTATGTTTTATGTAATCCTGGCGATTTAAAAGTTCCATTGTCCATATTACAGTACAAACCTACAGGGTGGCTACAAAATACTGTTACAAATATTCAGTCATTTTATTTTACAAATATAAAATAGAAAATGATAACTACACTAACATGATGAACATCAGAGATGAAAGTTTAACGGGAAATAATTTTAATGAAATTGACCGCCATCTTTATCGATTACCAAAGATAATCTCTTATGCCATTGTCCGACTACGGCACGAATCATTTTAAGAGGTAGTCGATGCCATTCACGCAATATGTAATATTTGAGAAAGTCCAAACTTCTGTGTTTGTTGCTATTTACTTTAGCCTCTAAAATCCCCAGACACAATAATCTAAAGGATTTAGATCCGGTGAAGAAGGTGGCGAATCTTCTTGCATGGTAATGTTCGGACACGCCAATCTGTGTTGATTTATCTCGGCGCGGATATGTAAAATCTTGCAGAAATGTCAAATTCTTTTTGGGATACAGCCTGTCAGCATGTGGTAATAAATGTGTAGCCAATATGTCCTATTTGTAATATTCACACTGATTTTTATCCTTTTATCGATGAACTTCAAAGGCAATTTTCCATTGTTTGACACTGCAGCCCAAACCATAACAGAATTCTTGTTCTGAAAACGTTTAAGAATTTGAAAGGTTTCAGGTATATCCTCGAGGGTTGCTGAATATGCGATATCATTTTTAGCATTATAACACTGTTAAGTGCAAAATACCTTTCCATCAGAAAATATTATTCCTACCTTTTCCTACCGTGCCACTTCATCAATTTCTACCTTCTTTGTAATTTTTATAGTTTGTGCAGCAGTCAATCCTTGAATTTTTCTTTGGCTATAAGGGCAATAACCCAGATCTTCATTTATAATAACTTGCATAGTTCTGCAATTCACGTTCTCTTCTGCAGCCATTTTATTTGCAGAACGTTGTGGATTTCTTCACACCTTTTCGCGAATTCTTTTGATGCGCTCTATTGTGAGAACTGAGCGTGGACGACGAAACCTAGATCGATATTTACATAACTATTAGTATCCAATAATCGATTTATAGTTTTATATATAAATGTTCCATAAAAACCAGGGCATTTTAATTGCTTAAAGGTTTTACCTGAAGAAAACCTGCGATCAAAGAGTTGTTTAATCATCATTCTTTTGGCTTCCCTCTTTAAAATAATTTTAAATGCTAGCTTTATAACCAAATTCGTCTGCACTAATAGAAGCTTGAGAAATAAATTGTTTTCCCAAACGATTAAAATTAATTCGTATTTTTGGAGTGTAACAGTACCCACCCTGTATTTAATAATATTCACGCAATTCAGAATCCACAACTTACATCATTATTAACTAGTAATTTCTGTGTCCGTAAATAAATATATATAGTGAAACAGTTTCATGTTATATTACATCTGATAGGATATAACAGATATAATATAACATTTAATAAAACAAATACAATAGAGGGTGATTATAATTAAAGTTTCAATTACAAAAAGCTGTAAAAAAAGATCCGTTGATCAGATATTTCACGTGAGTATAAGTGAAGCAATGGAAGTTTGCTTTGCAAAAGAAAAAAGTACAAACTTTGACTGATAGATGGCTCTCCTCTCGTCATAAGTTCCTAATTAAAAGACGTGTGATGCTGTTGTGGCACTCTTCCTTCAAAGCATATCCACCACGTTAAGGTGGTGCACAGCCCACAGGAAAAAATCGGTTTTTAAATGTTCCTAGGACAAAAAACGTGGGAATTGAAAAACCAAAAATGAACCCGTCTCTTCGAATTGATCGGGTCAGATCCACATCTTAAACCCTTTAAGGTTCGGAATTTCTTCAATTCAAATGCCGTACAGTCACCGTTCTTGTAATAAAAGCTTTACAAGCAGAGTCCGATCCTTGAATGATAGAGTAGTGACTGCCTTCTCAGATGCAGAATAAGTGGAACTACATGTTCTCGGCCTTTTTATCACAAGTGTAATGTGTAATCCGCATGTCATGTCTTTTTATTAGTATCTTACGAAGTGTACAGCGCTATCTATCGGTAAATTTTTGTAATTATTTTTTTTTCGCAAAACAAATTCCCATTGTATCACGTATACTCACAGAAATACTAGGTCATTCTGACCAGTGGTTCTTTTTTTACAGCCTTTTGAAAGTGAAACTTTAATTATAATCATTCTGTGTTTTAGAATATTGAAAGGATCTTAGTTGTCTGATAGCCGTTAATGTTGAACTGCTAGAACAAGAAAGTATTTATTCTCATCGAGTTTTAGACATCTCAGATCATAAAAGCACAAAAAAAAATTATAGATTGATGTCTGATAAATTCTACCCATTATTAACCCTACATGATATATCCAGTCAGTCTCAAGCGTTTAAGCACAACCCGAATATGTCGTTTATTAAATAACAATACAAAGTTAAATAAAAACATATTGTATACTTTTTAGTATCTGTAACATTATTGAAATAAATCTTATCAAAATAAATAAATGGGTACACGAGTTTAATTTATACGATATATTTTATACTGTGTAGTTTCAATTGATATGAAACTATACAGTTTTTCTAAAGTTAAGGCAAAATGGAAAAGAAAACACATGACTTAACACTTTCATGTGATGAAATTTATTAGTAACTAGCTGCAATACCCGGCGTTGCCCGGGTCAGAATATATTGCACGCTTTACGACATGAGGATCAGTCTACTTAAGAGATGTGTTTCAGCAATTTCAGCAGTGTTGCAGTTCATTGCTTCAGCGTTGAAAAAAGATATCACGATGGCTATATTTATTATCCACAATTATCACGGCCAGTTCATTAACTTGAGATGGATTAAACCTTCGTTCATGCTCACCGGCTGGTCTTTTGTCGGCCAGAATGACGATCTTATAGTGGTCTGCAACCATTCGTTATAGTCTTAAACACATTGATCACTTGATTATTATTATAGAATACACGTTGTAACCCCTGAATAATTTTTCGTTGTAGCCTCAGAATGTGAGTGCAACGGTAATCTATTTCGAGTTTTTCCCACTAACAAAATATATTTATAGGAATTTCGATGTTTCATTTGGTATCGGCATTAGCGAGCCTACTAGATGATTATTTTGCCCTTGGACTTTAAAAACTGGGCTGAAGTTTTCTACGTTGCATATTGATGTAGCAACGAACGAACTCATTTGAAAGCAAGAATCGTATCGACTATAATTTTGCATTTCCTAATATTCCTTTAAAAACGTAATTTAAAAAGTTTTTAAAGGGTTTTTAAAACGCTTGTTGTTCCTGTCAAACCCGAAGTGGTAGTGGCACCAGCTTAAAATGCAGCATGTGTAGTATCAGGAACTGTCACCACTGATTCGCAACCATTACTTTCGGAATAGGTTCATTATTTTTCTGACATTGCATAGAGATCGTAATTTAGGACATTTTTAGAACTCTTTTCACCCCTTCTCTTCACTACATCCCTTTTAAATTTCGAATTTGTTTTCGACTGATTCTTAGAGGGTATTTATATTTGATAAGTAACTACCATGCAATATTTCAAGATTCTAGCCTCATCAGTATCACAGAAATCGCAATTTAGAACGTTTTTGTCACCTGCAACCTTCTAGTTGTAGTGGCACCTTAATAAAATATAGCTTATGTTTGAGCACGTTATATCACCACCAAATTGCAACCATTTTTTTAAAAGCGGTTGGGTATTTCGAAAGTTGCGTAGAAATCGCAATTTAGAACGTTTTTAGAACGCTTTTCGCGCGTTTCCACCCCTTTTAGATGCCGATTTTTTAAAGAAATGTTCATAGAGATCGTTTATATCTTATAATTAACTACAATGCCTAATTTCAATTTGCCAGCCCCTGCAGTATCAGAATATTTGCAATTTAGAATTTTTTTTGCTTCTGCAACCTCCAGGTGACAGTAACACCGACATAAATAGAGCCTATGTTAGAGTAAGAGCTGTCATCATCAATTTCCAGTTTCCAACCATTACTTTTGAAATCGGTTTGATATTTCCGCGGATTGCATAGAAATCGCAATTTAGAATGTTTTTAAAACTCTTTTCGCCCATTTTTATCCTTTTTAAAATTCGAGTTTTTCAGTGAATGTTCTTAAAGATAATTTATATCTTATAAGTAACTACCATTCGTAATTTCAATTTGCTAGCCCCTGCGGTATCACAAAAAACGCAATTTAGAACGTTTCTTGCTCCTGCAATACCCAAGTGGTAGTGACACCAACATAAAATGGAGCCTATGTTGGAGCAAGAAGTGCCACCATCAATTTCCAGCCACTACTTTTGAAATTGGTTTGGTGCTTCCTGAGAATTTAAATTTAGAACGTTTTTAGAACGCTTTTCGAACTTATTCACCCCTTTGAAACTTCAAACTTTTTAAGAAATATTTTTATTGATCATTTATATCTTATAAGTAACTACCATGCCAAATGTTATGTTTCTAAACCCTTCAGTGACACAAAAATCTCATTTTTAGAACGTTTTTTGCTCTTGCACCTACTTTGGGGTTGTGTCACTGACATAAAATATATCTTATTTTGGAGAGAGGGCTGTTACTATCATTTTGACACCATTATTTTTTAAATTGGTTTGGAACTCCCTGATATTGTGTAAAAATTGTAATTTGGAACGTTTTTAGAACGCTTTCCGCGCATTTTCCTCCCTTTTAAACTTCGATTTTTTTAGGAAAGATTCTTAGAGATCATTTATATCTTATAAGTAACTTCCATGCCAAATTTCATGTTTATAGGCCCTCCAGTAACACAAAAATCGCATTTTTAGAACGTTTTTTGCTCCAGCACCCCCTTTGGGATACTGTCACAGATATAAAATATAGCTTATTTTGGAGCAAGGTCTGTTACTATCATTTTGACGCTATTATTTTTTAAATCGGTTCGGAACTTCCCGAGATTGTGTAAAAATCGCTATTTAGAACTTTTTTAGAACGCTTTTCGCGCATTCCCACCCATTTTAAATTACTATTTCTTTTGGAAATGTTCTTAGAGATCATTTATATGTTATAAGTAACTACCATGCCAAATTCCATGTTTATAGGCCCTTCAGTAACACAAAAATCACATTTTTAGAATGTTTTTTGCTCCTGCACCCCTTTGTCTAAATGGTATCGACATAAGATATAGCCTGTGTTGGAGCAGGGACCAATACCATCATTTTTATACCATTACTTTTGAAATCGGTTCTGTAGTTCCAGAGATTACCTCAGCAAAATAAACACTCAAACAAACAAACAAAACAAAAGTTTATCTCATAATGTAATGGAATTCTTTTTTGTGGCCCTGTAAATGAATAATAAATATTGTTTGCACCGCATATGATAAAGAATGTATATTTAAATGCATTTCATAAATCATTTCAATTTCATTATGTTCGAAAGGCTGCAACATTATTAAAAACTATCTCAAACGATTTTTCAACATAGGCCGTAATGTAATGGAATTCTTTTGATTGTCCCTGTAATCTTCCACTTTCACCCACCACGACCAAACTGCCTTACTAACAGCAGGAGACCATGGGCTATCTAACCACACCAACCTCGTGTTGGTGGCAGTGCGTGTTCGTGAAGAAAAGTCTGGCTTTCCCCCACACACAAGGCTTATATATATATATATATATAAATATATAGATAGATAGATATAGATATAGATTTTTCTCTGATTTTTGGTAATTACAAAAATTCGTGTTTCCATTGAATCAATTATTTTTTTGTTATTATTAGTAGCTAATAATCTATTTTTCCTCAATGCCTATTTATAGTTCTGTAATAGTCCTAATACTTCTCACTCTTCTATACCTAATGGTAACATTAGGATTTACACATATTGAAATGTTGATAACATATTCAAAATATATTATTAATATAGAATGGAAACTTAGCCATTCATTATATATGTTGAAATAAATAAAAAGGCAGACTTAAAGGCATGGATCGAATTGAGTATATTTGATATTAACAAGAACAATTACACAAACATACTGAAAGAAAACAGAAAATTTGCAGGTATTTATAGATTTTGCAAGGCCCATGGCGGAGAATTGGCGGCCGTGAAAGAAAGCTACATAAAACAACCAATCACAATAAACATAGTTGTACAAAAAGAAATTAATAAGAATTTAATGTAATGCCATGATTATTTTCAACACCCGCCCATAATCTAGCATTACATAACAAAACAAAGAAATTTCTTGAAATCAATCATTAATAATAATATGACACAATTTAAACATTACTTGTACAAACAACAAAGAAATAATACTTCATAAAATTTAACTTTAGGTAATGCCTTTGCAAATAAATCAGCAATTTGCATATTCGTAGGAACATATTCAATTTTTATGTTATTTTCTTTTATAATATTGCGAACAAATTTCAATTTGATATCAATGTGTTTCATTCTACCATAATTACTCTCATTACTGATACATTTTATACATGATTGATCATCCTCAAAAATTACTAAATTCTTAATATTTACAATTTCACTAGCAATATTTTTAAACCATAACAAGTCTTGCAAACTTTTAGTTAAAGCAATGACTTCAGCTTCAGTTGATGATAAAGCAACTGATTTTTGTTTATTACAACACCACAGAACAGGCATGTTACAAAACATTAAAATATAACCTGTTACTGATTTGCGGTCATTTGTGTTAGCCCCCCAATCAGCATCAACATACATGGATAATTTAGGATCAGAATTTTGCTTTTTATACACAAGTTTTAAAGACAATGTTTCTTTTAAATATCTTAAGATTTTCTTAAGTGCTTTCCATGCAATTTCAGGATTTTCTTACAATCGACTTAAACAGTTAAAAGCATACAAAATATCAGGTCGAGAAATATAAGTTAAATATAATAAACAACCTACAAGTTCACCATATGGGCCATTAAAAGGTTTACCATTTTTGAAATCAGATGGGGTGGACTTAGAGATCTGCACGGGCCGGCCCGTGGCCCGAAGCCCGAGCCCGGCCCGGCCCGCTGGCCGGGCTCGGGCCGATTTTCACTCACGGCACTCGGGCCGGGCCGGGCTCGGGCTCCACTATTCTCGGGCTTTAAAAATGAAAATTATAAACATGAGAAAAAAAAAAGTTAAGATAAATATTTTTGGTCAGAGCTACCTCGTACGAGACAAATTTTTAACCAAATCGACGTAAAAATCAATGTTTTGTAAAAAATTCACTCGGGCCGGGGTTTTTTTTCTCGGGCCGAGATTTTATCTTTTTTCCGGGCCGGGCTCGGGCCGATAATTTAACTTTTTTCCGGGCCGGGCCGGGCTCGGGCCGAACTTTTAAGATTTTTAGCGGGCCGGGCCGGACCAATATTACTTTTTCTACGGGCCGGGCCGGCTCGGCTCGGGCCGAACTTTTAATTTTTTTATCGGGCCGGGCCGATTTTTTTTTTCGATGAGTCAGGCCGGGCCCGGGCCTGGAAATTTCGGCCCGTGCAGACCTCTAGGTGGACTTAGGAGAAATAGGAATGTCACTGGGTTTACAATCTAGCATATTAAACTTACTTAACAATTTAATTATGTAAGACTCTTGATCCAGTATTAAACTATCAGAATTGAATTTCATTTGAATACCTAGAAATTCTGAAACACTTTCCGATTTTGACATGTGAAACTCGTTATATAATAGGAAAATAACTACATTAGTTTCATTTACATCTGAACCTGCAATTAACATATCATCTACATACAAAGCAATAATTATTTTATGATCATTATTATACCGAATAAAAATACAAGGTTCATTATCACAAGATTTAAAATTTAACTTTGAAATAAATTCATGAAACCTTTCAAACCATTGTCGTGGGGCTTGTTTTAGACCATATAAACTTCTTTTAAGTTTACACTTTCGCCCACTTTTACATCATAGCCTTGCGGCTGATCCATAAAAAAAAGTTCATTTAACTTACCATTCAGGAACGCTGTTTTAACATCTAACACAAATGCATATAAGTCTTCATTTAAAATCAAAATAAGAACCAAACGTAAAGCTGGCATACTTATTACAGGGGAAAAGGTTTCACTATAGTCTAGCCCTTCTTTTTGCATAAATCCACGAGCTACGAGTCTCGCCTTATGTCGACCACCTCTTTTGATGGTAAATACCCATTTGCAGGAAATAGGTCGTTTGTCAGGTGCTAATTTTTCAAGATCCCAGACATCGTTGATTTTCATACTTTCAATCTCCGCGTCCATAGCTTCTTTCCACAAGCGTTGTTCATCACTAGGATGGGATTTGATATCATCAAACGTTAATGTTTCTTGTTGGCAAAGTAATGCTTCGTAAACTTCAGGATCTGGATAACGTACAGGTTGCTTTTTAAATCTTTCAGATTTTCTTGTTTTGTCTTCTTTCTCTTTAGGATCATCTAATTCATCACTCGTATTTTCTAGAACATCTGGATCAATTTCATTATCGACTGGTTCTGAATTTTCTAGAATGTATTGTTTCGACTGAACATTTTCCTTTTTCTCTTCGTCGAATTTCACATTTCTTGATACAGTTATGCGTTTCGTTTCAGGATCTAGTAATCTATATCCCATTGAAGAATAACAATGAAGATCATTTGTTTAGACCTATCGTCAAGCTTCTTTCGATGAACGGAAGGAATTAACATGTAAGTACTGCATCCAAAAACACGTATGTGCTTGAAATCGGCTTCTTTTCCATATTTCAGGAAGTACGGAGTATTGTTCTCAATAGTGCTGCTTGGCATTCGGTTTTTCAAGTAAGCTGCTGAAAGGATAGCTTGACCCCAAAAAGTCTTTGGTAAATTTGATTCAGCAATTAAAGCACGTCCTATATTCAGAAGCGACCTATTGCAGTGTTCAGCTACTCCATTCAAAGATTGCGTGTATGGAGGAGCGGGATCGATCACTATACCAAGATCACTAGTAAAATTCACTAAATCATTAGAAAAATATTCCTTCCCGTTATCACATCTAATTTTCTTCACTGTAGGGTTGTATTTTAAGAACATTTTTAATTCTTCCGAGACTTCACTTTTATGTTTCAGTAAACGTACTTCAGTAAAACGAGAAAAATCATCGATAAGAGTCATAAAATAGCACTCGCCAGAAAAGGTTGTCGGAAAAATAGGTCCACAAATGTCACTATGAATCAAAGTCATTGACTTGGTTTCTCTTTTTCTTGGTCCTCTTCCAATTGGTGTTGCACTCTGTTTTGCCCGAGCACAAATATCCCAAAAAGAATCAGGTACCGGAAGCTTCATATCTTTCAATACTTTGTCACTCGGATGACTAAGTCTGCGATGCCAGATATCACAATGATTTTTCTTTGAAGTAAAAACGGTTTTGTAAACAGGGACAAAGTCACTTACGTATTGTCCATTCAAATCACGTTCACCAAAGTAAAAACGGTTTCTCCCTTTTTGATTCTTGAAAATAACTGTATAATTTGCACTTTCAATTTTCCTAACGGAAATGAGTTGCCCGTTTAAGTCTGGAACATAAAGTACATCCTTTAAAGTAATTTCCATTCCATTTGACAGTTTTCCATTAATATTTCCAATACCTTTGATTTCTAGATTCGTTGTTTTTGATGCGCATTTAATAGTTCCTGAAGAAGGTACTAAGGATGCGAAATAATTTTCATTAGAACACATATGGGAAGTTGCTCCGGAATCTACTATAAATTCATTCTTTTTAATGCTTCCAGCAACGAAAGAAACAGCTGAAGAGGCAATTTTTTCTTCATTTGAATTTTTAACAGCTTTACAGTTACGTTTTATGTGTCCGGATTTTCCACAAGAATGGCAAGTAATTTTCTTTCTACAATATTTCGCTGTATGCCCTTTAGAGTTGCAAATATTTTCAAAAGAATTCTTTGCGAGTCGACACAAATGCAGTATTATCATGAGCAGCCTTAGTATGTACTTTTTCTTTCTTTGAATCCAAAAGTGCTTCAGCATCTAATAATCTTTGTGTCACGAAATCTAATGTCAAAACAGAATTCGGTTGGTTTTCTAAAGCAATCTTAACACTTTCAAATTCCTGAGGCAATGAGATCAAAATATAAACAATAGTATCCGTTTCATTAACTTCTGCCCCAGACAGCTTAAGATCCGAAATTAATTTATTTATTTCATCAATGTGATTTCTCATAGAAACTGTACGATCTTTCTTAATCGTTGCCAATCTCTTCCGAATTAAAATTTGATTCACTGCACGCTTTGTATCATAAGTGCATTCTAATTTATTCCAAATTTTATGAGCTGTATTTTCATCTTGAAGTGATGCAAGAATATTATCACTTAATAATGATAATAATAAACCGTAATCCTTTTTTGCTTTCACGACATCGGCGGCATTGTCGGGAGCCGCTTCAATTTCCAAGAATTTTTCAAATTCCTTAGCAGCAAAAATTGCCGTTACTCTTCGTTTCCATACCGAAAAACTTTTCCATCACCTTAAAATAGAGGGATGCCGTAAACATCTTTTGAAGAATCCATTCTGCTCGATAAAATATATAAAAAGTAAGATAAAATCTTTTTCACACAAAATCCCAGCAGAAATGAAAAACAGAAAAATAACGGCGTCAGTATGTCTCGCAGCTCATTTCAACACTTGCTAGAACCATGCTCTGCTGTTGAAATAAATAAAAAGGCAGACATAAAGGCATGGATCGAATTGAGTATACTTGATATTAACAAGAACAATTACACAAACATACTGAAAGAAAACAGAAAATTTACAGGTATTTATAGATTTTGCAAGGCCCATGGCGGAGAATTGGCGGCCGTGAAAGAAAGCTACATTAAACAACCAATCACAATAAACATAGTTGTACAAAAAGAAATTAATAAGAAATTAATGTAATGCCATGATTATTTTCAACAATATACGAATACAAAGATCAGAAAATAAGGTAAGTTTGCACAGAATCTATGTTATACATTTATGAATTTTATCTGTACAATAAACAATAAAAATTCAAGATTCTTTTCTCTTTATTTTTTCACGAATTAAGTAATGGATCATTCGATATGTGTATTGAGTATTTATTACAAAAATTATTCTTAGAATCCTTTTTTACATTATTTTTTTTATTTTATCCTTTAATATTTCTATCCTGATCATGCAAAATCTAATATTGTGTCACCACGACTGTCGTGAATTTCCATAAATTAACACTGCATCTTTTAAAGAAATAACAGTTCATTAAATAAATTAAGAAAATTTCACAGGATCCTTCTGTTGGAACTTCTGCCAGAAAAACCGGAAGAGATATGTTTTATTGTTTAAATTCAATTCCCGAAACATATCTCACAATTTTGAGCGAAAAGTAGCAAACAAATGAAAGGATTTTATTCTTTTAAATTTTCTTAAATATGAAATCTTCTAAATTTTAACTGCTATTATCCCCGAATAATATGCTTCTTTCGCTATAACTTTGAAATTTCTAAAATTCATCCACAAACTCCTTCATACTCGTATTTTCACGTAAGCTTGCGAATACTTTTTTAATTGCTTAGAAATATTTATCTTGTTCTGTTGCAAAAAAATTCGACTAAAGTACATCTCCTTTCAAAACTCTTTTTATAGAAAATATTTCTTATTTTCAGATATCTAGACACACGGCAGTGTGTCAGCCAAGTTCGCCTGACATAGCCGTGTGTTATTTACACGAACCATTTCGAGCTGTTTTCATCAAATTTCAATGTTCTACTACTGAAAATCTATGAGACCTACGTACTTGTTATACGAAATGTGTAGTAAGGCCACCCTAATTACCTAAAATCCAAAATTTTATAAATAACGCTTAATTAGTTTCCGAGATAATGACATTTGAAAATGTCTGATAATCGATAATTTTACCACTGACTGACTGACTGACTGACTCACTCATCAAAAAGATCTCGTATATCTACTGCAGCTACAGACTTCAAATTTGGTGCGAAGTTTGTTTACACTATAAAACTAAGGAAAAAAATAAAAAAATTGTGAAAATCGATGAATTACTCACCTGGGGGTGCCCATTTTTACTTTAACATTACGTCTATTAGGCGAAATTTTAATTTGCCGTAGGAGGGGACCCTGTTCTGTCGCCAAATACCGCCAAGTTTCTCGCCAACATGGCGATATATCGCCAAATTTGGCGACCAAAATTAGTCGCCAAAAGTGACGCCACCTTGGCGATATCGCTAATATTTCGCCAAATTCCCATAGACTTCTATTATAAACCTATCTACTTACTGGAGGTTTATCTGGGTTTACTTGCTTACAGAAAATCAACAAATTGAGATATTCTGTCCGTCACAGAGCCCGTTCTCAGAAACTATACATGTTGGATACTTGAAATTTTGCATACTTATAGCTGAACACCACACATCATACGACAAATCATAAAATTTTGATAAAGTCGTACATTTAACCCTTTGGCTCCCACATGTGTATTTTAAACAATTCTTTTTAAGTGAGCCCCTAATTAGGTTGGAGGCGTGAAATTTTACAGATTTATAGCTGAACACTTCACATCAAACGACAAATCATAAAATTTTGAAAAAGTCGTACATTTAACCCTTTGAACTCCCACATGTGTATTTAAAAAAATACTTTATAAGTGAGCCTTAATTAAGTTGGGGGCATGAAATTTTGAATACTTATAGCTCAACACCTCACATCAAATGACAAACCATAACAGTTTGAAAAAGTCGTACATTTAACCCTTTGGGCTCCCACATATGTATTTTAATCAATTCTTTCTATGTGAGCTTCTAACAAGGTTGGAGGCGTGAAATTTTGCATACTTATAGCTGAACACCTCACATCAAATGACGAATCATAAAATTTTGAAAAAGTTGTAAATTTAACCCTTTGGGGTCTCACATGTGTATTTTAAACAATCCTTTCTAAGTGAGCCCCTAATTGGGTTGGAGGCGTAAAATTGTACATACTTATAGCTGAACACCGCACATCAAACGAAAATCTATAAAATTTTGAAAAAGTCGTACATTCAACCCTTTGGGCTCCCACATGTGTATTTTAAACAATTCTTTCTAAGTGAGCCCCTAATTAGGTTGGAGGCGTGAAATTTTGCATACTTATAGCTGAGCACCTCACATCAAACAAGAAATCATAAAATTTTGAAAAAGTCGTGCATTTAACCCTTTGGGCTCTCACATGTGTAGTTTAAATAATATTTTCTAAGTGAGCCCTAATTATGTTGGAGGCGTGAAAATTTGCATACTTATAGCTGAACACACATCAAATGACAAATCATAAAATTTTGAAAAAGTCGTACATTTAACCCTTTGGGCTTCCACATGCGTATTTTAAGCAATTCTTTCTAACTGAGCCCGTTATTAAATTGCAGATTTGAAATTTTGCATACGTATAGCAGAACACCTGAGGCCAGGTTACAAATCATAAAATCTTGAAAAAGTCTTACGCTTAACCCTCTGGGCTTCCACATATGTATTTTTAAGCAATTCTTTCTAAGGAAGCCCCTAATTAAGTTGGAGACATGACTTTTTGCATACGTATAGCTGAGTACCTCAGACCACACGACAAATCATAAAATTTTCAAAAAGTCATATATTATTTACTCCTCCGGGCTCAGACTTGTGTATTTTAAGCAATTTTTCTAACCTCCGCCCTTTTCACCCGGGGAGCACTTTTCCAACTTTTGCCGACACCCCTTTGACCATTCTTTCATATTATGCACCATAGCCTTACATATTTTAGTTTCACTTTTTACCGCCAGGGGCGCCTACTTATCTCGGGTGCTATGGGCTCAATCCCCTCGTCTAATATATCTACGGATAGTATGAAAAAAGGAGTTTCGTTCGGATAGAGGTTTGTTTAGAATAGAGTGCGCCCCTGGTTGCGAAATTTGGAACTAACAGATTTTTCAAAAGGATAAAGTGTTTTGAAAGGAAAATTAAACGAAACCCTCTGTGCGATATGTGATCACACTTACCCACTTGTTATTTTCAAAATCATCAGAGAAAAGGATATTTAATTAATTAAATTTGAAAATCCAGGGAGAGGCAACGTCCTTCCTCTGCACTGCCGGCACCCATAGATGAATGATACATAGTGTGGCATAAGCACATAACTTTATTTTTCACTTTCAGTACAAAACAGCAGGCCCAGCTATAGGATATTTAATTGGAAAATTTAATATAGGAACTTAATAGGAATTGTTGTTTCAGAAACAATAAAAATTTCGAATCAATACATTTCGTTTCAAAACATGCATTCAATATAGCAGTATTAAAATATAGATTTCAGCCGCAAATTGACAGTCAAATAGTTCGTTGTAGGAAATTTAAATTAAAATTGAATGTTGCTTGGTGGATAAAATAGTCACATGTAAACACATTTAAAGCATTAAGTAAAGTGTCTAAATATATTGTAACTTTACAAAAAGTAATGATATCTAACAAAAACATAGCTGTGAAAAAAGGCAGCCAAGTTCTGTAAAGACAATGGCAAGAAAAGAAGTGATATCTAAGTGGGTGCCAAGTTCAAATAAAATTCACTCAAACTTACCTACAGAAGTATTAGAGCATTTTTTAAATTGTTTAGAAATAAAAATTATTGATAGCATATTAATAATAAATCTAGAACTTGGCAAGTTTTTGATAAATGTTATGCCTATCAATTTCATGTCTTAATAAAATGATGATGTTAATATTAACAACAATGTCATTATAAAAAAATTAATATATAGTTACTATTATAAACAAATGACTCATGTTAAAGATTTGATAAACCAATAAATACACAGATACACTGCCGCTCGTCTTTGGTTATCACTCTAGCACCCACCCTCCAGAAACCTCAATGCAAACAGACTAAAAGGCCTGAGAAAGAGACAGACACCCTTACGCTTGTTCTTGGTCATCCCTCTAGAGACTGCACCCCTTTAACCGTTCAGGGGCAAAGAGCTTTTATTCGTGACATGCTGAAATGATTGAATCACACCAGAATTTAAAAACAAATTTATTTCAAAATGGGTAAAAGCTTCTTTTCACGTATTTAATAAAATTAAACTTTTTAGTCCTGAATTCGAGTGTCAATATGGCATTTTGCAGTTAAAATTAGGTGGGATATATTTTATTCCACCACCCTTCAAGGGAAAGGAGCTCACTCAAATGAAGGCTTCCAAACATGAAATAACAAGTTTTGATATAATAATGTCATTAATAAAAATAAAGGACTCGTAGGTAAAAACTTGCCAAATTCTA
Source organism: Maratus speciosus (assembly GCA_963932465.1). Taxonomy (NCBI): domain Eukaryota; kingdom Metazoa; phylum Arthropoda; class Arachnida; order Araneae; family Salticidae; genus Maratus; species Maratus speciosus. The sequence continues at coordinate 54,098,520 of OZ010786.1, read as the reverse complement.
GATTTATTATTAATATGCTATCAAAAATTTTTATTTCTAAACAATTTAAAAAATGCTCTAATACTTCTGTAGGTAAGTTTGAGTGAATTTTATTTGAACTTGGCACCCACTTAGATATCACTTCTTTTCTTGCCATTGTCTTTACAGAACTTGGCTGCCTTTTTTCACAGCTATGTTTTTGTTAGATATTATTATACATAATGCATACTTCTAGCTGAGTAATAAAACCATTAAAATTTTCAACCCAGAAAAATAGACTCGCGGCATTAAATCAAATGACCCGCTACAATTGAATTCGTTAGAGCGCTAATTGTGACACATGAGTCCTATTTAGTTTCTAAAATGGAATAACAGTTAACGAGCAAATGCCTTCATATTTAAGATTTCTCCTTCTGTGTATATGACCAATTGTTGTTTCCAATCATTATTGAGCACCACAAGTGTCTGAGATGTTCTGCTCTAGAAGCTGGTAGACGGGAGGTGCTGCGTTCGAACCCAATCGCGACCGTAGTCCTACCCGTTCGGAGTTTTCGTGGTTTTCTTCGAATCTTGGGAAACCTTGCGTAAATACGGGTTAGGTTCCCTTAGAAAGACTCCAACGTAGGGCACTCGCCCTCGGGCCTATATCCCTCCAGTATATAATCGGCCGTCAAAGATCAACTCAACTCAACCCCAATCATTATTTTTATGCACCATTTTTTCTGAAAAGCTTTATTTGCAATATTTAATTACTAAAATTTTGAGATTGCATAAGACAAAATTATCTGTGCAAAAATACTGATTTCTAATTCCAAACAACATATTGATAAAATACAAATTGTTTGTTGGGACTATGACTGCCTCGTTCGTTAAACATTAACAAAAACAATAAAATTACAGTGAACAATGAGACTCTAACAAATTAACTCGAAGAAAAGACGAATTATTTCGAAATAAACTAACTTAAACTTGCACAGTAAAAGTCACTTCAATATGCATTTACACGCTCTACTTACTCATACGTTAAGCCTAAATTATCACGGGTTGATATGGATTGATATGGAAATTGGAATTGATATGGAAATTTCGCAGGCTTCTAACAAGGTGGGGGGCAACTTTGGTAATCACAGATTTTGATTATTTTGATATATTTTGTAGGGTAGAGACCCCTCAGTCTCATATTCAACGGATTTTATGCAATACTCCTTTGTTCTGGTGAAACAGGGGGGAGGGTCTAATATTACAACACCATTTTTAAGTCTTAAATACTTACTATGCAACATGATGGTTATTTTGGTCGTAGCTTAGTTGGTACGGCGTTTTCTCGTTGTTCTTCAGGTTGGATACTGGAATGCGCAACATTTGTTTTTCTCATTTGTTGTTTTATAAGTATACTTGTAATTATACTTTAATAATATCATTGTCAATTAAAAATTGTAATATTGTATATCAATTATAATTTTAACCTATTTATTTCTTTAGTTGTAACTAAATAGTTGTATACAACAACATAAAACTCTTATTTTTTTAAATACTTTTAAAATGTATTTTATATATTCGTTACCGATACAATAATATTGAACAATTGTGTCAACTCATAATTTTAAAGAAACATCATTTATGTATCGCCTTAACAAGAGAAGTCAGAAAGATGATAATATTACTCTGTTTTTAAAATAAAAAGAATAATTATCTTAAAAGTTAGCTCAGAATTAAATTACAACCTATTTTTTGCATACTAAAGATTTTTAAATTTGTAATACGTATGCTTGCTCATTAAATTATTTTGCTTTCACCATTAGTTTCTTTCTGCTTTTATTTTTATTTTATCTGAAGATGTTTTATTTTATAATAATTAGAGGGAGCCATGACAGGTTTTGCAACTATTTCGGAATTTTTGTTATTCAATAATAGATCTAATTTTTAAAAATCTCTTTAAATGATTAGAAATACTAAATTAAAATTTAAATATGCTAATATAATAATTAATGTGTGGTATTAAAATTTTTAAGCTGAGATTATTAAATTATAATTACAACCATAGTTATAAAACAAAAAAAGAGAAAAACAAATGTAGCGCGTTCCGGTATCGAATACGAACCCGCGGAACAAGGGTCAAACGCCGTATCAACTGAGTTACGACCAATGTAGTCCTCTCGCTAAAAAGTAAGTTTTTAAGTTGTATTATAATATTAGCCCTCCCACTGTTTCTAAAGAACTAAGGATCGTTGTATAAAATCCGTTGATGAGTCTAAGGGTTCTCTACCCTACAACGTATGTTAAAATAATCAAAATCTGTGATTACCAAAGTTGTCCCTCTCCTTGTAAGACATTTTTACTTGAGAAAACAAAGTTATTAAATCCTGCTACTATAAAAATCGCTACTAATTCTTTCTTAGTATCTATTCTAAACCTGCTAAAATGACTATCTCACTCAAGCTAAAATTGGCAGCCTTTCTACGTATACAAAGACTCCTACGGCAAACTATCCATTATACTATATGTAACTTAATCCCTGGAGATGAGTAATATTCATTGTGAAAAAATCGCTTGACCAAATAAAAGTTTCCCATTTTATAGCAAAGAATCATGATCAAAATTCACAAACTACAAAAGCACCTGTAATTTCACCGAGTTCAATCACACGATCAAAATTAGTTATCATAAATTCACAAACTAAAAAGGTTACCTATAATTTCGTAGAACTCAATCACACATTGAAAATTAATTATCAGAAATTCATAAACTACAAACGTACCTGTAATTTCACCGAGCTGAATCACGCAATCAAAATTAATTATCAGAAATTCACAAACTACAAGAGTCACTGTAATTTCACCGAGCTCAATAATACGATCAAAATTAATTATCATAAATTCAGAAACTACAAAAGTACCTGTAATTTCACGGAGCTCAATCACACAATCAAAATTGATTATCTTAAATTTACAAACTACAAAAGTACAGTCGTGGGAAAACGAGTACACACCCCTACTAACTCCTCAACAAATTATCGTAGAAAAAAGTTACTGGTACCGAACGATTGGAAATAAGGCCTACTTTTAAATTATGTATATAAAATTTGCTTAGGTGGTCATCTACATATTGAAGCGTACCCAAACTTCATTTTTTTCAATGCAATACCCAATTTTAACAAGATATTTCAAATCTTCGGTTCAAACTATGCCTAGATACCAAATTCCAAGTCATTTCAATGATAAGTTTTTGAATTATAAACATTCAAAATTTAGTGTTTCTAATGTTAAATGACATTTTCATATTTTTATTAATATCTCTTGAAATTATACTCCTAATGTGCAAATTTTTTGTGTAGCAATAATACTAAAATGCCCAAACATAAATACGTTGAATTTGCAATTTTTATAATTTTATGATATGAATTGCGAATTATGAAATTATTATAAAATAGCAATTAAAGCCTTTGTGCAAGAATATTCAAAAGCAGAAAACCAACGTTTAAAAATGCACAAATAATACGTGAAAAGCAGCAAACAGCTGTTTCAAATCAACTTCGAATCTCGCTAGTAGATTCGAAACAGATGTTTGCTGCTTTTTACGTATTATTTGTACATTTTTAAACGTTGGTTTTCTGCTTTTAAATATGAAATTACTATTCGAAAAAATTATGAATTGCAACCTACGATTTTTTTGATGGATTTAGATTTATTAAGTCCGGCACTTACGGAATCTAAAATTTTACTTTCCCTCCAAGTAGTTTTCAAATTATACTTAAAACACGGCAAAATGATGGTTTGAGATAGAAGTCTATGATAGAAGTGACTAGATATTTTGGAAATTTCTTAAGCTATCCTTTGACTGCTTGAGTGGCGCTTAAGGCGCGCTACACACCAGAGAGACATGCGACAATAATCGTGAGACATGAGGCAAATTCTGCTGTTCAAATTGGTTTTTTCTTTGTTAACAGGGTGAAATTGTCGCATGCCTCACGTTTTTCTGCCGCATGTCTCCCTGGTGTGTGGCGCGCCTTAGATGTCTTGATCAAGAAGGGTGTTCTGTCGGTCAACAATAGAGTGCCAAACATCAATTTCTATACAGCCCCTAAAATACGCTAGTTTTAAAATAATTTATTTCTCGGAAATATATTGTGCGACTTGCTTAAAAATTTGATTTTAGGCTAATTGAAAGGTGTAGAGTTTATTTATGCTGTCAAATTGTGTATTGCTATTGAAAAAAACGAAATTATAGCTCGTTTTAATATGCAGATGGCCCCTAAGCAAATTTTATATACATAGTTTAAAAGTAGACTTATTTACCAATCGGTTGGTACCTGAAACTTTCTTTTACGATAATTTTTTGCAGTGTTAGTAAGGGGTGGTTACTTTTTTTTCCACGACTGTACCTGTAATTTCACAATGCTCAATCACAGAATCAAAATTAATTATAATAAATTCATAAACTACGAAAGTACCTGTAATTTCACCGAGCTCAATCAAACGACAGAAAATTAAATGTTCAAATAGGTAGCTATCGATCAGCAGAGACAGGCTCATTTTGATAAGCTATGAAAACTTGATTTCCAAATACGGGAAAAACATTCGCAGGTAAAAATCTTTAATTTCAGAACAGCAAATGTTTCCATTACAACCTTAGACATTTATGCCTAATGTTACTATAGTCATGAGATTGTGAATATCATGTTATTTCTATTCATAAAATGATAATAGTTCTCAAGTAAACAATAGTTTAGTTAGTGTTATTCAAATTTTTATGTATATATTTATATTTAGGGTGTATTTTTCTTTCATACATAATTAGTGTGAAAAACAACAATTATTTTTTCAAACATATTTGATTTGAAATTAAATAAAAAATTAAATATTAAATAAAAACAAACGCTTATAACCCGTAAGGCATGGTGACGCCACGTCGACGTCGTTGTGAAGTCACACTGTGACTTTGTGACCGTCGATGTGACGTCACATGACGTCGATGTGAAGTCATATAGTGACTAAACTGTGAAGTCGTTATGGCTGTTTTAGAGCCCGTTTGTGACGTCACTTTGTGAAGTCACGGTGAAAAATGTGTCGTTTGTGACTATTTAGGAGATAACTTTGTGACGTACTTGTGACGAAAGCGACAATGCTTTGAAGGAACATTGTGACCAATTTGTGAAATATGTCATTTGTAACGAAATTTTCATAACACTGATAATTTTGTGACGATTTCTTGACGATTTTCTAACAATTTAAAAGATACAGGATCATCTGAATTTATTAATTACAGCATGCGATCTTTCTGTCAGAATTGGTTTAGAGTCCTAAAATCGTATACTCATAATTTATGAACAAATAATGTATAATATGTATAAATAGCCACATATAGTTTAGAGACTTTCTTCTAAATTAAAGTTAAAAATTCAATTTCCTTCACATATAACACAACTGTAACAGAGTGTGTTATTTTCAATATTTGTAGAATATTCCATTTTAAAAGTACACTGCTGGCCATTAAAATTGCAACACCATGAAAGATTGAAAATACAACAAAGATATTTATTGTACGTAAACAGTATGGCATGAAAACAAAATGATTAAATTTGTAAACAGTTTGGAAGTGTACAAGGGTGCGAAACTGGTAGAAACAGCTGCTCCCCCTGACAGCTAAAACGGCCCTTACTCGGTTGCGCATGAAGTCGAACTGGGCTTGGAGGACAGAAACGGGCAACTAATTCGATGCTGCTTCAAGTTAATGCTACATTTCATCGACCGTATTAGCTGGAGAAAGGTGGCGGTTTAGTCCCTAAGCAATTCATGACCACATGTTTTCAATGGGTGACATATCTGGAGACCATGCAAGCCAGGTCAGCAATCGAATACCCTGTGTATCGAAGAAGGTCAGAACACGACGTGCAATATGCGGTCTTGCGTTATCTTGCTTCAAGATGGCATCTGGCAGCCCTGGAAGACAGGGCACAACCACTGGACGTAAGATGTCACAAATGTACCGATCTGCGTTCAAATTACCGTTGATCCGAACTAGAGATGTGCATATCGTGTACCCAATGGCTGTCCAAACCATCACACCAGGTGTATGCCGATATCGAATGCAAGCAGGCGACAGGCGTTCTCCTCGGAGCCTCCAGACACGTATACGGCGATCAGAATAGTGCACGTAGAAACGGGATATGTCTAAAAAGACGACATTGTGCCAGTCTTGCATCCAGCTTTGTCGTTCGGTGCACCAGAGTCGCTGACTCTCTCTATGCTGCATTGTCAAGGAAAGTCGCAGTACTGGTCGCCGTGCTGACATTCCACACTGCCGTAAACGTCATCGCACCGTACGAGCGGATACTAGGCGTGCTGCAAGCATGCCCATTTCCTGAATAATGGTCCGAGATGTGGTTGTACGGTTTTGCAGGGTCGACCTCACAATGTGTCTATCTTCTCGGCTGTTAATCATAGGAGGGCGTCGAGATCCTGCACGGCGTTCAGTATGACCCTCAGCAGTCCATTGATTCCATATTTGCATGACAGTGGTTGGATTTCGACCAGTGCAACGGGCGATATCACGGAGCGATAATCCACACTATCGATAGGAAACGATACTGCCTCTATCCAATTGTCGCACTTAGTGGTAAGCATTTCTTCTTATTATTCGAGGCATAACACAATATTCTGAGCAAACATCAACCTTACAAAGCGCTTTCCGAATGTGAAATCCACTACGCAACTTTTCTTTTATGCAGTGCTTCAGATGTCGTTTCTCCCGCCTGCCTCGTCTAAATGCGCTGAAATACTAATCATTTGCATATTCCAACCTCTTCTTCCTTTCATGTGATTTTGACGTTCGTCAGATCATTCCTTCCTGGTGTTGCAATTTTAATGGCCAGCAGTGTATTTATACAGAACATGCTGAAAATTGCACAGCATTAATTTTATTTATAAGTGACACACAAGGACTATTTTCTGTTGCAGTGGTGAGCCAGGCGAAAATAAAAAAACCTTTTTTATTTGTCGAATTTTGTAGTAGCTTAATTAAACTTTTTTTGTCTTTGAATATTTTTGCACACTTTTTAAGAGCTTTTACTCACTTTAACATCCAAAGGCATCAGCACATATACAGGGTGATTCAGCTCGTCGGTGACAAACTTTAAGGATCGATAGAGCACACCTAGACGAACATTTTTGAATAGGGAATGTAGGGTCCCTGACGCGATGGTAAGGCGCTAGGCGCTTTCGAAAATTTGGGTGCCGAAATTCGAAACGTCATAAAAACTAGGGAAATGGTTAGATTTTCTTGCTTGTTGCGTCGAAATGATTCTGTTTGTTTAGACTTTCTTCAGTACCAATTTGATAAGCGTATCTCTTAAAACATGGATAGGGGGCGCTGCAGACTTTGGAGAGCTAGACAACAACTTTAAGCCCGTTATTTTGATAATTTAACACATGCTCGCCAAAGTTTATACTCTAACTTAAAGTTTGAACCCAAAAGTAGAGCCCTGCAAAAAGCGTAAGAGCCGGAATAAAATGTCAAAGTACAGGGTGGTCGAAACTCGAAGGCTCCTAGGAGATAAACAAACAGATTTCTTGACTTATGGCATGCATTTTCATGATTCTGTTTGCTGGGGCTCTCTGAAACTCAGTTGAACGGTACAAAAAGAAACATCGATAGGGGGCGCTTTGGGCAAAAAACATAATTCGTTGACATTTCGGACGCTAACTGGAAACGGGGCGCTACGATCAGTTAGAAACAAAACAAGAGAGTAATTTACTTATCATAAGAAGCTATTAAAATTGCAGTTTGTTTGTTTTTTTTAACAAACATAGCTGGTTTCAATCATGCACAATGCGCGCAATAAAATTTACATAAGGTGCTTTTTGCTGATTTATGCAAAAGATATCGTACCATATCGATATGCAAAAGATACGTAATGCGTAGACGACAACGCGAGATGACGTAGTTGTATGCGCAGACACGTCTTTTGAACGTGCGGTACCTACTTAAGCTTCGGGTTACTTGTCTGCAGATCGGTAGTAGGATGGAACGGTACACAAACTCTGAATTGGCTGACATGCATTTGGCGTATGGCGCTGCTGGTTGTAATGGACGAGCCGCTCAGCGGTTGTACGCCGAGCGTTACCCCAACAGGCAAATCCCCTGCCATGCCTTCTTCGCTCGAGTACACCAGAGGTTGTCCACAACGGGATCTTTCGACGGAGGCAGGCCTGAACGGGAGCGATCAGTGAGCACCCCCGACAACGAAGAGGCTGTGCTTAACCTGGTTGAGGACAACCCAGGTCTTAGCACGAGAGATATCGCCAGACATGTTGGCATTTCGCAAGCAACTGCGTGGCGCATCTTACGTTCCCGGAATCTGCACCCCTACCACATCCAGCGGGTGCAGTTGCTCAGAGAGCAGGATTTTGGCCCTCGAGTGGAATTCTCAAGATGGTACTTGGCGATGAGATCCAGGGATCCCCGTTTTGTAAACAGCATTTTGTTTACGGACGAGTCCACCTTCAGCCGGGAGGGAATGTGGAACGCCCACAACAGTCATGTGTGGTGTGATGAAAATCCACATGAAACCAGAAGCCGAGCAGCCCAGGAGCGTTTCTCAGTAAATGTGTGGGCCGGCATTCTGGGGGATTGCCTCATTGGCCCTTATTTGTTACCTGAACGGCTGACAGGTGGAAATTACCTGATTTTCCTGGATCAAGTGCTGCCGCAGCTTCTGGATGAGGCGCACGTACCCGAAGGTTCGCGTCGCCGGATGTGGTTCCAGCACGATGGAGCTCCGGCCCATTACACGAACGACGTGCGTCTCCATCTAAACGCAAGGTATGGCCAGCGGTGGATCGGGCGTGGGGGTCCAGTTCACTGGCCTGCCCGATCACCAGACCTCACCTGCTTGGATTTCTTCCTTTGGGGTTACCTGAAGGCCGAGGTATACCATACACCTGTCAGCAGTGCTGAAGAACTTGTGGCGCGCATTGTGGCAGCTGCAGGGCAGATCAGAGATACTCCTGGCATTGTTGGAAACACACACTCCTCAATGCGACGGAGGTGCGAAGCCTGCATCATGGCCCAAGGTCGAAATTTCGAGCATCTTCTGTAGTGTTATTTTTTGTAAATAAATTTCCAGTATCATTGATGTTTTTGGTCTAAATTTATTCAGAAGTGTTGAGCAGAGGTAGAAAAAGTGTTTTCATTATTACTAACTGATCGTAGCGCCCCGTTTCCAGTTAGCGTCCGAAATGTCAACGAATTATGTTTTTTGCCCAAAGCGCCCCCTATCGATGTTTCTTTTTGTACCGTTCAACTGAGTTTCAGAGAGCCCCAGCAAACAGAATCATGAAAATGCATGCCATAAGTCAAGAAATCTGTTTGTTTATCTCTTAGGAGCCTTCGAGTTTCGACCACCCTGTACTTTGACATTTTATTCCGGCTCTTACGCTTTTTGCAGGGCTCTACTTTTGGGTTCAAACTTTAAGTTAGAGTATAAACTTTGGCGAGCATGTGTTAAATTATCAAAATAACGGGCTTAAAGTTGTTGTCTAGCTCTCCAAAGTCTGCAGCGCCCCCTATCCATGTTTTAAGAGATACGCTTATCAAATTGGTACTGAAGAAAGTCTAAACAAACAGAATCATTTCGACGCAACAAGCAAGAAAATCTAACCATTTCCCTAGTTTTTATGACGTTTCGAATTTCGGCACCCAAATTTTCGAAAGCGCCTAGCGCCTTACCATCGCGTCAGGGACCCTACATTCCCTATTCAAAAATGTTCGTCTAGGTGTGCTCTATCGATCCTTAAAGTTTGTCACCGACGAGCTGAATCACCCTGTATAATACTGTACAGCGTGCCTATATTTCTGGCCAATAACGCTGATGTTTAAGCAAAATTATCTTTTGTTGTAATTTTTCCAAATGTGTGAAAAGTGTCCAGGTCAGGATTCGAACTAGGGACTTTTGGCGCAAGCTGCCAATGCTCTGTCAACTGAGCTATCCTGTAAAACTCTGACGCAATACATCTTGTGAATGTTAATCTATACTTATCATTATTATAAAGCCATATACAATAATACTTTAATTATTTTTCATACTACTTGTATGAATAACAGATACTACTTGTATGAGTATATAATAATAGTTCCCTGGGTGAATTGTGTACGCAAATTTGACAGGGATAGCTCAGTTTGCAGAGCATTGGCAGTATACGTCAAGGGTCTCAGGTTCAATTTCTGGCCTAAACAATTTTCCTTCAGTTAGGAAAATTAAAACTCGTTTGATTAAATTACCAATTAAAATCATTCTATTAACTATTACCAATAAGGTTATCTCAGCGAAATATGCTGGCTGGTTGTCGGCCCAGTTAGCTTAAACGGAAAAGCATTGGCCTTGTAAGCCAAGGATCTGGGTTCGATTCCCAGCCTGGGCATTTTTTCGCTCGGTTGGAAATATTCAATTCGTAAAATCATTCTGTTAAAGTTAATATAGAATTATCTTTTGAGAAAACCAGGTGCAGTTTATTCTTATAATATTTGTAACATACTGATTTCAGCTGAAAATCTTCAGTATAAATGAAGGCGCTGCAACAACTTCTGGCATTACGCTTTGGTACTTCCCTAATATAGTGGCCTTTGCACCTATGATTACAACAAGCTTTAAGTTGCAATTTTGCCACAGTCGTAGTTAAACTTATATACATACATATATATCTAATGTATAGGTCTTATATATGTTATACATCTCATATAGGGTAGGTATGCCGTTAATGGCCATCCTTAAGGAATTTCTTTAAAAACTATTTTTTTATTAATAGTTATAATTATTATATTCCATTTCTTCAGCATTATAGTAATCTATCAATAATATTTAACTATTCTCATAGTCTCATTTCCCAATATTAATTAAAAAGTTTATTGTAAATAACAAAATAACATCAAAACACTCAAAATTCCAGTAACGGTCATCCTCAGTTCCAGTAACGGACACTCTCACTTCCAGTAATGAACATCCTACAAAAAGTAGTACATATAATTGTTTTTATGACTGTATTTAGAACCAGTATTTAATGAACGCATACTAATGAAACGAAATAGTTTTTTTTTTTTTTTTTTTTCAAATAAATTTAACAGTTAGGATATCAGTAATTAATAAAATACATGTGACAATTATGAAAGAAAGAATTCCGCAGATTGAATGCTCTACATATTAAATAAAATAATTTTAAAATAAAAGTGCAGAACTGACGTTTGAGGACACTGATCTACAGATTTACTAGATTCACTACTGCTATAAATAAAAGTTTAATTCCTTTCTTTTTTTTTTTTTTTGGTCAGAGATGTTTAAGAAACATTTAAGGCAGGAATTAACAGATTTATTTTTAACAACTTCTGTAACTTTTTTTTTTTTAATTGAGAGTGATCTAGCCCTAAGAGCCCCTCTTTCCCCTATGCCCTTAAACAAAATTATCTGATTTCTGATTTATTTTATTGATTGCCAGATTATAAAATATGCAAGGCTGAGTTATAGAAAACTAATTTCATTAAAATATTGAAAATTTAACTAACCACAAAAAATTAATTAAAAACAGCTATTTATATTTAAAAAATGGTATTATTACATCCTGGCAACATTATACGTATTAAATTTTATGACAGGTTCTCATTTAAGTCAAACGATTTTTATGTATAGTGTACATTACTGAAATTGCATTTTTAGCAATGTTCATGGGGGATGTCCATTACTGGAAATTGAGTAAGCGTTCCAGTAATTGACACGGGTCTTAAAATCTTAAAAATAAATGAAATTTCTAAATGGTCATTGGTATATAACATTCAAAGTTTTCTATTATTACCAAAACAGAAACATGGAAGTTTTGCAACAAAATAAAGAATATATAAATTTATTAAGTGAATTACGCTCTTAACATATTCAAAAAGATATTCACTGAAAAACAATGGAACTACGAAACACGAATTTCTGTTTCCTGATTGCTTTGATTAAGAGTGTTAACAATAACACAAATTATAAAACAGGGTGTTACAAAAAATAATAAAAGCCAAATCTTTTTTAATTATTTGTTATAAACCAAAAACATTGAGGGCTGTTTATTACTGGAAGTGTTTCTGTTAATTGCACAGCTATCTTATATAATATTCATACGGTTTCTCATGTGATATGCTTCAAATATGCCTTATACACCTGTAAAATATATATGTCATATGACTAAAATTTCATCATATACATTATAAAATGTTATGCGCGTAAATTTTAAATCGTTTTAAGTCCAAGAATTATTTTAAGCTCTGTTTAATGTTGAAATTACTGGGATGTTCGAATACATCATTTTAAGCATATAAAAACAAACATTAAGTATTAAAAAATATTGGCTATAAGGTATATTTTTTATGTTTGCAATAAACAGAAAATTACAAACTTCTCATTAAACAGATAGTTTTAAAAAGGAAAACATATGTGATTAAAATGCAATTTAAATGAATGATATTAACCATCTGATTAAAATCGTTGACATATTGTGATTTAGTTCCACAAAATAAACATTAAATTTATTGAATATATCAAGTTTATTGAACTGGTAAAAGTTAAATTGATGACATTTATTTCTTTTATAACATGTTTTATATGAAATTAACTGAAGTCGTTATAATAGAAAGCAGGAAAATCATTTTTTCTTACCTATTTCTTATCGTCCTATATCTATATTCGTCGTATCGTTATTCTGCATCGTTCTATGTTACTCCATTTTGATAATAGGGAAAGTTTTTTGAAGAGTTATGTCCAAATCCAGTACAATGACATTGGCGAGCTTGTATTAACTAACGCCACTAGCACTGTAATTTTTCGGACTAATACTTTATGTAAAATATCTTCTGGCCGCATTCCTGTATAAATTTTGTAAAATTATAAAATTCCGTACCAACTGTAGACATTCATATCACAGGCTACTATTCTTCAGCTGCCACCTCTATTTGAAAGAATAAATACACTGTGTTTCCTCTTCTGGTTGCGCAGATGATAATTCGGAGCAGATGTTTTATTTTATCTGTCCCCGCAGATTTGTAAGTTAAATGCGTAATATATAGTTTTTTTGTTCATTTCATTTTTGCTCTCAATCAGTTTCAAAATATTCAAGATAAAATGGGTTGTAAAGGTTCTTTTTTGTAAATTATAAAAATGATATTAGTCATACTTAGGGAATATGAAATAAAACATTATATAATTTTTTAGCGTATATAAAATCAATTTAATGGACAATAATGCAAGGCCTTTTTTATAAGAAACGTTATAGTTTGTATCACATGTAATAAATAGAAAATATGTTCCTAAAAAATAAAAAAAAAGTTTATCGGGGAAAGAAAAGTTTTTTTTTTCATAATCATTTTTTTCTTCTATAATTTCCTGTAGAATAAAACACCTTGCAAAATAACTATTTTTTAAAGAAATTTCTGGAGAAAAATGAATAAATATGTCATGCGTTTTGCATATGTTTTGTATATTTTATTATATATTCTCAAACTGTTAAATTTATTCAATAAATCAGAAATAAATACCAGCATTTATTTTAAAAGAGTCACTTAAACTAGTCAAACATTAACAGAAGAAGAAAATATTATTGAAAGTATAAAGGCGATTTTATTTATTATAATAAAGTATAGTACAAAATTAATCCGATCCAAGCTCACAAATGCACTAAGACGGCCTGTTTAAAATATTTCTCTTCATTTTCAAAGATTTTTGTAATTCACACTGTGACTATACAATATGGTGCTTTTTTTGGTCATATTTGTGACGTGACGTGCGTTACATGCAGTGACATAACAGTGACGTCACAATTTTTTTCTAATTGCCAGTAAAATCTAATTTTTACAGTAAATAGCATGTTTTGAAGACTTTTTGTAATATTTTAAAGTTTTCTAAGAAATTCATATTTCAGTCACAATGTGACATCACTGAGTGGTGACATTTTGGTCACAGATGTGACGTGACCACTGTGACTTACAGTGGCGTTACAATGACGTCACTGTGACCATACATACTATGAGGGAAGTTTATCGTTTAAATGTTGATTTTTACATTTTACTTTTAAATATACTTTTATATTAATGTGTAAATAAAAGCAAAATAAAAGTGTTATTATTATAGTATATTTTAAATTTTCTAAGTTCTTGAAGAATAATTATTATTATACATAATTCTTATACACATATTATTATGTGAAGATAATTTTGTTAATCTGAAGTATGTTCTTTTTTAAAAATTAAAAATATATATATATTTTGTGATACCTCGTCACATATATCAGGTCGTGAAGGATGAAATTTGTAGAAAAATTGCAAAAAAGATAGTTTGTAAGAAGGCCAGGAGAAATGTAAACAATGTTTCTATTAGATGTAAATCTCCAACTGGGCGGAAAATGTCCGGACCAGGATTCGAACCCGGGACCTCCTGGCTGAAGCCACCAGTGCTCTGCTATCTGAGCTATCCCGGACGATTCTGGTCGAACCCTTTCACCCAGCTAACCTTGATGATTACAGCATCTGGTCTGAAACCTGGTTCAGCTCAACAGAATAAATCTCAGGTAATGGAACTCCAGAAATCGCTGGATACGAAATTACACTAGATTAATGAGCTGAACCAGGTTTATAATATTCTAACTTTTAACAGCTGAAAAACTTGTTTGAAGATTAATATATAATTGTCAATAAAGTCACTGCAAAATAGCCATGTAAAATACAAAATAAATTTTGTGTAACTCTTGTGTACTCGCATATAACTCTGTATAGTATTCCAAGTCCAAGCTAAAGGAAAAGAAATGGGTAAGGATGCAACCGAACCAAGCGAGGGTTTTGCACTATAATGAGCCAAACCGAAGTTCACTATATTACATCTGTACCTTCTGAATCTAGACGCTGGATCTCAATTGTTCGACTGGGAGAAACTTGAAACAAACATAATTCAGCTTTAATCACCAAAAGGATGTCATTTTTTGACGGTGATAGCTTTCTTTGTAACTTTCTGTTTTCATTCTCGCAATTTAAAAAAAAAAAGTTTTCTAAAACTGCATGCAATAATGGAAAAAAAACTGTTGAAGTCTTTTTTTTTAACTGCATGGTAGCATTGCAGTTTTTTCACAATACGTATAAGAGTAGCCAGTCGTGTAATAAGAATTATCAATGATATATAGAAATGTAGTCTCAAGCAAACACGTTTCTCAGGTTGTGCATCTTTGAAATTGGCTGGGGAGACCCGCGTATTTATGGGGCGTCAATTAGCTTTTTACACAAACGCACACACACAAAAAATCAACTTTGGTCTCGTAAATATTTTAGATATTTTTCTAGTGTTTTCTCCCTTTTCTTTTGGAGGGGGCCAGGGCCCCCTGGCCCCCTCCCTGGGTGCGCCACTGCTCATTGCCATAAAAATTTACGCACCAAGAAATAATTGTGGGATCGTAACGAAACTTGGCATGAAGGTACATATCAAGCAGATATGCAAATGATTAGAAATGCAGCATGATTGCGCATTGCATAACGCCACTAGAGGGCATCCTTGGAGTCCTCCTTGGAGTATAAAACTGGTAAGCAGAACTTGTCTGAGTGTATCTTTTCTTTTGCAAAGGAAATGCTGAGGTAGGCATGCCATTACGCAGCCATCGAAAGCAATATGAGCAGCTGTCAGAGTTCGAGAAAGGAAGAATCATTGGGATAATGGGAGCTGAGTGGTCAGCTCGGCGAGTAGCTCGTCAAGTAGACCGTTCTGATTTTACTGTGAGGAGGTGCTGGGACCAGAGACTAAAGAGATGTCATTTATACGGGAGGCCCTCGACAGACCAGTCGTCGAGAAGACCGTCACATCATACGAAACGCACGCGTAGAGCCAACTGCCTGATTGGCCGCTATCCAGACACAGGCAGCACCTTCACTACGGACCTCTTTGTCTTCCCGAACCATCGCAAGGCGCCTGACTGAAGGACATCTGGTATCGCGGCGCCCATTACGTGTGCTGCCAATGACACCCACCCACCGACGCCTCCGTTTGAAGTGGTGTCGCGCACGATGGGATTGGACTGCAACGGAGTGGAACCAGGTCGTCTTCAGCGACGAGTCTAGATTCAATTTGAGCCGCGATGGCAGTAGTGTTCGTGTGTGGAGGCCCCGTGGTGAACGCCTCAATCCTGCCTTCGCTTTACAGCGACACACCGCTCCCACAGCAGGTGTGATGGTATGTGGTACCATTGCTTACGATACACGGTCACCCCTAATATTGATCCACGGCCCAATGACAGCCCATCTATACGTCCAGGACATCCTTTAGCCACATGTGTTGCCACTCGTGGCAGGGCTCCCAGGAGCCATTTTCAGCAAGACAATGCTCGGCCACACACAGCAATGATGTTACAAGCCTGCCTCCGCCACATTATTACCCTTCCCTGGCCTGCTCAATCCCCAGATTTGTCACCAATCGAGCATATCTGGGATCATTTGGGACGGCAAGTTGGACACCCTACGAGTTTGGTTGAACTTGAGGCGCGTTTACAGCAACTGTGGAACGAGATGTCTTAGGACATCATACGGAACTTGTATGCCTCAATGCCCGTTCGTATCGCATTGTGCATTCGCGTTAGAGAAGGTCCAACAAAGTACTTTAATTTCCGTTCATTTGTAATTTTTTCTGCAATAAATGATCCTTTTTCTTTGGTTTTCTACTCAGTTACTTATATCACAGTAGTACTTACGCGTGTAAAATTTCGCTTCATTCGGGCGTCTTTTTCTTGATGCGCAAATTTTTATGGCAATGAGTGTAATTAAAATATAGAACTCACGCATACGCACGAACACACACACACAAAATACTTATTTGTAAGAACTTATAATTATGAAATATTCTAATTTCATAACAAAATTTTAATCATAAATTTTCTCTTTAAAAAATCCAGTTTTTTAAATTTTATGCTCATAAAATCGTACTACTTAAATAATCATTTATTAAAAATACTGATTAAGGGTGTTATCCAATCAGAAGGGGCTATTTTTGACAGATTTTAAAAACATATTTCTTCGGAAACGTATGAAATGTGCGGTGTTTTGTTTTGTGTATCTCTCTTTTTTTCATTGGAAGAACATAAAACAAACACCCCGTTCCACTTGGCGAAAATGTGAAACTATTTTCTACTTATTTCACATCGCCAAATAATTGCAACATTTTTAAATGGATTGGAAAGGAAAAAGTCAAGAATTATATCGAATTGATAAAAGGAGTGATATTTTTCTGCGCGATTTTCTCGACAAACAACAGTCATAAAACTGTCAACGTGGATTGGCGTCCTGTTTCTGTCATGCAACTTCTCATACTTGTCCTGCAAAACTTATTATACATCAAACACACCGAATGGCGAGAACAATAAAACCGACGGCTGACCGCAACTAGAAGGAACGTCCGTTCGCAGCTTAAATCCTGTAAACGATTGTTTGTCTGTGTGTTTGTCCGCGCGATCTTGCGCTTCTATCTCCTCTGGGCTAAGGGGCGCATCGGATCGGGGGAGGTGTCGTTCGAAAGGGCCGAACAGAGGAAGACATTTTTCCCATCCGCTAAGCCCCCCCTAGCCCCCCCCCGAAAGAAAAACCCTATCGGGGTCCGTATCTCCGCTTCCAAGCGTCCAATCGGTACGAGGGTGTACCGTTCGACGGGGTTCGACCTCGGGGTCAAGACCTCCCCCCTCCCCCCAAATAATTCAAATATTGTGACCCACCAACAGAAGAATGGATCCAGTGTTGTAAATGCCAAGAACGCTAGCAAGAGGAATGTTCCAATTATGAAAATGGCATTTTTATTTGTGACTATTGTTAACTGCCAAACTAAGCAGTTCAACATTACGTTGCAATTCATTATGCATAGTCTGATACCTTGTAAGATGTAAAAACACAGTTATCATTTGTTAAGCCATGTACCGTATTTTATGGAAGAAACGCCGCGGCATTTATAGTTAATTTTTTGTCAAGTGCGGCGTTTACGTTTTTTTTTTTTTTTTTTTTTTTTTTTTTTTTTTTTTCCGTGCGCGTAAGATTGGGATAAAGTAAAAATTCATCAAGACTGCTCTCAAGTCCCCTGATTAACAACGTGAAACTTCCTGAGTTTGCCGATAATGAAAACTTTGGATATTTCCGATGATGATATTGAACCATATACAGGTGGACAAAGAAAATTTACAACTCTTCCATTCAGATTTTGAGGGCTTTGAATGAAAATTAAAAAGGTCTGTCATGTGTTTGAACTATAATTAGAACCTTTATTTACTTCATAATTTTCAAAATCAAAGTGGTCTTATAATTTCTTAACTCACTGTAAAGTGGATGCGACGTAAAAAGCATGCTAAGCTGCGCCGACCACTTACTCTGGATGGTTTTAATACAAATTGTCGTATTTAAAAAAATTACATAAAAATATTTAAAACCTGATTTAAATATTTTTTTTTTTTTTTTTTGAATCTTAAGTTATTAAAAATGAGGTGCAATTCGCTGTCCAGAAAACTTTGATTAAAGTTAGCTCAATGAGATACTGTCAACAAATGTAGCGTTCCCACAAGTGCGGCATTACGACGGCTGCTTCGATTACGATGTTTAAAGCTTATTCAGACCAATTTTGAGGAGTGCGGCGTTTCTCTCATAAATTACGGTAATATATTCAAAAGATAAAATATATTCAATCTTTTTCAGTGTTGTCATCTTGCCCCAAGGCCAAAGTCATCCTGCCCCAGTACTGGGGTAAGATGACGATTTGGTAATGTTATGAAAAAAAATAAAATTATCCTTTATTATTTTTTTTTGAAAAATTAAATGGTAATATATTTAATACTACAAAGGGATACTCTAACAGTTCATTCAAAATTAATTTTACTATACTTAAAAATGAATTAAAAAACAACGAAAATTGTTAACATAGTCATCTCGCCCCGATCTCCCCAACACTATTAATGTTTCGGCGGGTCTGCGAGGCCGTAGTTCCATGTAAGAACTCATACTTCATAATAGTATGAATTTCCAACCGTTCCAGTTTCTACAAAATTAATTTTAAAAAAAAAAACTTAATATTTTTTAGATCTTACAATGATTTTTTTTTTTAAACAGGCGAGATCTGTAACCTTCCAACAAAAAAGAAAGAGCGGTGAAATATTAAGCCAATGCAAATAATAAGCCGTTAAATTTGGCAATATTATTAACTACAACTTGCATCCTTCACGACCTAATAATAAAGATACACATATGTACAAATACTATGATGAACGAATATTCGATACAAAATCAAATTTTAATTTAATAAACACTTTTTATCTTTCAACTTTAACCGGATTGCAAAATTCTATATCTATAATTAAAACACGAAAAGAAAGCTTCAAAGAAATCTTGGTATTTACCTTTATAAATAAGCAGCCTAAATTCTGAAAATCAATTTATTGCACTTTCCATTTCTTTTCCAACGTATCTAGTGTTCTCATATAATTTCAAGAAAACAATTGATTAAATAAAACTTTTTCAAGAAATAATAAATGTAAGCGTTTGAATTTAGATGTTTGCATTTTCAATATTTGCATACATAAAATATGAAATTGAATTTAAATGAAACTGTTCATGTTTCGTGTTCTTTAAATTGTAAGCTCTTTTCGCACAGAAAGTGATTCTGGAAATTTATTATCCTTGTTTATTTTACCATGAACTTAAATTATGGATCAGGAGCGAAATTTTCCTAAGTCCTATATCTATACCTAAAACACGTAAATAGAACTTCAAAGAAAACAAGGACTTATCTAACATAACCTCTGAAAATCAATTTACTACACTTTCCATTTTTATTAACACTTTCTAACAACGCTCAAAAGTGTTTATGAATTCCGTTTGCACACACTCTAACTCACGTAAATGTGCTCCTATTTTCATGCAATTGAAATAGGGTAATGATGCTTACCATCCCATGTTCGATATTGTGCAGAAAACGTGTATTAATAGTTCATTTACAGGAGCACTCAAAATAATTCCATTACGTTATGGTATATGAGGAAAAATTGTTTGCTGAGAATTTTAATGTCATTAAGCTATTCCAAATGTACTGAATCTGACATAAATCTATGAATTTCACTGCAAGATGATTACTATATAATATGGCATTTATAGAATTCGTCGTTCATTTACAGGGACACACAAAAGAAATCGGTCACATCTCTTCCTTTGAGAAATAATTGCTGGAAGTGCGTTTTCAATTTCGGTATGCGCTTTCAAATTTAACATATTTTTTGCATGTTATTTGTTGCATATAAATTCTATACTCGTACTTGTACATAAGACGTATGAATAAAAGAATAAAAGAATTCACGTACTATTCTCCTTATTAGTAGAAATTGCTGAAGGTTAACTGAATTTTCAACTAAGGTATGTAATTCCTAACTGAACTAAAAATTTTACATGCATACAGTTAATAGATGCAAATATATATATATATCATATACAGGGCTGCTGAAAGAACTCGGATAATTTTCCTATCGTAGGTCGGAACAGCTGATACGCATT